>QRDG01001023.1:0-211613 GCA_012064385.1 Puccinellia tenuiflora
TGTTCTAAGATCGGTCTGTAGCGGCATAGCTAATATTATGCAAAATGTTTGGTTGCAATGCAGTGAGAATGTTGGTCTTCTTGGATCTACAAGGATTGGTAGCAGGAGAGTGATACAGATTTCTGCTGGTTTCATGATCTTCTTCTCCATACTAGGTAAAAAAAAATCTCGAGCCGGGAACACACGTTCGTGTTAGATTTTTCAGAGTTCTGAACTTGTCATGGTTGTAGGAAAATTCGGAGCTCTTTTTGCCTCCATTCCTTTCACAATATTCGCCGCCATATACTGTGTTATGTTTGGTATTGTTGGTAAGTATCCTAACAGGCAAAGTGAAAGGTGTTTTTTTTGTTGTAGTTTTTGAGCCCTCGAAAATTTGAATTGTACAACTAATTTTGCTCTTTGTTGTGTCTCCAGCGGCGGTGGGGCTATCCTTTCTGCAGTTCACCAACATGAACTCTATGCGCAACCTCTTCATCGTTGGCGTTTCACTCTTTCTTGGCTTATCTATACCAGAGTACTTTTCTCGGTATATGACGAGTTCTCGATCGGGCCCAGCACACACAAAGGCTGGATGGGTTCGTAACGTCACGATTTGACATTTCAATTTTAGACGTTTTGGCATTCCCTTACACCCTTAATTTCTAATAGTATTGACTCCCACAAGATAACTGTCTGGCAAGTTGAATTCAAAATGGCACCAAACGAAAAATATCTAGTATCTACAACAATTTATAATAACACAATATTAACCGATGGTAAAAAGGTTGTGGTATATGAGCTTATATAATTTATGAAACAAAATCGTCTACTTTACCAGCAACTAGCTTGCACAAAGTTCAAGAGTCTAACGTAAAAAGTTCTATCCGTTATCTCTATGCAGCAGTCCTATTTTGCATCCTTTAGAAGTTGATACTGAAATTTACCATCCCTGATCCTTGATGCAGTTCAATGACTACATCAACACCATCTTCGCGTCGCCCCCGACCGTCGCTCTCATCATCGCTGTACTCCTTGACAACACGCTGGATGTCAGAGACGCGGCAAAGGACAGGGGGATGCCGTGGTGGGCGCGGTTCCGGACATTCCGAGGGGACAGCAGGAACGAGGAGTTCTACACCCTGCCGTTCAACCTCAACAGGTTCTTCCCACCAACTTGAGCGGAAGCTTCCAAGGACTGAGCCGGTACTGCAAACAAAGTAGGAAGCAATCCTTGCATTGCAATGTCGTCGATCTGACTTTGACAGAGTAGAAGAAGAGAGAGCCGGTAAACTGACTGAGCATTACTAGCAAGGATGGAGGAAATTTCCCTTCCAGCTGTCGATTGTACATAGATCTTGGTTTTTGAGACCTAGAATTTTTGAATTTGCTTTATGAAACTCTAGATTTTATTTAGAAAATGATACAGATTCATATCTACCAGTCTATGCACCAACTAAGGAGCATGCAACCACATTATTTATTACAAATCTGATAAGCTCAAGCATGAATGGAAAAAGTACATATCATGGCATGTTGCCAAACATGCCAAAGCCGATGAGGTGTAGCAGCATGGTCCTCAATGCGATGCCTCCGATGCAATATTTGTAAACTAAAACAGATTCTACACAAATCAGGCACATTGTTCACAATAGTACAATCCACGTTAGAACAAGAGATGCCAAACAAACGAAAAATACACCATCTGCGTGGCTACGCATGGGCTGGACATTTACACATTTAACGTGGCGATACCAGTAAAGCACAGTTCACTACATAAGGCTAGTTTTCTGATTATGAGTTCGTATATTAAGCAGAAATCATTGCGCAGGAAGGGTGCAACTGTTCAAGAATGACCCATCGAAATGCCAAGTATATGCCACGGACTGAGTACAACAAGTATTACAACGAATAGAATTACTTATGTATATAAACACAAACCGACCTTAGCTCAGTTGGTAGAGCGGAGGACTGTAGTATGTTGCAGGTGAATCCTTAGGTCACTGGTTCGAATCCGGTAGGTCGGATTTTATTTTTTATTTTTTGTGAAAGTCATCTGACAAATAAATGCATCATCTTTATTATTTTTGTTTCACTGCAGGATCAATGAAAATGAAAAGTTTTTTTCTTCCAATATACAAAATCCTTCGCAGCGTGCCAATGTGCGTTCCCTGGACTAGTACTCTAAGACAGAGTGGTAATGGAAATAATCGATTTTACTAACATGGTAATGGTAAGCGTCTGCTTTACTTCTTTTTTTATTTGCCTGGAAGAGTCTGTTTTACTAACAAGAATGGTTTTGATATTCAATGACTAATATGCATTGAAAGATATATTTAGGCAACAATTTACTGATATGTCAACATAACTCATGTGTGTTGAAAGCACATAAATTTCAAATTGGTGATGTTTGCGACCAACATGTGGGCTTCGTCACTGCATGATGGACAAACAGGTGCCCGTCCACATAAAGACAAGAATAAAATGCAACCCGCAGGTGCCAAGAATCACAACTTCAACTTAGACATGTGTGTAAAAAATCAATATAAAGGGACTATTGAATCGATTCATTACATAACAGAGCATCATGTCTGAGAGCAAATGTGAAAATTTTCCATTTGTATTTCTACTTGAATCAAAGAGACGAAGGATTTCTCGGTTTATCGAATGATGATACATAGTGCAATATGGTGGTGTTGCGTTTTTTAACGCAAACCTAAAAAGAAAGGGAGTCTAATCCACGAATCTTTTTCCGCTCCTTTTCTACCCAATTAGCTTATGTTTGTTCTAAATTACAGAAGAGAACAAAACAATTTTTTATTTTTGCTTGCCAGTTGCTCTTTTGACTTCGGAATAGAGCCTCTTTATCAATATACTGCTTCTTTTACATATTCAATCCACGATATCCCTTATTCAATTCATAATCAAGAATAATTAGGATTTCTAAAAAAGAAAATCCAACCTTTCAATGTTGGTTCGGTTCATAGCTCAATAGTAAAGTTTTGAACCTGACACAACACCAAAAGAAAGCGGCTTGAAGGACAAACAAGGGACACAAGCCATGTGCCAAGAAGCAAGTCATAATTTCATGATATTACTTCGAATCACGAAAATACTCAACTTATGTAACACCTATGTGGCAAATCATAACAAATTAATATCACACGTTAAATATTGTTACTTTCTCTGGTACAATTTACATGACACATACGTAGTTTAAGCAAAACTTTCACCATCAAATTTGGTTAACAAAAAAAAATTATTTGTCATAACAATTATATCATTAGATTTATATTAAAATAAGTTGTCAATGATACCGTTTTCGCGATGTATAATTTATATTTTGTTGATCAAATTAATGATCAAAGTGTTTTATTAAACTACATGTATATCCTGTAAACTGTACCGGAGGAAGTTTATCTATGGTCACTCGTCACTGATAAGACATAGTATTTGCTGACATGGTACGTTGTAGAACCCCATCTGTCAGGCTAGTAAGGTTTTTTTTTTTACAAAACAAGATAAATAAAGAGCGCTAAATTGTAAAATAGACAAACTGCCGCATACCACCCATCCAAGCAAGTTCTTTTTTTGCAAAATTTGCTAGCACGTATTGTCTGTATTCCCCAAAGTCAATTTATCCAGTGCCTTGCGTGAGGAGAACGCGTCGGGCGATCAATGATCATAGATGAACCAAGAAGCGTATTCGGTGATCGTAAAACGGTATTTCTGAAGTGGGATGACGGAAGTAAACTAGACCGACAAGTACGTGGACCAACTATATATTTTACTCTATTCTCAATTACCATTCTTCAAATACAAAGCACAAACATGCGGACTAGATGAATTTTCCACGGGTTTGCGTGGAATATGCCCCATCCATCCTAAATATACTTTTCTGTTCAGCTGTTGTATTAACTTATCGGAAAACAATATTAAGAAAGAAATAATTAGAAGAAGCAAAATCAGAACTTTGCAGTAGGTTATAGTGCTACGCGTGGAGCCCACACGCCCCACGTCTCCGCCAGCGTTCCTTCTCCCATTCCCCAATTCCACCGGAGGCGCCCCGCATAACATCGGCGCCCACTGGCGGCGATGGCCTCGGCGAGCCCCCCACTCCTCCGCCGCCTCGCGCTATTGCTTAACGGACGCATCCGCGCCAACAGCCGCCTCGCGGCCTCCTACTCCACCTCCCCCTCCCCCTCCCTTCCGGCCGCCGCCGCCGCCACCGAGACGCTGACTTCGGCGGAGCCTGAGGCCGTCAGCATGACGGATAACTGCGTTCGTGTAGGTATCTCTCCACCTCTTCAGTTTAGTAACCAATCCATGTTTTACTGCTTCAGAGGAAGTTGTTTTCATTAATTGGGGATCCATCTGTAGTATTTTGTAAGGAGCGCTTATCATTTTCTGGCTAAGATTTGACTCTGGATTCTGTGTATATATTTATCTGGTTGTGTAATAGCTGTAGAAATTCAGGGGATTTAACGATTTTATCATTTACGGAGAATCTTTAAGTTGTTAGAGTTCTATGTATGCTTGGTATTGCAGACCATATAGCGTGCATGCTTACAGAGTTGTCATAAGAAAATGTGTCGCTTCTGATGCTAATTATGTTCTGTATTTGCTTCCAAGTTAGTTCATCATGTATAGTGTGTGATCATGGATTCTGTTTTCTGCAGAGACTGAAAGACCTACACACTAAAGAACCGTCTGCTGCGGGTAACATGCTGCGCTTGAGCGTTGAAGCTGGTGGGTGTTCTGGATTCCAATACACCTTCGCACTTGATGACAAGAAAAATGCAGATGACAGGTTAGGGTTGTGCTTCAGATCATCGCTTTCTTTTGTGTTATTTGTACTAGTACTTTTTATTAACGAAAGATGGAATCTCAGAAATGCTTTCTTGGGAAGAAATGAATCAGTGTTTGGTTTTTATTTTCACCGCAGAGTCTTCGAGAAGAATGGCGTTAAGTTGGTTGTCGACAATGTCTCGTATGACTTCGTTAAAGGTTCCACCGTGGATTACGTGGAGGAACTGATACGCTCGGCATTCGTGGTTAGTTTCTATCTTCATTCGTGTCTCACTCAATATCGAATTTGGAATACTATTATAATGGCTGAAATGTCCTAATAGTTGACCTACACTGTTGGTTGTCATGTTATTTGAAGGACGATTTCCCTTGCACCTGTTTTGAGCTTATAGTTAACATGTATGATGTCCTATATTTGGATATATATTTTCCATTGGACACAAATACATAATTAAATCAGCTAATCCACCACCGATATATGATTGAAAATAAATATTGTACAGAATTGGAGGTGATGTTTTACCCTTAAAATATTACTGGCATTTGACCCAGCAAAAATAGTGCCGAAATCCATGTTGCTAATTTTACAGAATGAAAAGTATTCAGGTTGTCTATCAAAGTTGACCTAAGACGGTTTCATCACTCCGCATGCTTGTGCTTTGTATTTGAAGAAACTTAAATAGTGCTAATCTTGATCCATTGTGCCAGGTGAACACCTGGTCTTGTTAACCTTTTTCTAGGCATTGTGTTGTTAACATCTTAGGTCATCTAATTGGAATCCTAAATTGATGGGGTACAGGGGTAGTAATACCATATATCCGTTTTTTTTTACTATTAGCTGTTTCTCTCTATATAAAGATATATTCATTCCATGTGTTCTGCATATTTTATGTTCTTGAGATTGTAGTACACATCAAACATCATTGCTCGATTTAAGGAGGCATTTTTACTACTCCTAATTTTATTTCTCATTCTGTATGAAATATTAATATTCACATTGTACATGAATGTTACTATTATATATAAGGGTCGTGCTGAGCGTCCCCCGGGGGATCGGAAACCCCGATCCCCCGCCTTCCGCACCGTCTGATCAAAATGATCAGAACCATCTGATTCCTCCTCGCTCCTCTCCCAGCGTATCCCACTCTGGAAAAGTCAACGCACAGGAGAAACAAACCAAACACCGCAACGCATGCGCTCGAAGCCACGCCGATGCGCCGCCTACAAACGCGCACATACCACGGCCGCCGTTGACTGGCTCCGGTGAGAGACCCTGCCGGCTCGTGCCATCACTGGTAGCACCACCTATCCCTTGGAGCAGCACCAAATTCAGCCTGGTAGCACTGACGGCGGCCTTTTGTAGCATCGTCGACAATACCTTCGGTAGCACTGCCGGCGGCCTCCGGTAGCACCCCTGTTGGCCTTTGATAGCACCATCGTCGGCCTGTGGTAGCACTGCCGCCAGCCTATTGTAGCACTGCCGGCGACCTCCGGTAGCACCCCAGCACTACCGGCGGCCTCCGGTAGCACCCCCGATGGCCTTTGATAGCACTGTCGTCGGACTTAGGGAGCACTGCCGCCAGCCTATTGTAGCACTGCCGGCGGCCTCCAGTAGCACCCCCGCTGGACTTTGATACTGCCTCCTGTGGCACCACGGTCAGCCGGTCGGAGCACCGCCGCATCCCGCTCGCAGCACGACGGCCTGGCGCTCATAGCATGCGACGGCTAGCTTTGCAGCACCGCCCGTTGATGCTTGCTGGCGCCGCTCTCTGCACGCCCGCTTGCCGCTTGGAGCACCATCGCCTCGGGCTTGTAGCAACGCCGCCTCCCGCTAGTAGCACCTCCACTCCGCATTCGCCGTTCGCAGCACGTCGGCTTGCTGCTTCGCGGCACCGAAGGAACCTACCTCGGAGTGCAGAGGTAGAAGAGATAGGAGTCATCATAGAAGCACCGCACCGCCGCGCCGGTGCTCGCCGTCTTGCAACGCAAGTTCGCACCACCGTACGAGCCCACATCCGGGGGTGTGGTGCGGAGACCGGAGAGCCGGAGGTAGGGGAGAGAGACACTACCGTGGGGATTTGGTTTGGGGATGGAGACCACGGGGAAGAAGAAGAAAAATAGAGAAGGAAAACTAGCGAAAGGGAACGGGAAGGGATAAGGTGGGGTCCACGGGACGCGTGGCACGCGCAGAAGCAGGAGGACGGAGCGCGTGGATCCCCCGGGGGAATATTATCATTACCCTATATATAATTATGGATCTTATTTCATTTACCAACTTGACTGTGACCCTACTGTTCTTCACTTAGAAATTGTCTCTTTTTATTTGCACAATGTGCAGGTGTCAACCAATCCGAGTGCTGTTGGAGGCTGCAGCTGTAAGAGTTCCTTCATGGTTAAATAATTTCAGCATAGAAACTTGAAGAGAGGTAGCCTGTGTGAGCTCTATGTTGCAGAGTATAATTATTTTTTGTTCAGTTGTCTACAATACTTTGATAGTTTCAAATAAACCCCTGCTGTATTTTACGAATTATATGTATCCTACTGCTTTACTGGAATATATTGGTTATGTGGGGTATCCTCATCATCAGCATGAGGCTAGCTCGCCAGATTTGTAGTGGCCTCGGACCTCACTAAGGCTCAACGCCCAAGTCCAGGACTTCCATGGCCCATAGAAATTTCTGAGATAGTATTATGATATCCCACACAAGTTTGTTATGCTGGCTATATAATGCAGGTCACTTTTTAATTATGGAAAATCAATAACTTTTGCCCCAAGCTCCCTTCTCTCTTGCCTACCCCTTCTACCCTTCTCCAACCGTGCAAGCAACAACGTCTGTTGGTCAACGCTTCGTCATTCCCTCAAGATCCTCTGTGTCATGGCTTTTTCCTAAGCTCCTGGGTTCTATGGACTTGGTATGGGAGACCATGACCTGCTCCGACAATGAGGTTGACTATTCCCTTGAGAGGGTAGTGCAAGTCTAGTTGCACTAGAATTAGGATGCGTTCGGTTCCAGAATTTGGTGGAACGGAACCGGTCCGTTCCGTGCCTAGGGCGAGTTCCTGTGTTCGGTTTGGTCCGAGGAACGGAACCGAGTAGTTCCTAGGAACGGCATATTCCTCAGATATGCGGAACGGGCTCGTCCAGCCGAATCGGCCGGACCGCGAGGAATGCTTCGCTAACCACAGCGTCAACGCTCGCTAATCCGGCCAGCTCGCGACGCACGCGCGCAGGAAACCGCCGATTCACCACGAGTCCGTCGCGTTCTCTGCAGGCGGCGGCGGCGGTGGCGCGTAGGCGGCGGCGGCGGCGCGTGCAGGCGGCGGCGGCTCGCGCAGGCGGCGCGCGCAGGCAGGCGAGCTCTCCGATTTGATTTTTTTTCTCTATTCTTTCCAATTTCTGTGATTTGGTATTATTAGCAAAGATTTTGAGCCAAAATAGTCCTTTTATTACAATTTTGAGACAAAAGGCAAAGTTTAAGTATAATTATGGCTATTCCGTTCCGCTCCGAATTCCCCCAACCGAACAAAAAACGGAACCATTCCGTTCCTCGATTTTATCCGAACCGAACACGGGGTCGGAACCGTCCCGTGACCTCGGAATGGAACCATTCCGTCCCGTCCCCTCCGGTTCCAGAACCGAACACATCCTTAGATATTTGGCACAGTATTTTTGAAGCTACTGGCAGATTGACTTCGATTATTTCAACACAACAAATTATTTATGATAGTTCTGTCTTTTATGGAAACTGCGTAAAGCTATAACTTCAGCGACATGCTCATATTAGCTAAACACAGCTTCCGTGAGCTTGTACAAAAAATTGTAGTTACAAACATACTCACCTACAAATCTTCCGGTAGTTACAAACATACTCACCTAGGGGAAATGTATGAACAGTTCATCTAATACTGCACGATAAGCATTCGAGGCACAAAAAGGGCTACTTACAAAGACCAAATTCAATAGATCAATTTTAAACTTTCCAGTTTTTTTTCTTGTTTAGTATTCACACGTCCTTTGTGTTGCTATGGATGAAAGTTCCATGAAAGCCATAGGGTACTCTTTGTGGCAATGTTATTTTGGCAACAGGTGCACCTTCAAATCTCTGGGTGTCAATAATGTGCACCTGGGGACATAAAAGCTTCAAAATTAGACTTGTATTTCACATAGGTATTGGGGTGTGTCTATACTATGTTGCAATGAGCACTTGCCTGTGATATATTAGTTCTTTCATCATGTACAAAAGAAATTATCCACCCATCATCTTCATGTGAGCCACCAACTCTTGGAACAAATGATGCTCCAGAGCAGAACTGATCTTCACCGAGCTGATGAATTTCCATCTTCACTAGATCTTTGGCCGATCTCTGGTTTACAACTTGAACTTGAGTGATGAAATCTTGGTTAAATAGTAACTGAATTGATGCACACAGCTCATTTATACGTACCTCTGTTACATTCTCTCTCACTCCCAGGCATAGTTTTGCAAAACTTCCATATTTTGGGAGTACTGTAAGATGTAATAAAATAATCAATCAAGCTGTCATGCATAATACTGTAAACACGAAAAGGAGCATATGCACCCAATATCCATGCCGTTTATATTAGTGAAACATGGCTTGATTTTAGCAGTACCTTTTTCACTAGTGCCTCCAGATCTTGTTAAAGAATCCACTATTTGTGCATAAGCATAATTGTGATGCACGCCTGTGTAGTGGTTGTTTATCATTGGGAATTCCAAAGACCACTCTGTTCCAGTCAAATATTCCCCTGAAACAGTCTTTGTTTCCAGGTCTAATCTCCATTCGTATAAGCGGGAGAATAATTTCTCACTAATTTCTTGTTTCGTGGTCTTGCCATCTCTTGCATATCGTGTTATTTCAGGGAGCATATCGTGTTTGTTTAGTCTTGGTCCTGGTATGATCGAGTCAGCTGAGCGGAAGCCCTGGACAACAACCTATGTCACCAGGAAAGGATAAAATTTGCAGTGTAGATAGTTGGAATTTGGAATGACTTGAAGGTAGGAAAAATTATCGAGTTAAATATAGTTACAAGTATATGAAACAAGCTGACAATCTGGAGAATACTATGTACCTCATCACCCTCTTCGAAGCAGTTGATAAGATGGAACATGCACAATGGTTCAACATCGAACCACATAACTGATTCTGCATCACCATAGCGGGGCATAACCCCAATTCTTGCATAACCTTCCTTCTCAAATTCGATCAGCCTATGCAAGGTGTAATATTCCATTTTGATTTTGCAAATTAAGGAAGCTGCTTATTTGCTGGGATAACTTAACCTGAAATACTTACCGGCCGCCTTTAGTGAGTCTGTCGATATCCATTGTAAGAGGTAAATCCATGATTATATTGTACCTACATCAGGAGGACAATATCTGTGAAGTGCTTTTATTGTTTGCTGGATTATACTAGTCTAATATAATTCTAGTATCGCCCATCAACAAGTTAATATTTAATAAATACTCCCTCCGTTCCATATTAGTTGACCCTCAAATGGATTTATCTAGACATAAAATACGTCTAGATACATCCATTTTGAGAGTCAACTAATATGGAACGGAGGTAGTATGCAATGAAGTCAATAATTTTTTTTTTGGGGGGGATGATGTTTCTTATATTCACATACTTTAGAGTAACTCCTATGTCATGACAAAGTGTACACCTGTCCAGCTTGAGGTCAACTTTATGTTTTAGTTTGGTTCCATCATCTGCAGTCAAATAGAACATGAGTGTGGTTATAATTTGATTGCAACCATGGCACAGGGAAGATGGTATAAAATTCTAGAAAAGTACAATAAACTACCTGAGACAACCCCAACAACTAGGAAAGGCCTCTTGGCATCTGAACCAAAGATAACAAGCTCCCCTGATCCAGGAGCTACCTAGAGCCATTTGAACAAAGTGCCTTAATGCAACCAGACAGACAGAATAGGGATCACACAGAAACTTATCAGACTTAGATGTAAAGTGATGTGTTTTACAGGATCAAGTTACTACACAGCTAGCTACACTACTGTACCTTATATGTTAGTTCTGTTAGTGTGGCCTACACATTCTTCAATTACGGTTATTGTTAACCACACAGCTTACACATGATACATCTACTGTTTATTCATACCTTTGGGTGAGCGGTGAAGGGTCGATCCCATTCCCCGCTGATGTCCCAGGTATCGCCTGTCCCAAGATTTTGTAAGCAGATTTCCTGGGGCTGATGGCTCTCAGCAACAGCATACACCCTACCCGCATGTTCAAACACATTGGTGTTGCTGATGTTCTTGTTCACCTTGCCAAACCTCAGCTGCATTACATGTTCACTCACTTCAGGTTAGGGTTTCTAATAAACAGAATATGTGATATGGGTTTGCAAAAAGCCACTTACATAGTTGAGAATGTAGGCGGCGATGATGGCTGGAGAGTCGCCCTCGATTGCAGGGAGGAAGCATGGCTTCTGGCGGGCTTGTTCGATATTCAATGTTTCTGATTGCACATAACGGTTGGCATAGGAGACTGACCAAGAAGCTGAACGTCTCTTGGTGAAGTAGAGGGCATGGAGCATGCCCTCGCCCTCAACCCATATCTCACTTGACTCTCCAAAGACTGAAACAGTCGAGTGGAGAGCGCCAAAGAGGGGATTGGAACCTGTTGTAGTTATCTGACACTTAGCTTTCTGTTTTGAATCTTCTGCTGCACGTATTCAATACTACAGTAATCCGGAAAGATACTAGATGGTTACCATTTCTTATGTATACCCCCTCTGGGAAATCTTCAGGAATCTCTCCTTCGATCTGGAGTATCTCTATGGGTCCACCGATCTCATCAACTGGTGCAAAGTTGCTCTGCAAACTTGTCACAAGTAGTCGTTAATTTTGCGAGAAAGGAAACATGGTTGGGTTTCTTTTGGGTTATCACTGTTAAAGTTTCTACATGGGAAGTTGCAATGGAAGAACTACTTTCCTGGCCCGAAGTACCTCAGATGGGAGCAAAGTTTGATCTGTAAATTTGAAGGTTGAGTCAACTAGTGCATCCAAAAGCATCTGTGGCGCATTCTTCAGCACCTTTGAGGCTTCATCCATTCTGAAAGAAAGCTGCGTTCGGAGCTCCTGGAACGAAGATTTCTGAAGCAAGAAAAGAAGAAACATTAGTTTGAAGGCATTTACTCCAAGAGCACTCATCCTTGTTTTGCTGGTGATGAAGTATAAAAGATCAAAGTATAATCCTCTTTTCACCGTAGAACATTCACAAGAAGAATAAATTCAATTTCTCCATGGAAAAGAGACCATGAAACTTGAGACAGAGAAGGGAGGGAAGGACCTTTGGATTTGAGGTTGCAGACGAAGACGAAGCTCTTGCACTGAAAGAGAAAGCAGGCCTGTAGGCACGGGAAGGTCTAATGGCATGAGGCGATGTAGTCTTCAACATTTCGTCCTGCAATCATAAGGAGAATTGACCTCCATTTATAGGTAAAACCTCTTGGGAGTAGAGACAAGGGGCAGCAAACGCCTCGGACATCTTGGAATATCCGAAATGCTGGTTGGTCGTACTCAGGCAGTTTGGACACGTGATGACACCAGAGATGAGCAAATTTATCAATTTAAAAATCGCATAATTAGCTTGGAGGCTGCACTTCTTGCTAACATCTGCCGGCCAAACTGAAACTTTTTTCCCGGATCGACTACTAGAAGTAGAAGAGATGTCATCCAGCAAACTCTTATGTGTTCTTCTTGGCTTGCTGTCAAGTTTCTAATAAGTAAAACTTTTGAGTCCGATCAATTCTTGTTGGCTTTTCAATGTAGATGGCACTACAACAAGTAGTATTCTATAGTTAGAATTATATAGACGTGCAGAACAAAGTCTTGAGGCCTCCTAGTGTGTAGAGTATACTGATCAATGCCACAATGCTGATGCTGATGGTTGGATCTGATTTGATGCCCCATCTTGGTGACGACGCTAGATGGAGGCTTGGAGCTCAAATGGTATCGGCTGATATGAGATCCTCTCCGCCAAGTTGCATTGCCATTTTGTCTGCATTCTGCATGGGAAGTTACAAAGTCGTGGACTTTCTGAGTTGAACAGCAGATGCATCGAAGTTTGCCAGGCTCATGTACATTCGTTTTCCTATTCACAACGGATTTAAGGAGCTCTCACTAATACAGAACATGTAATCGTGTGCACATGATTGATTGAGCCCATCATGCACGATAACGACTTTCCCCTGCTATAGGTGGGTATGCGGTGGGGTAGTCAATCGCACACGGCTCCTGAATCGTGTGCGATAGGGTCTTCTTCTTGGAGAAATTTCAATAGAATTGTGTGCGATAACAGATCCATAACACACGATTTCGCTTTTGAGCAGCCGTGTGCGTCGACGTGTATTTATTGCACACACTTTGTTGAAGTCAATCGTGTGTGTTTGAAGAACCACCGCACACGTTTTGTTTGAAGCCAATTCGTGTGTGTTTGAAAAACCACCGCACACGTTTTGCTTTTGCAGAACCGTGTATGTAGTCTTTGCACCAGCTGCAACTCATGCATATATCAAGAACACACATCATCCGGTAGCAATCTCAATCATATTTAATTAATTTAACATTTCATGCATTGCGACAAAAGTATCAATTGTTAGGTATACAAATATAAAAGATACATAACAGATTGAAAAGTTTTTTCCTGGTTACTTCTTTGTCTCTGACAAAACCAATGTTTCAAGGGTTCTTACAAAAGGAAGGAGGTCATTTCTCCCTCCCTTTCGTCATCATGGTGCTCGACTATCGCTGCTGCAGAAGATGTATATTTAGAAATTTCTTTATCCTTGTTTGAGATCGTTGCAAAGTGGACATTTCTCTCTATGTCCTTGCCCGGATATTCATAATTTTTTTCTTATCCTGGTTTGAGTTCTAACATCTTCGTACTTGTAAATATTGTTCAAAGGGTGTGCATGTATGTAAAAAAACTACTTTTTTCCTGGATGGATAAACATTTTGAGACGGCTGTTGAGATCATATATAGGGACTTAGAGCATCTCTAGCAGTGACCGCAAAAACCCGAAACTGAAAAAATAACTGCCGTTTACGGTTTGCGCGACGAAAAAAGAGACCGAACAGCAAGTAAAACTGACCGAACCGAAAACGTTTTTTCAGTCGCCCGGAAATTTTCCCCTCCAAACTGAGAATATCTAGTTTTCACGGCCGAACCGAGTGTAACCTGAAAAGCACGCAAGGCGTTGACGGGCTGAACATTCAGCACCCGCCGGTTACCGTCCGCTGTGGAACTCGTCGGAATCCGGCGGCGGGTGGCGGCGGCTCCCGCCCGCGAGTCTCCGTGCGCGCGTAGGGGCTAGCTAGCTAGCTTAGTCTCCGTGCTGTAGGATCGATCGATCGGCTCATCCTTAGCTCGATCCGATCGATCTGATCGATTAGCTCATCCGTCCATCGCTAGCCCCGTGCAAAAAAACATCGCTAGCTAGCTAGCTAGTCATGTATGGCTGCGCGCCGGGGCAGCTAGCTCAACTCTACCAGTCGATTGGCTCATCCATCGAGCAGGCCCGTAAGCGGGTGGGGAATAACAACGACTGAGCGGGGTGAGGACGAAGACAATGAGAGAAAGATATCGAATATTCGGTTATAGTTTGCGGGCTTTGTTTTACCACACGATTTTTCAACCCTTAAATCAGGCAAAACACGACGTTTTTGGTTGGTCAGTACTCATTTACATTATTCAATTCATTGTATAGCCTTATGATAAATGCCGAGTAAATAATTGGTAGAGCTGCGTGTCATATAAGGCGCATCATCAAAATTCATCATGCAGTAAGACTCAAGGGGACTAACCAGTGTAGTCTATTACTATAACAGAGCAACTCTATTCTCATCGGAAATAGCACGCATATAGTTTAGGCATGCGAGGCATCAGTAATTTTGCAACGAGGTGGGTTCTCCTTCGTATCATCTACGAACCGTAATAGTTTTGTTCTTCATGGCCCACTTGGTTGGTCGTTTACTGCCGCAAAACTGGCGTGAGTTCCAACCCTTTGAAAATTTCTGACCGAGTGTTGTAAACGTGCTTGGTCTGCAGTTTCAGGATCTGGAGTCGCCTGTTTCCTGACTAATTCGCCCGGGAATTTTGATGCACCACCGAAGGGCATGTTTTTCACACATACACGCGAACAATCACGGGTGGAAAACAAAGCAAAGCACCCAAGTGGGTCCTATTTTGTTGTATAACCAAACTGTATCTACCCGCTCAATTGGATAGCTAAGCTGTTTTCATTTGTGTTGTTTTACGATTCGGTTTACTAGTAATATGGGCAGTTGGTATTGGTTCATCTGAACCGTCTATAGTGTCGCTATTCCGGACAACTCACGCCCTATTTGAACGAAAAAAAGAATAAAAAAAATCTAACAGCGCTACCGGGGCTCTCTCGAAATAGGTTTTCGCACTGCTTTATAAATAAATCAACGACCAAGATACAACTATCGCATACAAACACAACACCACGCCTACTGGACAGCAGCAAACACAGACCCAAAAGAAACAAAAGAAGAAACAAAATGGAGACATATGCGGATTGACTAAACTACGGTGACCCGTAGCCGCTGTGCCGTCCGAAGAAGTACCACCACGCTCCTAGCGTTGAATTGTCGCGTACCAAGCAACACCTTGAAGAAGGAAGCGTACGCTACTGCCCGGACCAGCAGGTCCTAGGGTTTCCCCCGGCATAAAGGGGAGGCGGATGAAGGGTAGTCACGACATCCTTCAGGAAGGGAGAATGCCACCCAGAGGCGGCACATCGCCGGTGTTAGCCGAGCCAACAAGGATTTCTCCCGAAAAAACCCTATCCGCATCCCCGTACGATCTGTAGCACGGGAGGCCATGAGGACGAGGCCTCACCACCACCAGACTAACCACCCACCCGCATGCGCCACCATGGACACGAAGTCACCATCGTCGTCTCACCAATGCAACCGTCACGGGACTGCAAGACAGAGGCGTGGGGTAGGATGTAGCCTTTGTACCAGATGCGACTCATGCATTTACGAAAGCAGATCTCAATTTCTTTAATTTCACATTTCATATATTTCGACAAAACAATCAATTGTTAGCTATACAAATGTGAAAGATACACACCCGATTGAAAAGTGTTTTTCTTGGTTACGTCTTTGTCTTCGTGACAAAAGTAAGGTTCCGAGGTTTCTTATAAAAGGAAGGTGGATATTTCTTTCTCCCTTTCGTCATTATCGTGTTTGACCATCACTGCTGTACAAGATGTATATTCAGAAATTTCTTTATCCTTGTTTGAGCTTGTTGCAAGGTGAACATTTCTCTTCATGTCTTTGCATGGATATTTATAAATTTACTTATTTTTGTTTGAGTCTTGACATCTCCGTACTTGCAAGTATTTGCTCGAAGGGTTTGCATGTTTTGTAAAATATTTCTCAAATGGCCTCTATGTTTTGTAAAAACATTTGCCTTGATGGATAGACATTTTGAAACGGCAAGTTGAGATCATATATAGGGAGTCCGAGGGAGTACACACCATTATGGTTGGTCAGTACTCATTTACGTTATTCAATCCTTATGATAAATGCCGAATAAATAATTGGTAGAGCTGCGTGTTATATAAGACGCATCATCATGCAGTAAGACTCAAGGGGACTAACTAGTGTAGTTTATTAGAACAGAGCAAATCTATTCTCATGAGAAATAGCACGCATAATTTAGGCATGCGAGGCACCAGTAATTTTGCGACCAGGTGAGTTCTCCTTTATACTCTACGGACCATAATACTTTTGTTGTTAAGGGCTCGCTTAGTTGGTCGTTTATTGGCCCAAAACTAGTGTGATTTCCAACCCCTTGAAAAATTCTAACTGAGTGTTGCAAACGTGCTTGGTCTGCAGTGCCAGGACCATGCATGGTTCGCCTGTTTCCTGACTCATTCGCCCGGGAATTTCGATGCACCGCCGAAGGCCCTGTTTTTTACACATACGCGCAGAAAGCAAATCAAAGCATCAAAGTGGGCCCTACTTTGTTGTACTTTGAGTCTATTGAGTTGTACTGTACTATAGCCAAACTGTATCTGCCCGCAGATTTGAATAGCTCGCTGTTTTCATTTGGGTTGTTTTACGATTCAGTTTACTAATCATATGGGAAGGTGGTATTGGTTCATCCGAACCATCCATAGTGTAGGTATTCTGGACAATACACGCCCGGTTTGAACCGAAAAAAAATAATCTAGCTGCAGTACCGCGTAACGTTTGCTCGGAGGCTTTATCAGGAAAGCTCCCCACGGGTAAGAGGGCAAGCAGTTATTTGCAAACACATCAAGAAAAGATGCTCTAGATGTGGTAATCATTAAGATGAAATGCATTTTTTTGCGACTGCATTTGTTTTCTATACCCATTCTCCAGAGCCGTCTAGTTATGTTTCCCTTGATTCATTAAAACTAAAAGATTCAGTAAAAGAAAAACCAGAAAGGTATCCGTCATAAAAAAATTACCTTTAAATCTACCCACCATGCCACTGATAAGTGGAGAATAATGCATCACGCAAACAAAACAAACGATGCGGCGTGCTTTATTTTTCCGATCGATCGCTTTGTCAGTCCCGTTTCTCTTCGTCAGTAGCAGCCCGTCCCGCACCGACCTTTTTTTCTTGAACAAAGCTAGATTTATTGATATTAAGGATCATTGTACATTAGTACATGGCTCTCAAAAGTAGAGCAAGGACGATAGGTGCCAAGCTGCACAATACAACAAAAGATCGATTTAAACTCGTGAAGAGGATGTTGAAGATCACAAATGGAGTCATGCGGCGTTCGCCCATCCGTCGACAACTCAGATCCAAAATTGCCGTATTTGCAATCTTCGAAGGCCTCAATAGAGGTGCTATCCAGTTGATGCCGCATGGGTGACTCTCCCGACGGTCTGTCTGGAATATGCACACGAGGTGTAGAGTTGAGATGTAGATCTTGAATAGCCTTAACCGAGCTTAAACTCAGAGTGTCTCCACTGTTAAATCTGAGGATCACGAAAAGTTGTCATCCACCTCCGGCCTGAACTGCATCTTCAACAAGGCGATCATCTAATAGTGACAAGCAAGTGCAACTTGTGCATTCTGCATGAGAAGTTACAAAGTTTTCAGACTTTCTGAGTTGAATAGTAGAAGCCTGGTCACTGTAGTGCCTCATTTGTTTTACAGTTTGAAGTTTGCCAGGCTGTTGTACATTCTTTTTCCTATTTCACAACGATTTAAGGAGCTCGCACTAGTACAGAACATGTAATCGCACACTATTGACTGAGCCCATCACGCACGATTAACACCTCCATCATTATCGGTTGGTGGGCGACGGGGTAGTCAATCGAGGGCTCCTAAATCATGTGCGATAAGGTCTTATTCGTAGACGGAAGTTTCAATAGAATCGTTTGCTATAACAGATCCATCACACACGGTTTCGCTTCTGTAGTCATGCACGTATTTATCGCGCACGTTTTGTTTGAAGTCAATCGTGTGTGTTTGAAGGCTTTGCACCAGCTGCAACATGTATATATCAAGAACACATATCATCTGGTAGCAAATCTCAATTATATTTAATTAATTTCACATTTCATACATTGTGATAAAACTATCAATTGTTAGCTATAAAAATATGAAAGATACACAACAAATTGAGAAGTGCTTTTTTTTTGTTACGTCGTTGTCTCCGTGATAAAAGCTAGGTTCCGGGATTTTATAAAAGGAGGATATTTCTACCTCCCATTCGTCACCATCGTGCTCAACCATCACTACTGTAGAAGATGTAATTTTAAAATTTTATTTATCCTTGTTTGAGCTCCTTGCAAGGTGAACATTTCTCTCCATGTCTTTGCATGAATATTCATAAACTTTCTTATCCTTGTTTGAGTTCTGACATCTTCCTACTTGCAAGTATTTCTTAAGGGACCTGCATGTTTTGTAAAATATTGCTCAAAGTATTGCTCAAATGACATGTATGTTTTACAAAAGCTTTTCCCTCGCTGGATAAAGATTTGGAAACGGCAACTGTTGAGATCATATATAGGGAGTCTGAGGGAGTACACAACATTATGGTTGGTCAGTACTCAGTACTCATTTACATTATGCAATTCGTTGTATAGCCTTATGATAAATGCCGAATAAATACGGCAACTCATCATGCAGAGCTGCGTGTCATATAAGGCGTATCATCATGCAGTAAGGCACTAAGACTCAAGGAGACAAACCAGTGTAGTCTGTTAGAACAGAGCAACTCTATTCTCAAGGGAAATATAGCACGCATAATTTAGGCATGCGAGGCATCAGTAATTTTGCAATGAGGTGGGTTCTCCTTTATATTATCTACGGACCATAATACTTTTGTTCTTCATGGCCCATTTGGTTGGTCGTTTACTGCCGCAAAACTGGCGTGAGTTCCAACCCTTTGAAAATTTCTGACCGAGTGTTGTAAACGTGCTTGGTCTACAGTTTCAGGATCCGGAGTCGCCTGTTTCCTCACTCGTTCGCCCGGGAATTTTGATGCACCATCGAAGGCCATGTTTTTCACACATAGGCCTGAGCAATCACGGGTGGAAAACAAAGCAAAGCACCCAAGTGGGGCTTATTCTGTTGTATAACCAAACTGTATCTGCCTGCTCATCTGGATAGTTAAGCTGCTATACAAACGACGTTTTTACGTCCGACACTCATCCGATGATGCAAGAACACCGTCCATGAGGCACTTCGGGCAGGCTCTTCCGGTCCGTCAGCAGCATCCAACGGCATAGTGCAACCATCGGACAAACATCGTACTGTAAAATGTCGGATGCAGAGCTATTCCGTTTCACGATTCAGTTTACTAGTAATAATATGGGCAGGTGGTATTGATTCATAACCGTCCATAGTGTAGGTATTCAGGCCCGGTTTGAACGGAAAAAAAAAATCTAGCAGCAGTACTGCGTAATGTTTGCTCGGAGGCTTATCAGGAAAGCTCCCCACGGGTAAGAGGGCAAGCAGTTATTTCCAAACACATGAAGAAAGAAAATGCTCTAGATGTGGTAACTATGAAGATGAAATGCATATTTTTTTGCGACTGCATTTTTTTTTCTATACCCATTCTCCAGAGCTGTCTAGTTTTGTTTCCCATGATTCATTGAAACTAAAATCTATATCTATAACTAACAATAAAAGAAGAAAGGTTCAGTAAAAAAAACATGATGGTATCCGTGTCCATCATCAAAATTACCTTTAAAATTGTCAAATCTACCCATCATGCCACCGATAAGTGGAGAACAATGCATCGCACAAACAAAATAAACGATGTCGCACGCTTTATTCTTCCGATCGATTGCTTTTGTTCATTAGTCCCGTTTCTCTTCGTCAGTAGCAGCCCGTCCCACACCGACATAGATCGATCCCACACAAAGAGAACAACTTCGTCCCTCCCTGGCAGGATCCGCGCTTCACACCAGAAAGAGTGAAGGAGATCGCACGGGCATCTACCGCAGTTTCGCCACATGCCAGCACACCTATGTCGGGCAATCAAATCTGCCCACGCTACACGTGGAGCTGGGTGACGCCATAGTCCTTGACACGGACCAATATGGAGGTCATTCTTAAACATGATTGCTTTTGTTGCTATGCTTCCCAGTTTTTATTGAACTAAAAATCTGGGGTAATGGAAATATGGCGGTGAAAGATTTGTTCCTTATGTGGTAAATTGTTCATGTTAGACACAATCGATGAGTTAAGAAGAAAGTGGCTTTATCCTCTGAAATTATGAACTAGGAATTAAACGTTGGTCCAATGAGTGAGTCTCTCTATGCTGGGTGTCGAGGAGATTTTGTGGTTGAATGGTCGAAAGTTAATCACATTTATTAGAACATAGAACAACGGGGTATTTTCACCTCATTACTTATGGATAACACCACCACCAACAATAAAATAAACTTGATTAGGATAATGATCTTATCTTTGGGGAAAGGGTTGTTATGAATTACATAATGTGATGCATGCAAAGTCTGAACTCTGGATGAGAATCATGATTCATTGGTCGAATCTATGATGGACGATATACGTCAAGTTTTTGATGAAAAAAAAAAGATTTTTAGGGGAAAGTTTAGTGAGCATGATGTTAGAAATGCCAGCGTTCAAAAACCACATTATATGCCCATGGCGTGACAGATTCCTAGGTGAGTTTTATGAGAACTTCTGGGAGGTGAACATTTGATTGTGTTGTTTGCTGATTTTCATGGTGCCATTTTTCTTTTATATAGCATTAAATTTTTTCATAACACCTATCCAAGTTGGTGGAGACCAAAAGGATTTAAAAAAATAGTCCTTTGTGTCTTAGATGTTAGGTTAACATCTTTACATTGCTGGGTACCGATAAAACTAGATTGGTCGCAGTTAATAGTTTATCTTGCACAAACAATGTTCCTTTTTTATTTCGAAAAGAAGGTTCAAAACTATGTTCCTTCTAGTTTATTTTTGAGCATTATGTTCCTTCTAGTTGTGTAAAGAAACGTCCCCACGATCACATGGGAATGTTAAAGGGGAATTCTCACAAAATGAAAAAAAGAAACATATTTGAATCTAGTGTTTAATTTGTATGGTGGGAGATTCGATGTTTTATTAACAACTCTGTTCTAAAGTACTCTTATTAATCAATAGATCGAGGCTTTTACCTCTGTTAAAAAAAAGGACTTCGACATTTCATTGCATGGCATAATATGATACGAGAATCTGTACCATTTTTTTCTTCCAAAAAGGGAAATATACCTTGACCTCTGCATCCATCGACGCACACCGCCGTTTTATTGCATTGTGTCCATCATTCACGGTTTGAAGTTCACTTGGTCACAAAGGACAAATACATAATCAACCAACAAAACAGGAAAAAACATATAGCTCCTAGGCATCATGGATTCTGTTAATATGCCCAGTAACCCTCATTGATGATAACATTCTTCGATTGAGATGCAACGAGCAACTTGGGTACATATATGAGATGAATTAAATTTGAGAGACTCAACGGGTGCTTGCGGAGAGATCTGTCTTCCGTATATTTGTACTTTAAAGCTTAGAAGCAGATCACATCCCTCACTTTCCGATATAGATTTTTCATATCAATGTGCTAGCGGTTGTATTTTTTTGTGATACAGACTGAGTTTAGTTTGGTCGTACGAATCGGCTGGGGTGTATTTTTCTAGATCCATATATGCAAAATAATAATTGTAGAGGGTTTTATACAGTTTTCAATCTGTTGACCAGGAAATCAAATGCCACATAAAAGCAACCCAGATATATTGGTCAATATATACCACAAAAAAAGTTTATGATTATAGTAGAGACAGCTTGAACTAGAGAAATATCTAGAAGCTTGTGGAATGTGTTTAATGAAAGAGTTGTAGCGAAATAACTTCTGGATGAACATTATGAACTTCAAATAATTAGGAAAATTGCATGTTAGTTTCTCCGATTTATTTTTTGTGCTGGAATCATACGAAGAGTTGTAGAGGTGGAGAAGTGATATGATTTTCAGATATGAAACCTAAGCCGGGATTCTGATTCTACAAAAACACAGCGAACCCTGGGGGTAACTAAACTGTCTCTGGAGTAAGTATCAACTGTTCACTATGGGCGTGTTTAGTAGCCCACCCACACCTCAAACAGGCCTGCGCATGCAAAAATCGGGTGTTTGGTGGCCCGGCCCAACCCGCGTTCCTGCATGCGCAAGCATGTTGGGACTGGGTGAGTAGGAACGGTCAAATCGGCCGTTTTTCCAGGGGCAGGCTGTGGAGAGCCCCGCCTTCCTCTCCCTGGCACGAGCCATCCCATGTGGGATGTGTCACACACGCGGAGGTACCTTCCCCTCACCTCCTCACCCTCTTACTTTCCACGTATTCGTATAATCCCTCGAATATACGCAAATATACGTCGATTTGAAATATTTTGAACATGAGATATGTTCGTATCGACGAGTAGGTTCCATTCAGACGATCGATTTCGAGTTTCATGGACTCTAGCTTCTTAATTTTGGACCGAAAGTTGCGCTATTTTTAGAAGAATTTTGTTAAATTCGTCGCACTCGGTCGACCGTTTGAAATTTCCTTTGAGCTGTAGCTTCATCTCAACGTTCCCCACAACTTTCATGTTATAAGTTTTCTATTTTGCCGGCTGTATACGGGCAGATCTTGTACTGAACTTTGTACGTGTATAGACTGCAGCAGTAGTGTACAACGCCTTCTTCAACCTATGTCGCCACCTTTCGCCACCCAGTGTCACAACAGTACTTGTCGCGCTTGTCGCCGCCGTTCGTCGCGATGAACTGCACCATCACGGCAGTAGCTATTGCGCTTACCTCCATCGCCGATGTTCATGAATCGCCATGCAACCGGTCACGGGAGGTAAGCTTCACCTGAGGTTACACTATCTCGCGTGCAGATACACGCAGTAAGCGCACAAGCCACCAAACACAAAAATATGGAAAAAATAGGGAAAAAGAAAAACGATATGCAGGCAACTAAACGGGCTGCACAACATGGCTCACGCTGCGTTTTTTCAAGGGCAGGCTCGCCAGGGCCACGAAGACGGAAATACCGAAAAAGGCCCGAGCAACCAAACACGCCTTATATGAGGAGGACGCTCAAGACTCCATGGAAGAAGGCACTGACACACAACTGTCAGTTGGATCTGTGTAACTCAACAACATCAACAAGTGAACACAAGGAATCTCTCGAGGAACCAAGAACGATAGATAATAATTATTCCACAGACGGGAAAGGAAGATAGGATGACAGTTGTTTGGATTTTGTTTTTTTCCTCTTTTGTCAGATGGAGTTTGAAATGTGCACGAAATGCATTAAAATCATGTATAGAAGGACACGCTAGCTGTGCTGAGTTAATAAGCAGATCGATGGCATCACTCTATATGTGGAGCAAGACTGGGATTTAAATAGCGTGCAAGGGATGAGAGATGTCACGGGGTAGTAGTAGTGCAAAGGCTTAGAACTGAAGAGAGGGTACACGTACGTGGCCATGGAAGAAGTAGGGCTGGGAGGTGCCGGGATAACACACTCAGCACAGCTGATTTTCTTGATCCTAGGAAAAGTTGCCCGTTCTTGTTGCATAGTCACTAATTAGAGTGACCTGCATCCAGTCTTAGCTTGTAGATGCAGATCAAAATGCTGTGCACGCATATGAGTTTTACTTGGTGTTTGTATTTCGGTGTCGAGAAGCGAATCGGCCACTTTAATCGTAGCCGATATGAAAAACAAACGAATGTAATAAGGTTCTGTTATTAAGGGTTTGTTTGGCTGTCCAGGTTAAATAGCCCCGGAAAAATAATCCCGGCCGGGAATCTGAAGAAACAGGTGTAAAACCTCGGAATTTTATTCTCAACCTCCGGACTAGGGGAAAATTCTCCCCGGGAAAAGGCCGGAATTCCTCCGGGATTGCAGAGTTAGCAAACAAACCCTAATGGGTGCAGCTAATCTTACTGCCCACTTAGAAGTTGCAGATACTCAAACCGGAGGGTTCATCCGCAGGTACATTCACTTGTAAAAAAATCCGGAGCTCATTTGTATGAGAGGGAATTACACGAATGGTCCATTATTCGGCTTGAGATGATAGTTATACTTAAGGAATGATATATACATATCCCTAAAATAATGAATTAATATTGAGAGAGGTGTTTTGTGAGCTCTAGTTATCTTCGTATCTAAAAAAAATCAAAATGGTATTTTAAAGATTAAGAAATTCTAAAAAAATTAGGTGTATACATACACATGTTATCTACATATTTGTAGAGTTTGCTAGATAATACATTATATTATATGCTACACAAAAATCACAAAATTGTGGCACTAAAATGAAAAAAAGAATCAATTTTTCTACTGAAAATTGTCTTTTTTGTGCAAGCCACACATAAAAGAAATTCTCTGCAAATTTGGTCATACACACAAGACATGTCTATATACTTGTATGTTTTTTCAAAAACATTGGAGCCCTAAATTTCAAATTTTCGAATTAAAAACAAAGGACCAGTAGAGCTAGGGAGCTACAAATGTTTTTGATTGATATTGTCCTGTCAAGTATCTCTCAAAAAAATACAATCCTATCAAGTTTATAATTACAATTTAGTGGACATGGAGGAGCTAAGCTCCATAATTTTGTTAACTATCAAAACCAATGGATGCTTGATGCTTCTATATGTGACAACAAAAGAAACCATATTACTAGAATATCTTCTTAAGAAAGAAAATTCCAACTTAAGTGGTCTTTATGGTTCTCATATTTTGGACTTTTGGGTATGGATATGAAGAAACCTCCCGATCCTATAATCATGAGGGGCCATCATGCTCCCTTCCCTACCACGACTGACATGGCGGCGGCGGTGGCCGTAGCTAGCACTTCCTCCTCATGTCTCGACCATCCTGTCCGCCTACCAGGAGGGCGAGGCCGCCAGCGCGCGCAGCTGAGATCACTGGCCGCGGTGGCCGCTATGGCTGAGGGAATGCCCTGTCAAGCCGTCCAGTGTAACGGAGGTCCTACTCTCAACGGCAATGTCAGCGGCGGAACTGCTGCCAAATTAACTTGGGTGTAGTGCAACCAGCAAGACGTACACCCATGTCAGCCGGTTTAGGTGGGAAGGTACCCTATGGTGTAGGTAGATGGAAGACGACCTTCCCTGGTGTCAATGGCCCTTCTTGTTTTGGTACTGGTGACAAATAAATAGTGCAGGGTTTGGGGAAGGTGTCCTTCACCGCCGGTGGTGGTACTGTTGGACCGACTGGTGATGAGTGTGTTGTCTGACGAAAGGGTGAGTTTCCCTTCACGAAGGCGTTGCCGGGAAAAAGGTCGGTTTAGTCATAAGTTAAATTCATATGTTGTAATGGTTCTACCGTAGTTTTCTATGTCATGTACACTGTTTATTGATGACTTTGGGTCGGTTGTCTTACCTTAACGTTAGTAAAGATAGTTGTGTGTATCCTTCTTTTTGAAGAAAACATATTCGTATTTTTGACAGAAGAAGGCAACAAAATATTCGCATTTTGAATTTTATACTTCTACTTTTGGGCTCATCTCTTAAATGTTCCATGAGTTTTGCTCCGGTACACCTCTCTTATAAAAGTTTACAAATTAAAAAAAAGTTACAGGTTTCAACTTACTCTTTAAATCAAAGGCACATCTCCATCATCTATGAAATTAAACTGTAAGGATGTGCACACATCTATGACGCAGAGACCAGGGAGAGCATGTTCTCCGTATCGGATCTCCTAGTATGTTGTCGGTTTTCGTGTTCGTCGGTGTGGTTGAATGTATGAATCTTCTGAACTATGTTTCCCATCGTTTGAAATGCTTGCGGCTCTAGTGTGAATTTCTTTGCGGTCTTAGCACCATGAATTTTTGTCTATCTACTACCACAAGTTTTTTCCGGCTACAACGATGGAGGGGCGAGAAAGAGGGCGCGCCTTCAGCTCGCTCTAGTTTTTGTAGTCGTTGCTAGGTGGTCGACGGTCCTATTTGTATTTATTTTTGTTACTTTTGGGGTAAAGTCAATTGCTCGATGTAAGATCATAATATATAGGGTATGCAAATATATAGGGTTTGATGAATGGACAAACAAGATACATTTGTAAATACCTTTGGAAACTTAAAATTCCGTTTAAAATAAAGGTATTTAACTATTTATGTGGTTCCTTAATAGAAAAGCTTGCTCACGAAGGATAACTCGCAAAAAGAAAGTGGCAATGGTGCACGAAATGTTCCTTTTGTGGCTCTGAAGAGACTTTAGAACACTTGTTCATTTCTTATCCTTCTGCAAAAATTGTTTGGCATGTCTTTTATAGTACATGTAATATTTCACCGCTGGCCAATATAACTAATATGTTTGGTAATTGGTTGAATGGGATAGATAAAAGGACTAAGGCCCAAATTCGTATTGGAGTCCTAGCTATATGTTGATCAATTTCGAATTGTAGAAAATAACCTTGTTTTTAATAGAACAAGAAACTTTCATGTGTTGCAGGTTATTAATATGGATGTCCATTGGATTCAGTCGCTTTTTAGATAGTTGATTCATGTTCCAACCTTATGTGATCCACAATTTGTAAAACTTGATACTTTAAAATAATGCAATAAAAGGCTGTGTGCATCACTTTATGAAGAAGCCGGGACATACCAGTTCAGAAAAAAAAACTGGACGGCATAATCAAAAGTCGGGCAGCAGCGTCATGTTTGTAGTTTGGCATCTCTTTTTGAAAATGAAGGTTTTTTCCAAAATAAAAAACATTTGAGTTATTCTTTGTGATTCAGGTAATTCATTATGCTATAATGATTATTTTCATAAGGAATGACCCATACAACTTTGTTAGGGTCTTGGAAGTATTCACGAACTGAACTGGTAGACTGTTTTTTTTTCGAAATGGAGGCAAAAGCTTTGCCTCATCTCATTAATTAAGAAGAAGTTTCATAAACAATTCTTCGATCCACCAAAAGGTGGTTCCCAAAATAAAAGCCTACTCTTGCGGCATTATACAACTTAATCGCTTGGCACCCGCGATGACCCAAAGACGGGCCTCCTCTCTAATTTTCGCTACAACAACATTAGGCAACGAGGCGGTGTTTCGAAAGACCCTCGCATTCCTCTCGCTCCATATTTCCCAAACCGTAAGCATGAGAAGAGACGCTATTGCCTTCTTCCTATGGCCATTGGAGAGGCAAAGATGTTCCCACCATTCCTTGACCGTGTCGAAGGTGGACCAATCTTCCAAGACCAGTTCTGGGAGCCCCATCCAAGCCTTTATAGCAGCCCAAATTCGCAACGAATTGCGACATTGGAAGATAAGGTAGGGTGCGGTTTCTTATTCTCTCTTGCAAAGTTGACAACCCCCGCAATTAGGCCAACCCCTCTTGATGACCTATCCAAAGTCAATATTTTATTCTTGTTGACAAGCCAAGCGAAGAACTTGCATTTTGGAGGAGCCCAATTAGCCCAAATCGTCTTCTTCATGTTGGTGGCCATGGCACCTTCGAATTGGAGGTTGTAAGCCGAAGAGGAAGAATACTCAAAAGAGGCCATGTGGTTCCAAACGATCGAGTCCGGGGTGTTGTTCTCAAGCGGAGGCGCATGGTGAAGCTCGTTCCATAAATCATAGAATTGTTGGATAAGTTGGACGGTGAAGCCTTGGGAAGAGTTGATCTTGCTAACCCAATGATTGTTGTGCAAGGCTTTTTGGATGTTCATTTTTTTTTGCATTTCGAGGGGGAGAAGATTCCGGGAGCTATATTCTTTGGTTTGAGCCCATGTAGCCAAGGAGAGTGCCAAAAATCCGCCGTCTTGCCGTCCCCAATGGTGATGGTGGTCGCTGCATAAAAGAGATCCATGTCCGTGCTATCACAAAGGGTGCCGAGGCCCACCCATGGCCTAGCCGAATCCTTCCATTGGAGCTAAGACCATCGCAACCGGAGAGCCCTCGCAAAATTTTTGGTGTCTAGAACTGGTAGACTGTGAGTCTCAAAAGGGACACGTCCAGAAAAGATGGTGCACCGTTTTGTCCATGTTGCACCGGGGCACAGTTATATGAAGTAGTTGTAGAGTTTTTCCGTCTCAAATTTTTTTCTAGTGTTTATATGAAGTAGTTGTAGAGTTTTTCCTTGTCAAAAAATTTCTAGTGTCTAATTTATTATGAAAGTGTAGCCAGAAGAAATGTTACATCTTTGAACTGACGACGCAGCATAAATAGGAAAGAAAGCAACGCGGCATGACTAAGCTAACTTATATGCAAGTTGGACCTAAGAGAGGACGCGCGCAATTACTATTGGTGGTATGCAAAAGATCACAGTACCATCAGTGTATAGCGAGCAAGTGATATCCATGCATGTGATCGCTGGAAGCGCACTTATGAGCTTGAGGTGAACGTCTTTAAATAGCGGTCTCAAGGATACCAAAACTGAATAGACCATGAAGCGCAGCAGAGCTACATGAAACCAAGAAGTCCATTATTTGTCTGTATGGCAACCGTTGATGTTAAGCTTAGGAGGCATCGAGAAACTGTTATTACTTTGCAGCACATTAGATACCAGCAAGAGATGATAACCACGGGCACAGTTTGGGCCCAAACTAGCCAAACCGTCAGTCCAACCCCCAACGCACCGAATCACCGGTTTATACCGGGTTTGCCGGTTTCCTCATTGTTGATGAGGAGGAGAAGATAGAACATGTGAAGTGATCTAGCCCAAAATTGTTAGAACAGTAGAATTGATGATGTAAAAATACATTACATGGTGATATAGTATAATTAGTTCCAGTAGAGCGTGCCAACCAAGATAGATTGCCAGAACGGATTATTTTTCATGCATATTTAAACACTACCTGCCATGTTCCTACCATGAGTATTTTCATGAATTAATATGGATTTGCTAATCCTCAGTCGCCTGATTTTTTCTTATGTCTCACCCACAAAAATGTGCATGCGTTGCATTTTTCTGGGAGAAGTGTGCAATTGCACTTTTCTCCCAGAAAAGTGCAATTCGTTTTAGTTGCACTTTTTTTGAACTGCAGTTGCACTTTTTTTGAGGTGATTTAGACTTAAGAAATTCTCAGGCGCCAGATTTTTTCTTATGTCTCAGTCACCCACAAAAATGTGCATGAGTTGCACTTTTCTGGGAGAAATGTGCAATTGCACTTTTCTGCCAGAAAAGTGCAACTCGTTCGAGTTGTACTTTTTTTGAACTGCAGTTGCACTTTTCTAGGTGATTGAGACTTAAGAAATTCTCAGTCAACTGATACATAGACAAACCCGAACCACCTTTGTGTTAGAATTGGGTCCATTAATGGGGCAGCCCAATAAGCAATTTATCACATATCAAATGGCCCATGTGTATGACAAGAGGTGGGGCCGCTAAAGTTTAGTCCCACATGGAAAGTTGAAGTGGAGTTCCACCACCTTGTAAGATGGAGTGTTTTACCACTTGATAAGTGAGTGAGAATAGGAGAGCCTATGTAGAGTTTTATATGCTAATGCCATGCGCACTCCGATGTGCCATCAGCCGAGCACCTAAGCCATCGAACATCCGCATGATGCACCCTCTCCAACGGCGACGACCCCTTCATGGCTGCACGGCTCTCCAAACACATGGACGCCCTACGACCCCCCCCCCCCTTCGCGTTGATTTTCTATATGACTAGGTAATATGTCTGTGCTCACACGGGTGAGTTTTTTGCGTCCTGGAAGCTTAAAATGTAAGTTCGCGTTCATACAGTCGTAATGTGTCACAGAAACCATACAATTTCAAGCTTTTAATGCGTCCACAACATGTTGTCAATGTCACCACATCGCCCGACCCACTTATCGAAGGCGTTTACGTCTCTCCATAGTCTGGGAGTAGACAAAGATAAATCGTTTTAAAAAAATGCATTAGACCGTTCAGACGAAAGTGATTTCAGTTCTAAATTCCGAAGGGTGGTTATAGAAATCATCTTATAAGAATAAACAAAAACAAAGTTTGACCAATACCCGGTTTTCCTACTGATTTCAGAAATTTTAGAGACAAGCAATACACACTAAACATTATATGACGAAATCAATGGAGCAATCCTAGTCCTGCAATCAAGTACCATGGATTTTCGAAAAAAGTCGGAGCCATCCCGATTTAAACCGCTAAAAGCAGTTTCATCAGCAGGGAAAGAACAACTTCCTAGCCCTAACATTTCTAGTACCAACTAATTCATTCGGGCGAGACAGATTACGATGATGTCATGATGCGCCCATTCCTATGTCCATTCCATTAATACTTTTGGCTCTCGGGAGTCTCTTTGTAGGATACTTGGCCAAAGTATGATTTGTTAGCCCATAAGTCAGTATTGTGATGAAGTGGCTGGTCAAGCTGTCCTCTTCTCTTCACGACAAGATAACCTATGTTATAATGATGGCAGCGCTCTGCGAGCTTGAATAATACAACCTCCATGACCAAACTAACACATTTCAATCACTGGGAACTGGCAATTGTGAATGGAAAACATAAGACTAATTTACCATAGTTGTTCTAATAAAAATGTAGTACAAGTCCCAATCAACTAATGTCATGAGAAAAAGAGCAAGGGATTAATTTAGCATATGTAGACATTGGTGTATGGCCTGCCAGGAGCATAAAAGTTTTAGAAAAAGACACTTGTAGTGTATCACCGTTTTAAGTATTCATTTTAAATATCTAATTCGTCGGAGAAAATCATCCCTGATATCTTTCTTCGGCAGGTAAAAAAAGCTCCGAACTTTCTACCATGATTCACATCTTCCCACAATGGAAGAAGAGGTCCCAAACTCGATTCAACATCCGCACATCACATGCAACATGGCTATCCTGACTAGTGAACCTTGCGCCCGGGACGTGCACATGTCATTCCGACCACCCACTTCGCTGATGGTGCTCCCGTGGCGGAGGCGGCTCCAGCACCATGGTGCTGCGAGGTGTGCCTCTTGAAGGTGGCCTCCGACCGTCCAACTCGAGGCACTCCGGAGATTTGGTTGATGACGACCAAATAACGCTCGGTCTGACCATCCTCGTGTCCACATCCTACCAGCCTTCCTAACCTCGAAGTGAGCTTCATTATTAAATATTACTAACAAATACGATATGCTCCTAATCAAGTTCGGAAGTTCCCACAAAGTTTCATCGGTACACTACAAAATAAATGCAAACCAGAGAAACATCAACATTTTAAAATACTACATTCAACAAGAGTTTGCATTTCGTGCTGGACAGGTTTAGTTTCATCAAAAATTTAAATATTCTCAGATCACTCGAATATGTAACATATCCAGATAAGAAACCATCAATGATTTATTATGATTAACATACTTACTAGATGATGTGACCAACGTGTCATATAATCTTGATGTTCTACAAGATTACTAAAATAGAACAGAGAAAATTTCTGCATATAGATCGCTGAATTGGCTAATATTTATACTATTATCTTTTTTTTGAAAAGGGGGTGCGGATCCCCGGCCTCTGCATCAAAATAATGCACACAGCCTCCTCAATTTTATTGCAACGTATCAACAGTTTAATGGTTTACAAATCATGGATCACTCAAGGTGGCTACAAAGATCAATCACTCAAACATTAGCCTATCCATCTATTCTTCTATGATGTAGCCACCCACCCCGGCAGAAGATAGCCCGAACGCCCGCCATCATTCGAGTACAGCCGATTTCCATGAGTCCATGTTCGTCCACAGGGAGCAGGACGGACCACGTGTGAATCCAATACAACGCCTTGTGGATAACCTGCAAATAATGAATAGAAGATTTTTTGTTAAAGACAAAATTGTTACGACAATTCCAAATTGCCCACAAAATGGCCGCAACACCAATTCAAATGCGAGATTTGGTGTTCTTATCAACCCCATTTAACCAGCCACCAAACATATTCGATATGCTAGTTGGTGGGTAAATATTAAAGGTGAAATGTATTAATCTCCAAATATCACGAGCGAAGGTACACGAAATAAATAGGTGTTGAACATCTGCATCACAAAAATGAATTTCTTGCAACCTATCCAATTTCTTTTAGCCAAATTATCTTTTTTCATAAGCTCCTTTCTATGTAGAAACCATAGGAAGATTTTTATTTTTAGTGGAATCTTCAATTTCCATAAGTATTTCCTCAAAAACCTAGTATGTCCATTGAGCAAGTCCTCATATAACGAGACCGAAAACAATCCATTTGAAGTTAGCATCCATTTAAACTTGTTCGATTCATCTAGTAGATTAAGCCGCATTAGTCTTTCTACTAGATTTAACCAGGCTGTTCTGTTATCTCCTATCAAAATCCTTCTAAATGGTAGGTTAATCGGAGTCGACTCAAAGACATCCGCCACCGTTGCATTCCTATTAGATGCTATTGCATATAGAGAAGGATATTCATTCGATTTATACTATTATCTCTACATACTGTAAAAACACTTTAGAAGTTCTACATACACACACATAAGACAAAAGGATGATTATGTTACCGATTGGTTGAATAACAGACAACAATACAATCCATCTCATGTGAAATTGCAAGCTACCTATGCCAAAATACGTCTTATCCATGCAAACTAGTCTCTTCCATGGTTTACAAAAAAACTCATCAGAGATGGCAAGTTATATCCATTAAAAAAATACATGTTTCTCAATGACAATCAACTCCACAAGCAAAACTAAACATACGAAATTTGATGCATCTTCATTTAACCATCTATGCTTAATTTCACCTAGCATCAGGTTGTGTGCCATGTGGTGCAGGGCTATAACAACAGGTGCCAATATGCGCGGCTAACTATATGATGGCTGCTGAAAAACATGGCAGGTCCAAATCAAAAAGTGGCACTCAGATAACAATTAATATAATGCCAGCCGACAAGATTGCACACGATGGCATATGATTTATTAGTTAAGGGATGTATATATCAACAAGAATTGGGTGTGAAATCAGATTACTTGTCAGGCAGAATGAACTTGTTAAATATTGGCTAAAGAACAACAGAGCTTACGTAATTGCCTTTCTGAGTAAAATAGCATATATTGCAAGAGGAAGAGGGTGGTTTATGGTCTCTGAGCATGTAGAGAGCAATGATGATGAGATCAATGAGGCGTCGCAACCTACTTTTGCATCCTTATAATGGGTTCTAGTGTCGCAGGCCGTCAGTTTTCAACTAGATTGCTGCAGGAACGCTCAAGGTACACCAAGAGAATGGAGAAGACACAACTATAGCGGACACCGACAAATTATCTGGATTTTTAGTCACCGAAGGTGAGCTGCGATTGGCTATCTATGTAAATACGGCTAGATCGGCATCCCTCGGCCTCATTGTTCGGTGATAGGTGTCTTCCAGTCATGCAGCCGTCGGTATTTGAAGACGTCATCGACTAGGGTGGATGTACCTTGGTGGTGGATGAAGCGCTGCTTTGGAGATAAATTCCCGAGATAGATGTATGGTTGGACTCAACATCATCGATGCACGTGTGATGATACATTTTGAAAGTTTTGTCTATGATTTGTTAACTTTTCATTAGTTTCAGTCATTTGTTATAGGGTTTGTGACAATACCTTTTGAAATATTTATCTAGAATTTTTTATCAATTTGTTCGACGTTGTTTTCTAGCTTGATTTGGCATTTGATAATGAATAATATATGGATGTGTATATCAACCGATATAGAGGCCGGGGTATTTCCTCCTTTAAAAAAAACAGGGGAGCATCTTCTTCCATTTAAAAAAGCATACAATAAACTACTGTGCATTTTAATTATTTTCAACATGGCGATTGTTATTTACTGCCGGGCTAAATAGAGAATATGTTCAAATAAGGGCTATCCAAACTGCAATCCAAACTGCAGGGTTGATTATTTGCTTATGACCGTAGTCCCTTATAGAGTATAGTAGTGTAATTTTTCAAATTGCATGTTGGTTTTCTAGCAGATTAGTATTCAGAAACATGAGTAGGAAAAGGGGGAACACGGCACTATTGGATGTACACAAACAATCAAAGTATTGTCAGTGTATATATAGAGAGCAAGAGATCCGTGCATGTGCTCTCTAAAGCGCACTAATGAGCTTGCGTTGAACAAGCATCCCATATCGTCTATAAATAGCGATCTGAAACCTACTAACCAAATAAACCATGAAGCGTAGCACAACTAGGAGTACCAGTTACATAAAACCAAGACATCCATTATTTGCCAGTGTCGCAGCCGTTATCGTTAAGCTTAGGAGGCATCAAGAATATGTTATTAGTTTGCGCCATATTTGATACGTACCGATGGGATATGGCGTAACTGTGAACTTGCTGAAAGATTGGTCAGCACTAGTGCTATGTATTTGTTCCGTTCGGTTGATTCGTTGCAAGGTTTCGTGAGCATTATGTACACTGGAATGAACTCAGACCCGACCAAATGTTTCAGATTTGGGTGCACATTATAGCAAGTAAGCACTTATCCACATAGTTATCCCACACCCCGATCATTATGATGGGTTGGCTAGAGAACCATGTTGAAGAAACTCGGCAGGCAGAAATCAAAGGTTTTTAACTATTGTTAGGGTTGTATAAACGTTCCATGTATCAGTTATGCAATATGCTCATTATATAATTCATATTAGGGGTTTTCTACATACTTATCACATATATGCACATGTATATATATATAAATATATCTGTCTAATGTCAGATGAAAATACAAGTTATCAGATTCAGGTTTATTTTTTCTGATGTAGTCGCACAACCTACACTCCTCCTGCACGCACTGCGTACGTACGTGCCTCGTTCTCTGCTGACCTACGCCTCATGACCAGGGCCTACCATGCGGGCTGCCACTTAGGGGCGGAGCTAGCATACAATCACTGGTGTCAAATGACACCAATGGATTTCCCACTATACCTCTTAAATATGAGTAGAAGAGTGACCTAAATATGAAATGACTCCGGTAATTTCTATAGAGTGACACCAACGATAAAAAATTCTGGCTTCGCCCTTGTGTCCACACGCCTCCCGTATAAATCCAGTGTGACAAAAGAAAGCCGTTAGCTAGCTTATGTTATTTTGACTACTAAAACAATTATAAATTATCGTTTAAGTGCTTAATTTCTTTTGGATGAAGTTAGAGTACATATTTAAAAATTTAGTTAGCAAGTGTGAAATTTTCATTATACCTACGGACTTAGGCTCAACTTTTCTAAATGCGTGACGGGTTCTTCGACAGTGCATCTCTTGTTGACAAGTTTTGAATTTTCGATGAAAATCGATGCTAGGGGTTCAGAACTTACGCTATAAATCAAAGTAGCATCTCATCACCCTATTAAAATGAAAGACATGAGGGTGGATACATCTATATGTGACACAAACACAATCAAGATCATTTCTTCCATTGAAGAAATAAAATAAAATTGTGCAATGTTGAAAAGAGGTTATTGATTTATTACAAGGCTAAACTATACAATATGTTCGAATTAGTACCATTAAAACGGAAGAGTTTATTCCATGGTTTAAACACATATTCTCTCAGAAACTATGCTAGCGTAGTTCCTCAAATGTCCCATATGTTGTCTACTTGATCTGGTCTTCAGAAGAATGAATAGGGAACTAGGGAACACAGCACGACTAAAGCAAACTCATACGTGAGGTGGTGAATAATCTAAGAGAGCACATGCACTATATAATGGAGGTACGCAAAAGATCAAAGTACTGCCAGTCCATACAGTGCAAGGGAGATTCTTGCATGTGGTCTGTGAAACGAACTTATGACCTTGTGTTGAAAGAAGCATCACATATGGTCTTTAAATAGAAATCCCAAGCCTACTATCTGAATAGACCATGAAGCATAGCACGACTAGGAGTAGAGTTACATGAAACCAAGATATCCATTATTCGTCAGTATCAAAGCCGTTGATGTTAGGCTTAGGAGTCATCGAGAATATGCTGTTTCCTTGCATCATATCTGCTACTAGTGGGATATGGCAAAAGTGTGATTTTGCTAAAAAGTTGGTCATCACTTGCGCCATGTTTTTCCTCCTTCAGCCGATTCTTTGCGAGGCGTCGCGAGCATCGTGTACAGGGGAATGAAATGGGGCTCGACCAACCATTTGATTACGACGCTACAGAAAAACCACATGCTGCCTATCTGGAAGTAGGCGCATTGGACCAAGTAGTCGCTTCGATCTCCGCCGAGTTTTCCAAGACCAGGAACCTTATAGATGCGTCAGCGCACATCCGGATCTCGCGGTTTTCTTGGAGACGTCCAGGAGGACAGTATCCTCGTAGTTGCGACGGAGACTGGTGGTGCAGCACAGTGGCAGCGCTGGAGCGCCACAGGCGACACACAGCGTGGGGGCAGTCGCGCGGTCAGCGAGGGATGGGAGGCGGCCGAGTACGACGCCCAGGAGACCCGCCAATGGCGTGGCACCGGTCCTCTTCATCGACGGGGAGACGAGAGCAACCATGATAGTGAGCGACAGAACGGGCATATGAAGATGTACGGATTTCGTAGTGCACGGATGCATACGCGTATTGATCTATACATATTCAATTGGGCCATACAGGTTATTTACGATTTTCTTATTCATTAATTATCTTAGTTATGAAAGGGTACCGGCCGATCTCAGTCATTGTTGTGTTTAATTTTGGGGCGGGGTGTACCGAATCACAAGTGCTAAGACAGCTTAATTAATATCTACGGATGATATGCTTCGGCGAAATAATTTGGATTCACCTTTGGATTTCCATGCTTGTTGAGGAAAAAGTGTAAGGGGCTCGAAATCATCTTCGCATGATCGATCTTTCTCTTTTACTGAATCTTTTGAAATTAATGGTTGTAGTTGTTAACAGACTGATGAGATTTAGGCATTTGGCACAAAAACGTGCCTACTTGGATAACATATCTTGATGCAATGCAACTAAAAACTAGCGAGGATTCTCTAACTTGACGACACCAAGTTAGAGACTGACTTTCTCCATCGATACTGACTTGACCACCGGAAACGGGAACGTTGGATGGGGAATGGAGGGCATCGCGATGGCCAACAGTCTCTGACTTGGTGTAGTCAAGTTAGAGGATCCGCGCCAACTAAAAACACACACGGGAAATTGTTGGAAGGCTATAGTTTCTCTAGTTTATTAAGCAATAATAGACCCGATGGAAAGCAAATGGCTATGAGGTGTCCTCTGCTCCAGAGTTATATGAGAATATATATGATTATATAGGATAATCTTATGTCTAATGAGAGAGCAACAATTGAGATATTGTATTCAAGAGTCTTAAGATGGAGCAATATCATGAGTTAGCGACAAAGAGTTGTAGCCGAAACAATCAAGTTAAGCCTGACATTGAAACTGGAAGATGGTGTATGACACATCATGCATCTTATTTATGTTATGATTTTTATTTTAAGGATACATTGAGATTTTATCTATCATTATCTATGTTACTTATTCATCCATATACACCTCTTGTTGAAAGATTTCATGCTCGTGCCAAAAGCTTGACATGTTGGCGAAAAAATGGTAGATTTGTTGGCATTTGATGTAAGAACTCATGTTATCATTTGATGCAAGCACTTCATTCTTATTAACTTTTTTGGCAATAAACAGAGAAACATGGCGCCTGGGGGGTCAAATATCTATCTATGAGGTAGATTTCTAGAAATATTCCCCGTTTATTACACATGTTGGCAAAAAATGCTGATCTTCAGGATGGTCAATTCCAATCTATATTTTCGATGGTAAAACTAAGTAAAAAAAGTGACATGTTTATGTCCCTAGTTCTAATAAGTTCAATAACAGCACTAGCTTGGCACAATGAAGCTAGAATCACAGTTAAATATTCACCGGAAGCGAGATATATTTGTACGACATATAATACATCTTGTTCATTTGTATTATAAGTCTTCACTTCAAATGTAAAGGCTTGGGGAAAGGTAGATTTTAGTACGCCTCGTTCATATCATTTTCATGTTTCAAAGTAGGAAATACTCTTCACTTCAAATGTAAAGTATGACGCAAGAAAGCAATTACCTAGCTTCTCTTTTGTTTTGAATAGCGAAACCTATATTATCGTTTAAGTGCCTTTTTTTGTGGACGATGGTAAAGTACATATTAAAACAAATGTAGTTGGCACATTACAAATTCTTAGTATACTTGCTGACCTGGGCTCAACTTTTAAACATGTGATGGTTCTTCTACATCGCACCTTTCTTAGACAACTATTGTATTATCTGTGCAAAGCAATGGTAGAGGTTAAAAACTTATCCATAAAGCAAAGTAGTATCTCATCATCCATAAAAATGAAAATTATAGGGATGTGTACATCTGTATGTGATAGAAATACAGCAGAGAGCTTCTTCTTCCATTAAAACTAAAATAAAATTGTGCAATGTTGAATAAAGATTGTTTATTTATTATAGAGCTAAACTAAAGAATGTGTTTAAATTAGCATCATAAAAATGGAAGAGTTGATTCCATGGTTTAAACTCATATTCCCTCGCAAACCATACTAACGTAATTTTTCAAATGTCCCATTTGTTGTCTATTTGATTTGGTCTGGTCAGAAAACTTAATAGGGAACACAACACGACTGAAGAAAACTCCTATGCGAGGTGATGAATAATCTAAGAGAGAATGTGCACTATTGTAGGTACACAAAAGATCAAAGTACTGCGAGTGAGCAAGAAGGATTCTTGCATGTGGTCTCTAAAACGAACTTTATGAGCTTGTGTTGAAGATGCATCACATATGGTCTTTAAATAGCAGTTGAAGCCTACTACCTGAATACACCATGAAGCATATAGCACAACAAGGAGTAGAGTTTACATGAAAGTCAGTCTCGATTATTGGTGTAGTCATGATGAAACCAATACATCCATTATTTGCCAATATCGCAACTGTTATAGTTAAGCTTTGGAGGCATCAATAATATTTTATTACTTTGTGCCATATTTGATACCAACGGGATACGGCATAAGTTTTAACTTGCTCAATTATTGGTCATCGCTTGCTCCATGTCTTTGCTCCGTCAGTTGATTCTTTGCAACGTGACATCAGCGCCATGTATATGGAAAGGAACAAGTACTCCGCAGATTGTTCGGCCACGACACAACAAAAACACTGCATGCTGCCCCTCTTGATTATTCGCGCCTCTATGGAGCTTTTCCACACCCCAAGCCTGACAGATGTCATCTAGAGATCAATGTTGCAGGAATCTGCGGGCATAAATCAAATCCTTGTGAGAATATCAAGGTTCATGACCACATGGGGTAGTTGTGCAATGTTTCAAAACTCTTAACACACTGACAGAGGAACATGAAAAAAGGAAGGACATTAATGCAATCTCCAATTGACTGACTGCTTAGAATGCTAAGTCTTTTCAAACAAAAACTTAGAATGCTTAATTACTTCTCTCGTAATTTTTGGAATTATTTTTATTTCGGTTGCGTGTATCTATAGTTCATCACAACATTCTCGAATTGAATATTTGTCATCCCTAAATTTAAGCTTTTCATCTTCCTTAGATATTTTATCAGGTTTTTCGTTCATTCATCCCCTATAAAATAAAATTTCACCACTTAGATTCTCTTATTCTTTTTCTGCAGGGTGACATTAGTGGCATAGATCGACAATATCACTAGCTACTGTCAAAATCTTAGTAAAATTCCTATTTGAAAGTCCAGGAAGGTTGCTTAAGTGGGTTGCATCAGATGTCGAGGTGGTGGTGTTCGTTCCTGCGGCAGAAAAGGACTTGTTGCAGGGTGCTGACGAGGAGGTGTGCGATGCCGCATATAAGTCTTCCCAAAGACAGCAGCTGCGAGCGTGGTAGGTGTTGTCACGACAAAAAAAAACTCCTTGGCGGGCTTTTGTTTGGGCTAGGACGAGCATGGCGTGGTGCATTTGTAGTCGCGGCCTGGATCGATCAAGGCTGGTGCCAGTCGTTACAGATCGGATAGATCGATCTTTTGCATCTGGCATGATAGACTTGAGAGGGGTGAAATATCGACAGGAAGAGGCTTGAATCAACAAACTAGTATTGCTAGACCTGGAGATACTAGATGGGGTTCACATCATAAAACTTGGCTTCGTTTGGACAAAATGTGGGCATGTGTGATAACAGTTCTTAGCACAGTTGATGCACATGGGCGTAATCCGAGTCATGCAGCAGGTTGTGTTGAAAACATGCAATGCTTTATATTTGTTCTTGTTTTGAAGCTTATGCTAAAGTTGCTTGGTATTACAAATGAGCTTTCAAGACTTTTGCAAAGTAAAGATATAAATATTGTGCGAGCCATGGAATTAGTTCATGATGTCAAATTTCGGCTTGTCACCATGAGAGATAGTGGCTGGGACAGTCTTTTTGAAGAGGTCCAACAATTCTGTAGTTCGAAGGGTATTCCGGTGCCAAATATGGATGATGAAATACTTGTTCGAGGTCGCTCAAGGCTAGAGGGAAGGACCATCATTAATCTACATTATTATCGGGCTGAACTTTTCTATGTTGTTATTGACAAAATATGTGTTGAGATGAATCACCGCTTCGGTGACTCAAATCAGGAGGTACTTGCTTGTTTCTCATGTCTTGATCCCAAGAATTCATTCTCCAAGTTCGATGTAGAGAAGATTTCTCGTGTTGCTGAAATTTATAGTGCTGATTTCTCTAATGGTGATCGTGCAATATTGAGGAATCAACTTGAGACTTATGTTCTTCATTTGAGAAACCATGTTGCCTTTTCTGCTTGCAAAGATGTTGAAAGTTTGGCTACAAAATGGTTGAAACCGAGAAGCACTTGGTGTTTCCATTGGTTTACAAGATCATTGAGTTGGCTTTGTTATTGCCGGTGTCAACGGCATCTGTTGAGAGAGCTTTCTCAGCGATGAAAATTATCAAGTCCAAATTGCCCAACAAGATAAATGATGACCGGTTCAATCACTTGATGATATGCTACACTGAGCGGGAGATATTCAAATCACTTGATGATGCCGTTATTATTCGACGGTTTCATGCCCTCAAGTCTCGTAGAGGGGTTTTACCAAGAAATTATTAGTGTTTTAATGGTATGTGTCATGCTTTCTCTTTTTCTGATGTGAATAAGTCTTTACACCTCTATGAATTAGTAATTCTTACTTTATTTTTTTTAATCTTGCAGGTTCTGCTTTGGGTGTTTGAATGGACATTTGGATATCTCGTTTTCTGTTCGTTATTGTCTAGTGAGTTAATTTTCATGTTTTTAGATATGTATTACGCTCTTTCAAACTATCACAAACATATGGTTCTTCAATTCACTATTTATATTTGCATTATTTATATCAAATATCTGGCTGCGAGATTCTCGATTTTTTACTTAGCTTATGGTCTGCCCCGGCTCCTATTTTTCCCTGGCTCCGCCACTGAGTGTCGAGCGGCGGCGGACAGATCGTTGTTGTGAAATTGGCGGCCTCTCGACGGGAAGGGCAGTGGTCTAATTTGCGAAGACGTCCCGCCATGAAGCCTGCTAGCTAGCACTGTGGGGTGGGTAAAGGTAAGCTGTCTCTCGAGGAAGTATCAACTGTTCACTGTATGAAGAGGACGCTCAAGACTCCATGGAACAAGCAGTTGAGTCTGTAACTCAAGAACATCAACATGTGAGCGCCAAGAATCTCTCGAGGAACCAAGAACGACAGAAAATAATTATGCAGGCAGGAAAGGAAGATAGAATAATTGATTGGATTTTATTTTTGTTTCTCTTCTGTCAGATCGACGGTGTTTGAAATGTGCACGAATGCATTAAAACCATGCATAGAAGGACACACTAGCTGTGCCTGTGCTGAATTAATAAGTAGATGGCACCGTCTATATGTGGAGCAACACTTGGATTTAAATAGCGTGCAACGGAGGAGAGATATCACCGGGTAGTGCACAGCCGTGCCGCCAAGGCTCCAGTACCGCGCGGTGCCAAAGTTCGACCGCCTCCGCGCTGCCGCCAGGAGCGGCCAGGGGAGCTCGAGCGGCGCTGGCGAGGGGAGCTCATCCGGCGCGGGAAGCTCTTCCCGCGTGATGGTGAGGAGGGCGCCGCCGCCGGAGGAGGAGGAGGTAGAGGGGTACGACGCCGAGGCATACGGGCTGTCGCTCTCCTCCCTCGACTTCGTCCCCGACAACACGCTCGACGCCGTCATGGCGACCATCTGTGAGCGGTCGGCGGCGGAGGCACCGGAGCTCGAGGCTGAGCGCCGCCGCGCCGTCAAGCTCAACGACACGCTCCTCAACAAGGCCTTCGCGGACTCGCTCGCGGAGCCCGTCGTCGTCGTCTCCTCCGACGACGAATGAAGAGTGGCGCCGCTCCACTCGCAGATCTGTGTCGCCACCCCCCCCCCCCCCCCCCCCCGCGGGTAGGGTTAGGGGTAGGGTTAGGGCTAGCATAGGTATAGCTAGTCGCTTTTGCATCTCTGGTGATCAGCGGCGGCGTATTTTGGTTGTAAACCGGTGAGCACCACCGCTCTTCGTCTGTTCGTTCGCCGCAATGAAAAAAAATTAAATTTCCAATTTCGTTTTCAGTCTCTGCTCTGCGCCGAGCTTTTTCGACGTGTAAACAGCCCAAAACGCGAACCGAAAACCGCATTTACGGTTCATCGTTTTTTAGTCGCTACTAGAGTTGCTGTTAGGGGTTGACGGGCCCAAATCCGACGGGTCGGGGCAACCGTTGGGGAAGTTGAGGCTCTCCTCCGCTCCATGTAAGCGCACAGACTCGGTCGGTAATCTTGGTAATCCCGGCCATCCACGTCCCCCATACCCGCTGCCGCACATCGAGGTACTTCCTCTGCGGCGATGGCAACCTTGGCAGGTCGGACGAGTTGGTACCGCCGCGGAAGGAGCTGCTGTCACGCTAGTTGGTGCCGCTGGAGGACGCGCGGCGTGGATCCGCGCTCCAGATCGACGGAGGGTACCAACAGCCGGAGATTCCAGTCATGGGGGCTACAGCGGAGTGAGTACGAAGGCTGCGGTGGATAAAAAGAGGATGCGAGCGATGAGGAAGAGGATCTGGAGAGTGGGGATTTTTTCTGCAGCCGAGCCACGACGATTAAGAGAGGAGGTGCACTATTGGAGGTACATAAAAGATCGAAGTACTGTCAGTAAGAGATCCGCCACATGTGCTCCCTAAAACACACTTATGAGCTTGTATTGGACAAGCTTCACATGTTGTCTTTAAATAGCAATCTCAAACCTACAAACCCGTGAAGCATAGCACTACTAGGAGTACGAGTGACATGAAACCCAAGACATCCATTATTTGTCAGTATCGCAACCGATGTTAAGCTTAGGAGGCATCAAGAACATGTTATTACTTTGCGTCATATTTGATACCAGTTGGAGGAAGGGCAAGTGTGAAATTGCTCAAAGATTGGTCATCGTTTGTGCCATATTTTTGTTGCTCCAGCCGATTCTTTGCAAGGTGTAATAAGAGCCCTGTACATGGAAGGAACTGAGAAGCAACACAAACACCATTTTGTGACGGTGCAACCAGAAAGGAGCTTCCCAACTGCCGTGCACCGATCCCTCAACGCGCGAAACTGGGACATACCAAGAGAATAGGACAAACTGGTGTCAAAATAGTGAAATGAGACAAGAGTTGTACCATAGAAAGTCAACTATCCAGCTCTTTACAAAAGTTAGAATCCTATTAAAGTGAATGGGTTTCCTTTTGAATCGGAAAAAATAATCTGAGAAATCTATTGATCTCCTGAGGTTCATAGATTTCTGTGATGATATTTTTGTTTGATAAGTTAATTTCCGTTGGATTTTCCGTTCCAATTTGCATTTTATTTCGAACCACATGCATTAGAGATAATTCAAGCTCATGACAACTATGGTCTTTTATTTCATAAAATCATCTGGATTTCGTCCAGTAAAAGATGTTTGAATTTCTAATGACAGAATTAGTATTCGTCCCAAAAAAAATCAGAATTTTCACCGTGAAATTCGATATTTCTTGAAAAAAAAATCTATCAGGACAAAATTAGATTACCTTGATTTTTCCAAAAAATTATCCAACGTCTTAATTATCTAACCATACAAGCATTTTCTATGTCAGTTTGACATGGCAAAATGACAAGCATGCGCCATAGTGATCTAACGGATCGTCTACTTTCTCCCACTCTGGTGGTCATAGGATTTTGTTGACCGACTGACCATGCAACCTAGAAGAAGTTGCCCAACAGCCAATCCAGATCGAGCGTGAATTGGTCACTGCAAGAGAATAGGACAACCAACGAAAATGCTAAACCGCTGCCAAAATAGTCCAATGAAGAAAAGGACTGTAACACAGAAAATCAGCTGTCCAGCTCTTTGGTGTGCAAGTCCTACAGTCACACGAAGCATAGGCAGACCAATCGATCGTCTGAACTCCACGAAGCACGGCACAACCGATTAAGGATGTGTTTGTTTAGACTTTTAGGTGCTTTCCATAGAAATAAGCTGGCCAAACGAAACAAACGAAATAAGCAGGCTCCTTTCCCACATATAGGGCTGGACATAAAGCTCGAAACTCGGCGAGCTTAATGAACGCTCGACTGCTCGACTCGTTTGAGCTCGGCTCGTTATCTTAACGAACCGAGCTGAGCAGTAATTTTTGCTCGTTAACACTAACGAGCTAAACAATCGAGCTTGCGAGTTTCACGAGCTACTCGTTAAGCTCGATAGCAGCATGACACAAGGCTGTGTCCGCATCCCTATTCCCTATGCTTGCTAGAACTTGCTTTGCTCCTGATCATTACTAGCTAGCTAGCTTAATTAGCTTGGTGCGTGTATGTATTTCTACTTATGGACTAGATGTATGCATTTTTGTATGCATATTGGCATGATGTGTTATGATTTCTGATATATTTTCTTAACGAGCTTCTCGCGAGCGCTCGTGAACATATAACGAACAGAGCCGAGCTTTATATTTAGCTCGTTATCCTTAATGAGCTTAATGATTTGAGTCTTAATGATCACGAGTCTTAACGATCCGAGCCTTAACGAGCGAGTTGCTCGTTAGTCCACCCCTACATCCACATAGGAGTACTAGAAAAAGCACGTCCCGGTGTGCTTCCCGAGCTTTTGATCAAACTCCCGAACCGGTAAGCGCTGTTCATCTGTTTATTTACACTAGATATGCCACCGAACCTGCCTCCATCCTCCCGCATCGTGTGCGCTAGCCTTTTTTCCCGAGAATCTGCCTACGCTAGCTAGCTGATTCATCGGATATCATTGATGCATGCAGCTGAGGACATCTGATTGGATGGAACGGTGGTAAATAAAAAAAAGCATGCATCGAGTTGGACCAGCATGATGGCATCGATCTTTGAACCAGCATGCAGCTCATCGGCATACAGATGCGTGCATGTATGTGTGCGTACATATATATCGTACTAGATCATTTAGGCGTGCGTTGTCGCGCCCATCTATTAGGTCAATTGATTGTTAGGGATAAATAAAAATATATTTTGATTGCTGACGTTGGAGCCAATCTAGTGTAAAAGCAGAGATAAAGTTAATAGATTGGTAAATGGAGTTGGAGGAAACGTAGTGTACAAGCATAGCTAAAGTTATTAGGAAATCTAGTGTAAAAGCATAGCTGAAGCCGGATATGGAGTTTACAAAGAAGAGTTTATATAGGTTGGTAAAGTTTTTTCTTTCACTGATTTCACATTAAGATCGCTAATATAAACTGTGTTGTTTAGACACCTATGCTACCAATCTCGAGACTGGCTCACTAATTGATGGAAAACGAGTCGACCCTGGTTGGAACTTGAAAGCTGGAGAGATTCAGTGGCCAAATAGAAAGGGATTGGTGAGAGAGAGACCAGAACCAGTCGGGGCTCATGGCCTTTTTCCATCTCAGTTGCCGGATGGAGGGAGGCGACCGCGACCTGCTACGTCGCGCGCGGCTGATCTGGACGAGATTCTGATGCGTCCGGCGGCGCCGGAGGGTGGCTATCTGGGAGAGCTTGTATTGCGTACGGTGACACGAAGGGAGGCTGTCGGGGAGAGCTTGCGCTGCATCAGATGACGCGGAAGGGAGGCGGCCGGCGAGTGCTACGTCGAGAGACACGGGACGGAGGCGGCCGCCAATGGAGTGTGTCGAGCTAGATCGGGAACCAGATGGTCTACACCTAGCTGGGCTTCAGCGGGGTTACTAAGGCCCAATTCACCACAACAATCCGATTTGATCCCCGGTGTAGCGTCCCTAGGGACATTTGGCCCAATGCGAAACTGACAGAAATCCAACGGCCAAAATTGTTCTGAGAGCATGATCCGACGGCCGAAACAGCCCAGGTCGGGAGATCGTGAGAGAGCGCCTGGTTGTGCCAGTTTTAATGTCCCTAATTGCTTCTTGGGTAATATTAGATTGTATTAATTTTGGAAACAGTAGAAAATATAAAACAAGGTGTTATATTTTTGTCTTGGATAATATTAAAATATAATTTATAAATATTAATAGATATCACCTGAAATATATGCATCGTATAACATCTTCGGTATTATCCATACATTATTTATTACATGTATGTCAGCACACGTTGTAGGGTATTTTGAACAATTCATCATTTTGCAGCCAGACAACCAGCTAAATTGTCAAACAGTGAAACTCATAACAGCAGCTTTCCCTACACAGCAGCACAGCCAGCCGCAGCCAGCCACAGCCAGCCCAAACAAACACACTCTAACAAAGCAACAAAGAGAACAGAGTACGTACGGACCCGTTCCCCTTTCTCTTTCTTTCCCGAAGCGTCCAGGTCTCTCCAGCTCTTGGTTTCTCCTCGTGTGCGTCCGGACCGGAACCAAGCCTCTCTGCCGGCGGCGCCGGTTGGTGATGGTGAGGGGATGGCGCCGGCTTTAGCTATAGGTTTAGTTTTAGGTTTTGTGCTATATTTTCGTTTTACCTAGGTGGAGTCTTGGAGTAGGTCATTGGATCTTTCCGGCCGGATCCGATGCGTCCTGGTCATCTTCTCCTCTGCTGCGTGTCTCCGGTGGCAGGAGCCGTCGCAGGTGGGGGTGAATGATCCAGGCATCTCCAATAAGGCCGTTGATTGCAGCGTATCTGGCGGAGCTTCAGGCACTCCGTCGGCGTGCAAGATCTTGGCTATCTGTCGGTCTCCATGGCGGAGGTCGTGGACGCGAAGCTCAGGCCGCTGCTTCAATAAGCCTGTCGCTGGCAGTCACTTTGCAGCGGATGGGAGGCAGATATCGTTTCTTCCTCTGGCCGGCCGTGGAGGCGAGGGGCGGATGAGATGCTGCCTGTCTTCTTCAGCTTCTGCAAGGTGGTGGTTCGTGTTCTTGCTGCAGATTCGAGCGACACACACGGTGGCCATGATCGCCGCCGTGATCCTTGGCCAGTATGGTGGCCCTTCTTCAACCTCCGTGCTGGAGGCTTGCTGGATCCTGCGCCGGAGCTCGGCTGCTCATCGTCGCCAAGTGGTTCGTCCCCGGAGTCTTCGAGCAGACCGGTTGCAGTGGTTCGCCGCCGGAGCAGAGGCTTTGAGCACCCCCCCCCCTCTCCGATCTCGGTGTCCCAAGCGCCTGGAGGTCAACGGCGGCCGGTGGCAGAGGCTCCCAAGGACTTGTTTGCGTTTTTTCTTTTTGGTCTGGGGGTGTGTTTGTAATTGCCGGGCCCTTATCTTCAAATTCAGGTTTCTTAGAGCGAGTGTTGAAAAAGGGGCTCAGTGCAAATTTGTACCTGCCACGTGTTCTTTGTTAATGCAGCGTTCCTTTCTTTGTTAAAAAAAGCAACAAAGAATCCGTCCCTGCGCCAGTGTTGCGCTAAAAACGCCTCACACGAACACGTCCTCTTGTACGCGCGGTGCCGGGGGAGATACTCCGCAACTCGCCCCCCGGGAGGCCGATTTACAACGCGACACGCAAGACAGTAAGCCGGTACTTTTAGTACCAGACGCCCCAGCCCCTCAGGAAGGACCCCGTCATTGGAAGCCGGCGACGATTGGCTGAACTAAGCCGGATTTGACCGCTCTTAGCTCGGTTGTCGATATTCGATGAACTCACGCAAAGTCGCCGAATAACGGAAGCAGGAACAAGGGTTTGAGGGTAAAAAGTAGGGTTTGTATTGATTGTCGATTGTTTGCTTAATTTCAATCGGCCGTCACCTCTTACATATATAATGAGGCGGCTGGACTTCCCGTACAAGCATTGTACTTCTACAAGGATTACAACTTGTGATATAAGTCGGTTTCTATTTCTAATGTAGGTAAAAGCCTTGGCCAGCGTACTGCACCCGGACTCCAACCATCCTTCTCCGGCTTATTTTGGAAAGTCGCCTTTTGCCCTTCCGTGTTGACCTTGAACTCGTTCTATCGTACTGCATCCGACTTCTGTTTCTGGGCCTCGCGAGCGTCAAACAACCTCAAGTCCGGCTTCCCTGGCGCGGCTTCTGAAATCTTCAGGAAACTCGAGTGGCTAAGCCGGGTTGGCTCCTGCCGGGTCATCACTCCAGGTTCTCTACAAGTCGCCATCTCCTCCTGATTGAGCTTGAACATGTGACCTGCCAAAAACGGGTGATAACACATGCCCCCATGTTTTATAGTAAAGCTTGCATAATAGAAAATATTCAATGTAAAAGATTTGTCTAAAGGCGATACTTAAACTCATCGGCTATATGCTAATGACGATATATTTATATCGGCCATATGTGCGGATCATGTAGTTTGCCACACGCTTGGGTGGAATTTTTTCAAGTATTTCCCATTGATAGCTCGAGGCAATAGGCTACCTTCCAATGTTTCCACCAGGTATGAGTTGCCGGGTACAATCCTTACGACTCGTAGTGGGCCTTTCCAACTTGGCGACCATTTGCCGAATTTCCGACTTCTAGAGCCAACTGGCAGTATAACCTTCCAGACTAAGTCGCCGATTTGAAAATCCTTAAGTCAGACTCTCTTGTTATAAGCTTTTGCCACCCGCAACTTCTCCTTCTCAATGTCCTTCAAAGCCTTTACACGTTTGTCGGCTACCTCATCTGTGTTATCCATCATCAAATTGTGATAGTCTTCAGCCGACAAGTCGTTTTGCTTAGCGAAACTCAAAGCAGTCAGATTCACTTCTACTGGTAAAACGGCTTCTTGTCCATATACTAACTCGAAAGGAGTTACCTTAGTTGCACCATGCCTTGAGATTTTGTGAGCCCACAATGCCTCGGACAGTATCTCATGCCATCTCATCGGGTAGTCTTGTACTTTCTTCTTAATCAACTTGATCAGTTTTTTGTTGCTTGACTCGGCTTGTCCATTACCTTGAGCATAATACGGAGATGAGCTGAGCATCTTGATCCCGAGTGATTCGGCAAACTGTTTCACCTCCTTAGCAATGAAGGAAGTACCTTGATCTGTAGTAAGAGTCTGCGGGATACCGAATCGGTGAACAATATGCTCTGTGATAAATTGAATTACCTCCTTGTGGGTCATATTTCTAAGAGGTACTGCTTCAGACCACTTGGTAAAATAATCAGTCGCAACCAACACGAACCGATGCCCTTTGGATGAAGCCGGATCATGCCAATGAAATCCAGTGTCCATCCTCAAAAAGGCCACGACTTTATTATAGGATTAAGAAGTGAAGCCGGCACTAACTGAACATCTCCGAACTTCTGGCATGCCTCACATTCTTTATAGTATCTAAAGCAGTCATTAGTCATCGTTGGCCAATATAATCCGGCTCGTTTGAGCATCCACTTCATTTTGTGAGCCGACTGATGTGTTCCACATAGGCCGTCATGCACTTCCCCCATAGCAACCCGAGATTGGTCCTCGTCCAAGCACCTTAGAAGAAGACCATCGACTGTTCGGCGATATAACTCGTCGTCTATCAAAGTATACTTAAAAGCAAGCCGCCGAACAGTCCTATCCATTTTCTGACTTGGATCCCTCAAATAATCAACAATAGGCGTCCTCCAATCAGCTGGCCGGTTCCCAACAGGTTCCTCCGGAACCGACTTAGACAAGTCGGCTTCTCCTCCGGTTTCAACATTGCCGACAACAGCTAGCACCGGCTTCTTCACTGTGAAAAATACTCCTCTACTGACATGATAGCCGGATGCCTGCTGTGCCAACTCATTGGCAAGCCAGTTGTCCTGCCTGGACACATGAGATATAGAAAAGTAATTGTAACACCCCGGACACTCCCGGGCCGGGCCTGTCACCCCTGGCAGCTCTCTAGTATTTCTAGACTGGCCCCACAGACCAACACTAGTCTTTTCTGCGCACTTTGTCCTCACTCGTGCGCACCCGGGAAGGACTTCCCGGTCGGTCACCCATCCTCAAATTGCTCCGAGCCAAGCACGCTTAACCCCGGAGTTCTTTTCAAATGAGCTTCCGGAAAAGAAGTTGCAACTTGTTGGTATGAGTATGCTATCAATCTTTTTGAGCCCCGAGCCAGGATCTCACATCCTTCCCCCTTAGAAGACCGACGCGGAGCAATTTGAGGATGGGTGACCGACCGGGAAGTCCTTCCCGGGTGCGCACGAGTAAGGACAAAGTGCGCAGAAAAGACTAGTGTTGGTCTGTGGGGCCAGTCTAGAGATCCTATAGAGCTGCCAGGGGTGACAGGCCCGGCCCGGGGGTGGGTCGGGGTGTTACATTTGGTATCAGAGCCGACCCTTGCGGTAACTCGGGCGTGTGCGGGTCAGATGCGCGGACATGTGGAGCATGTGCCGGCACTGGACGCATAGACGGGTGCCAAGAGGGGACGTTCCTGGACTGGGGTTGACCGACAAGGGCGTCGGTCTTCTAAGGGGGGAAGGATGTGAGATCCTGGCTCAGGTCTTAATAGGAAAGATAGAATACTCATATCAACAAGTTGCAACTTCTTTTCCGGAAGCTCATTCGAAAAGAACTCCGAGGTTAAGCGTGCTTGGCCCGGAGCAATTTGAGGATGGGTGACCGACCGGGAAGTCCTTCCCGGGTGCGCACGAGTGAGGACAAAATGCGCAGAAAAGACTAGTGTTGGTATGTGGGGCCAGTCTAGAAATCCTAGAGAGCTGCCAGGGGTGACAGGCCCGGCCCGGCCCGGGAGTGGCTGGGGTGTTACATTTGGTATCAGAGCCGACCCTTGCGGTAACTCGGGTGTGTGTGGGTCAGATGCGCGGACATGTGGAGCATGTGCTGGCACTGGACGCATAGACGGGTGCCAAGAGGGGAAGTTCCTGGACTTGGGGTTGACCGACGAGGGCGTCGGTCTTCTAAGGGGGGAAGGATGTGAGATCCTGGCTCAGGGCTCAAAAAGATTGATAGGATACTCATACCAACAAGTTGCAACTTCTTTTCCGGAAGTTCATCTGAAAAGAACTCCGGGGTTAAGCGTGCTTGGCTCGGAGCAATTTGAGGATGGGTGACCGACCGGGAAGTCCTTCCCGGGTGCGCACGAGTGAGGACAAAGTGCGCAGAAAAGACTAGTGTTGGTCTGTGGGGCCAGTCTAGAGATCCTAAAGAGCTGCCAGGGGTGACAGGCCCGGTCCGGGGGTGGGTCGGGGTGTTACAGTAATCCAGAGTCGATATGATGTCCAAGCATCTGTCAAGGTATATGTTGAGTGATCCACTGTTGCACTGAAAGATCTTGGCCACTTGCTGGACGATAAGCAGCGAGTCACCATATGCCTTAACATGAGTCACCATATTAAAATCTCCAATCCGAATAGAAGAGTTTCGTATTCGGCTTCATTGTTAGTGCAAAAATAATCAAGACGACAAGAGGCCTCAAAGATAGTACCGTGGGGCGAAATATACACAATGCCGACTCCTTGCCCACTACTGCAAACTGAGCCGTCAAATAAAGTTTCCACGGTACAACCGACACGACGTTCAAGTTGGCTTCTTGCTCCAGGTCAATCCGACACTACCACAGAAATGGCTATCAGTGGCGCACCAAATTGGAATTCTGTGGCGCACCATTCTGTGGCGCACCTTGCTTGGTGCGCCACAGAAATGTGAGAATTCTGTGGCACACCAAGCAAGGTGCGCCACAGAACACCTGGCCTGGTGCGCCACAGAATTCTGAAAAAATTCAAAAAATGCAAAAAAAAAATATAAAAAGTTTCAAAAAAATTCAGAAAAATCAAAATATGAAATAATATGAAAAATCCTAATTATTTGAATTTTTTTAGATTTTTTGCACATTTTGAACTGATACCTTCCCGCTAGGTCACCCATCCTCAAATTGCTCCAACCCTAGCACGCTTAACTTCTAAGTTCCACCCACTTCACCTACCCTTGTGCTACTCAAGTTCTTATTAATATATATATCATATGGATCCTCTTAAGTCTTGTATATGTATATGTTATGTATGTGTTATAAATGTGTGTTTTTAAATTTCAGATTTTTCAAAAACTTCTAAACTTTCAAAAGGAGATTCAAAAGTTTCAAAAGATCCAAAAAAATTAAAAAACTTAAATTTTTTTAAAAAAACTTTAAAAAATTCAAAAAATCCAAAAAATTCAAAAAACTTATTTAAAAAAACTTTAAAAAAATTCAAAAAATCCAAAAAATTGAAAAAACTTATTAAAAAAAACTTTAAAAAAATCAAAAAACTCAAAAAAATCCAAAATTTTCAACAATCTTCTTTGTTATAACTTTTTTTGGAATTTTGGAATTTTTTCTTTTTTTTAATTTTTTTTGAATTTTTGAATTTTTTTCATTTTGTAGAAAAAAATCGTCTGTTTGAAATTATGTGGCGCATCCTTGGCATTGGTGCGCCACAGAATTATTGGGCGGGATTCACGAATCCCGCCCAATAATTCTGTGACGCATCTAGGGGTGTAAACGGATAGGATAATTTCCGCTCCGAACCCGTCGCCGAATCCGTTTAAAGAGCATCCGTATCCTGTTTTATGATATCCGGCGGATTCGGATTCGGATTCGGATTTACAGCCCCGGATTCGGAGCAGGATTTGGTACTCAAAAGGTGCCTCGGATTCGGATTATCCGCGTAAGCGAACGGATTATCCGACCTATTAAAATCGGATCGTATCCGAACTTCCCAGCCCAACAACAAGGGACTCCGAAGCAGCCCAAAGAAACATGAGCCCAACTACTATACTAGCAGACAGCCAGACCTAATCGATCGACCGCACTGCCGCCGCATCGCCCTCCTGCGCCCAAGTGCGCAACGCCGCCCTCCCTGCGGCCGGCCGCCGTCTCTCCCGGCGACGCCCCTTCCCTCCGTCCATCCTGTCGACGCCCGTCCCGCCGCCGTCCTCCCGGCGACGCCCCTCCAGCCGCTGTCCGCCTGTCCCTCCCTGCGGCCGGCCGCCGTCTCTCCCGGCGACGCCCCTTCCCTCCGTCCATCCTGTCGACGCCCGTCCCGCCGCCGTCCTCCCGGCGACGCCCCTCCAGCCGCTGTCCGCCTGTCCCTCCCCGCGAGGCATCTCCCCCCCCCCCCCCCCCCCCCCCCCGCACCTCCCCGTACGTGTTCATGGCTATTTTTACTTGATTTGCGACTGTATGTGTTGTCCATTGCTAATTATTTAGGCATTGCTTTATCAGATTTGCTATGTAAATGTAATTCATAGGGGAGGTCATTTTTGGTTGAAAAATTGGTCGGTTATTTGCTTATCATAGTTCTTAGATATATTTCAGTGCACTTCAGGTTTATTTCCTGATAGTATGCTGCCATTTAAAACCACTTTTGTATTTCAGAAAATGGTATATGGGAAAAGAGCTTCAAGTGGTAGTGGTACCCCAAGTGTGGCTTCCTCATCAGCAGCTACAAGTCCTATGCCACCACCGACGACATCAACCGAGGGAAGTACTGCTGCAGAAGATGCTCGTGGTCATGAGGTTATTGATGTTGATGCGGTGAAAGATCAACCTGCAAAGAGGCAAAAGAAAAGTACATCTGAAGCTTGGGATCACTTCACCAAGTTTTATAAGACACAGACGGTAAATGAGGTTGAGGTTAAAGAGGAATGGGCCAAGTGCAACTATTGCTCATATTCAGCAGCACGTAATAGTAGGAATGGAACTTCGGTATTTTTGACCCATATAAAGATGCATAGTACGAAGTCAGGCCAACAATTGCTAAAGGTAGAGAAGAAAGGTGATGAGGCTGCAACGTTTGGTACTTTCAAGTATGATCAAGCGGTTTCTCTGAAGAAATTATATATGGCTATTATCATGCATGAGTATCCATTTAGTATAGTCCAGCATCATTACTTTCGAGAATTCATCCTTTCTTTGCGGCCTAGCTTTCCATTAAGATGCCGCAATACTGCTAGGGAAGCAATAAAGGGCATATTTGATGAAGAGTGGAAGAAATTATATGAATACTTCAAAACTGTTAAGTGTCGATTTAGTGCTACAATGGATATGTGGACATCAAATCAGAATAAAGGGTATATGTGTGTCACTGTCCATTGGATTGATGATAACTGGACTATACAAAAAAGGATAATTAAGTTCATGCATGTAGAAGGGCGCCACACCGGTATCAACATGGCTAATGAACTGGTGAGATCCTTAATTAGATGGTTTATTGAGAAGAAAATGTTTTCTCTCTCTTTGGACAATGCATCCTCAAATGAAGTGTGTGTCAATGATGTTGTTGCACAGCTGAAAAAGCATGGTACCTTAGTATGTGATGGTTCTCTTTTTCATGTGAGATGTGCAAATCACATATTAAATCTGGTTGCTAGGGATGGTCTGCAGCAAATCTCAAGTGCAATTTCCAATATTAGGACTTCTGTGTTGGCAGTAAAGTCCTCTCCTCAGCTGTTTGAAGATTTCAATAAATGTGCAACTGAATGTGATTTGAAGGAAACACAGGGCCTTCCATTGGATGTTCAGACCAGGTGGAATTCAACATTTAAAATGTTGAAGGAAGCTTTGGTTTATAGAAGGGCTTTTCAGAGGCTTTATGAGCTTGACAGGAAAAGGTTTGAGAAGTTTGTTCCATCAGCAGCTGATTGGGATAATGCATTTCAACTTTGCAGATGCTTGAAGAAGTTTGATGACCTTACCGAGCTCTTCTCAGGTACTTTATACCCTACAGCAAATTTGTTCTATAAAGGGTTCTGTGAGGTAAAAATCTTAATTTCTGAGTGGTGTATTAGTAGAAATGAAATTATTAAAAAGATGGCATGCTCAATGAACACCAAGTTCAATAAATATTGGGACAAGTCCAATATTGCTCTTGCTGTGGCATTTTTTCTTGACCCTAGATACAAGAAAAATGGAGTAGAACATTACATGAAAAAGGTTTATGGTGAACTTTTATATACCTCTAAAGTAGAGGAACTCATGATTGCTGTCAAGAAGATGTATGCATCATACGAACCAGCACGTACGGCTTCTCAAACTACTTCTAGTGCTAATGTTCAAGAAAATGATCTGTTGGAGGAGGAGGAGAAAGACGAATACTATGAGAGTTTGCATGGTAATGGGGTCGATGAAGATGCCGGCGTCATTGAATCTGACTTGGATAAGTACATGGCTGAACCACCACCAAAGCTTCCTAAAGCTGCTTTCGATAAACTTGATGTCTTATCATGGTGGAAAACAAACCAAGAAGTATATCCTATTCTATCTATGCTTGCTCGTGATGTGTTGGCCATTCAAGTCTCCACGGTTGCTTCAGAATCGGCCTTCAGTGCCGGTGGTCGTGTTATTGATCCATATCGGAGTCGTCTTGACCCTGAGATTGTGGAAGCATTGATCTGCACCAAAGATTGGGTTACTGCCACTTCAAGAGGTGATTTTTTTATTGTTATTATATACTGTATCTGTATAAGGAACTCTAATATATCTATGTTTATGTATTTCAGATAATAAGAAGGTTGGCTCTATCCTTAATGATCTAAATCTTGTGGAAACACTTGTTGCTAATATGACTCTTGAGGATCTACTTGAGGACAAGGTATTATGTCTTGTGCAAAACTATGATGACATGATTATGATCTTCTTTCTCACTGTTTATTAATTATTACCACAAAATGTAGGCAAAACAATCGGCTGCTGTTGATTCTGGATATTATGATGATGGAGCAACTCGTGCTAATGTTCAAGGAGAAGGCGACACCTGCGATGATGCAACGATGTCCTTTTGTTCCTGAATGTCATGTGTAGTTGCCTAGTTGGCTGTTGATTCTGGATGTTTTATTTTGTGATATTGCCAAACTGATGGATACTACTTGTGCGAGTGTGATGGTGCCAAACTGATTGATATTACTGTGTGACTATTGTCTCTACAGGTGTAGAGCCGACCCAAAGAATGGCACATCGGTGCTCTATATGCATCTAAAACGTGTTCATAATATGTGAGGAATTGTCATAGTGATAAGGACATGTACTGCTTGCAATGCTATCAAAGTTTATGTGTACGTTGGAATTATTTTATCAACTATTTTAGTTACGTGGTTTATCATCTACTATGCGCGTACTTATCCGTTTATTTTATTTCCGATCCGAGTCCGCACCGTTTCCGATACCTAATCCGCTCCGATCAACATCCGCATTCGAATCCGCAACCGATCACTATCCGCTCCGATCCGAATCCGGTCAAAAAATATGGTTAAGGATATGGTAAGAGCAAAATCCGATCCGATCCGATCCGATTACATCCCTAGGCGCATCCTTGGCACATGCGCCACAGAATTTTTTTTCCTTTTTTGATTTTTTTATTTTGCTGTGAAAATTTTTCTGTTGGCCATAACTTTTTTTTCGTTTGGAATTTTGAGAATTCGAGAAATGTCCAACCGGGTGAGGGCGGTTCCGAAATTTTCTCTAGTTTTTTTAAGGTATTATACGCATTTTTTTCGACGTCGTATGCAAAAGTTATGCCCGTTATAAGATTTTTTTTTTCATTTGTTGCAAAAAAGGTCAAAATTCATATTTCAAAATTTCTAGACCTACTAGACACTCATACCTAACTACATCGCAAAGGATTTTATTTATTGAATTTTTTATCATTTTCTTTCACTTCCTACAAAACTAAAAAGGCGATCCAAGTGCGCCACAGAATGTCACTTTTCTGTGGCGCACCAGCCACGGTGCGCCACAAAATGTCCCTTTTCTGTGGCGCACCAGCCACGGTGCGCCACAGAATGTCCCAGATAGACCTCTGACCTAGTGGCTGTATGTGGGACCCACAGAAATTCTGTGGCGCATGGGTGGGCATGCGCCACAGAATCCTGACTTTCTGTGGCGCATGGGTGGGCATGCGCCACAGAATTCTGACTTTCTGTGGCGCATGGACAAAAGATGCGCCACAGAAAGTCGAAAATTTCTGTGGCGCACCAGCATCCATGCGCCACAGAAATAATTCTATGGCGCACCAATTAACGGTGCGCCACAGAATGCCAACCTCCCTATAGCCATTTCTGTGGTAGTGCGATGTTCGACGATGAAGTCGGCTACAGTCTGGCCTTTCATAGATTTGAGAGATTCATAGGCCAAATCATATTAAATCAACACATATGCCCATTTGCCGATTCGTCCACTGAGAATCGGCCTATGTATCATGTGTTTGATGACATCGGTCTGACTAAGAACTTTGCACTCGCCAGATAAGAGGTAATGGCGCAATTTGGTGCAAGCAAAATAAAGAGATAGGCACAACCTCTCCACAAAGCCGTACCTGGACTCCGCATCTAGCAGTCGTCGACTTAAGTATGTGATAACGTACTCCTGTCCTTCGGCTTCTTGAGTCAAGGCTGCTCCAATTACCTTTTCCTCGGCAGCAATGTAAAGCCGGAACGGTAGACCACGAGCCGGCTTCCTCAGAACTGGAGGTTTAGACAAGCAAGCTTTTATTCTATCAAATGCCTCTTGCTGCCTTGCCCCCCAGGTGAACTCGTCATCATTCTTGAGCCGAAGTATCTGTGTGAACGCATCAACTTTCCCAGACAAGTTAGTAATAAACCTTCTCAAATAATTTACCTTGCCTAGGAATTTCTGCATGTCCTTTTTGCAAGTCGGCGCCCGCACTTTCTGGATAGCTTCAATCTTTGTCGGGTCAATCTCTATGCCAGCTTCATGTATAATAAAACCAAGGAATTTCCCAGCCGACACGCCAAAGGCACACTTCAAAGGATTCATCTTGAGCCTGTACTTTCTCATTCTTTTAAATGCAAGTCGTAAGTCGGCCAAATGATTTAACTCGCCGTCCGACTTGACCACTACGTCCTCAATGTATACCTCCAATACGACTCCAAAAAGATCATGGAATATCAAGTTCATCGCTCTCTGATATGTGGCACCAGCATTCTTCAACCCAAAGGTCATTACTGTCCATTCGAATAAACCAACAAACCCGGGGCAGCGAAACGTTGTCTTAGCCGAGTCCTCTTCGGCCATGAATATTTGATTGTACCTCGTGTTTCCGTCTAAAAAGACGAGTCCTCTTCGGCCATGAATATTGGCATAGGATATTCATGTTTGGGCGTAGCTCGATTTAGATCTCTGAAGTCTATACATGCCCTGATCTTACCAGATCCTTTCTTCTCGACTGGCACAATGTTGGAGATCCAGTCAGCATATTTTCAAGGCCGGATAAAATTAGCTTTTAGAAGCCGGCCAATCTCTTCTTTGATCCGGTCATATATTGCCGGGTTGAATTTGCGAGCCGGCTGCTTATGTGGTCTGAAGCCGGCTTTTATCGGTAACCGATGCTCGACGAGCTCTCGGCTTAACCTGAGCATCTCGTGGTACTCCTAAGCAAAACAGTCCACGTATTCCTTTACTAGCGCGATTAACCCGGATTTATAATCGACTTCTAAGTTCCAGCTCACAAAAGTCGGCCTGGGAGTAGTGCCATCCCCAATATCTACCTCTTCGAGCGGGTCGGCCGACGTAAAAACTTGTCCCAACTTGTACATATCATCTGGTTCTTCAATTGCTTCACACATATCGTTCCTCTCGGCTCGATACTTATCCAGGCATTTTTGCAGCCACTCATCGTTGGGATTCATTTCACTTGAGTCGCAGCCGATTACCACCAATCGGCTTTAGAGATACTGGCACGAATCCGTCCCTGGTTGCACTCAGGAAATCGAACCCGGATAAATCACACTCCGAAAGACATGTAGCATTTGAGTGTTGCCAATCAACAATGGACTCGGCTAAAGCAATACATGCCGAGTTGTCAGCATGGACGACCTCGATTTCGTCGTCGATCCACTGTACGAGCTGCTGGTGCATGGTGGATGGCACACACTGATTCGCATGGAGCCAATCCCGTCCAAGTAGCACATTGTAGTTCCCTTGCACCTCAGCAACAAAGAATGCAGTAGCCAAAGTTTTGCTTCCCACTGTGAGCTCCAAACTCATAACTCCTTTGGCCTCTACTCCTTCTCCTCCTTCGAACCCGTTCAGCACCATGTTCGTCTTCATTAAATCATCATCTTCTAGCTGTAACTTCTTGAAGACAGAATATGGCATTAAGTTTACCACAGCACCCCCGTCAACCATCATCCTGGTAACCGGCTTCCCATTGATATGTCCTCTGACGTACAAAGGCTTAAGGTGCTTAACCGGTCCCTCAGGTTTCTCGAAGACGGCATTCTTGGGTCCAAAGTCGAGTTGCGCTACCTCGCTTTCCTCTTCAACAGCTCGGAATTCAGCAGGCAAATAATATACCATGTTAATGTCCATGCCTACCTGAGTCGGCGTACTCTCATAATCCAGCAAGTCTTCCTCTAGCCAATTTTCCGACTCGTCCGTTATTGATTCCGACAACTCTGTTTCGCCTTCTGCCGGCTCCTTGCTGGGCGAGTCCTCTACCGGGCCTTCATGTGCCGACTCGTCTTCAGCCGGCTTATCGCTTGCCTCCAAATCTGCTGCTTCTACCTCATCTGCCCATGATGAATAAGTAATGGCCGGTACGGAAACCGGTTCTGTCTCATCACTTATAGCAGGACTTGGTGCAATCATCAAAGGAGTCGTCGCAGGAGCCGGCTTGGGTACCCAAACTTGAGCCGACACCATTGGTTTTTCAGCGTTGAATTTAGCGTTTCTGACTCGCTCAGCTTCCCCTTCCGCCTTTTCCCGGTTTCTTGCCCTCTGCAGCTTCCGCCTTTGCGTCTTTGTTATACCTGGCGGGCACCACTTTGGTTGGGTATATTTTGGGTCCCGGGGTTTAGCTGCTACGGCTTGGCTGGATCCGGCTTCATGGTCATTGGATGTCACCTTGGGCATGATAGCAAGTATCGGCTCATCATTTGCCGGCTCGATGGCCGGGTCCTTCAATTTCAGCACGTGCGTTCCAATGACCAATGAGTTATTTGGGACCAACCCACCTCCCAGGTCAGCTGCTTTAGCTCCTTGCGCCTTAACTCACCAATATGAGGAGTCACCAGGATACACAAGTCGGCTTTGCACAGTTTGCCGAGTTGCTTGACGCTTAGACTCCCCAGCCGATTTTTGATATTGGCCACTCCCTTCGATAGATGGTGACCTAGGCCGCTTCCCATGTTGCTGGTCCAACTTTGACCCAGCCTGGCGCACGTACTTGCTCAGCAGCATGTCAAAAGTCGGCTTGATTCTCTTCGGCTTGTACTCAACCTGATTCGTTTTCCACTTGTCGACTTCCGGGTTCCTGGGATTCATGAACCTGGGTGGTGATTCTATTGCTCGTGGTTGTTGCCCCCCGAGTGCAGAGTTTTTGATGGTGATCTTGATAACCTCCTGTCCATCGGGTTGCCGGCTCAATGTGATCTGCCTCCTTGCTTCCTTGTTGCCGGCTTCTTTCCTGAGCTCACCAATAACCACATTAGATTTGTTAGCGCCTTCGGCCGCCTCTGGCCGAAGAAGAACTTTCTTTCCCTCCAAATCTAGCACGTTCATTGGGAACGGTTGTGTGTCAATGGCCATGCCAGCAAAGCTCAATCGTCCATCATTGAGGGCCGATTGAATCTGTCGACGAAAGACATTGCAATCATTAGTAGCATGAGAGAAAGAATTGTGATACTTGCAATAAGCATGTTGCCTTAATTAATCAGGTGACGGTATAATGTGGCTAATTCGTATCACATTATCTTTTAACAAGGCATCAAATGTTTTATCGCATTTGCCTACGTCAAAGCTACACTTCACCTCATCGTCCCGATTCTTACGAATCGGCTTTAAGTCATCGCACATATAGGGTTTGGCTTTACTAGGCCAAACGAACTCGGCTGAACATCGGCTTCATCACCGGAGTCGGCAACACAATGCCGACTCCTGCTTATCCGATGCGAATCCTTGGACTCGTTAACTCGGCTTTCATGAGCCAGAGCTCTCTCCTAGACTTGCCCGACAGAGGAGAACTCGTGTCCTTCTAGCTTCTCCTTTAGATACGTTCTCAACCCGTTAAAAACTAAGTCGGCCATATCTCTTTCAGTTATCGCCAAGCTATAGCACCAGTTTCTTGTGTTTCTAAATCTCTTGATATAATCGGATACCGATTCGTCATGCTTCTGTTTAACCGATGTGAGATGGGACAACTTTAATTCAATTTCTCCGGCAAAGAAGTTCTCATGACACTTTTGCTTCAAGTGAAACCAAGTGTGTATAGAATTAGGAGCTAAAGCCGAAAACCAAGAAAAAACAACCCCAGTTAACGACAAAGAGAATAAGCGAACTTTGATGTCATCATGGCCAGCTTCGCCTAATTGAGCCAAATATTGACTAATATGCTCCCATGTCGACTTGTTATCCACCCCATTAAATTTAGAAAACTCAGGGACTCTATAGCCGGGTGGATAGGGTGAAATCGTCCCCAGCGGAGTCGCCAAAAAGTGTGTTGCGCTAAAAACGCGTCACACGAACACGTCCTTGTGTACCCGCGATGCCGGGGGAGATACTCCGCAACTCGCCCCGCGGGAGGCCGACTTACAGCGCGATACGCAAGACAGCAAGCCGGCGCTTTTAGAACCAGACGCCCTAGCCCCTCAGGAAGGACCCCGTCAGAGGAAGCCGGCGACGATTGGCTGAACTAAGCCGGATTTGACCGCTCTTAGCTCGGTTGTCGATATTCGATGAACTCACGCAAAGTCGCCGAATAACGGAAGCAGGAACAAGGGTTTGAGGGTAAAAAGTAGGGTTTGTATTGATTGTCGATTGTTTGCTTAATTTCAATCGGTCACCTCTTACATATATAATGAGGCGGCTGGACTTCCCGTACAAGCATTGTACTTCTACAAGGATTACAACTTGTGATATAAGTCTGTTTCTATCTCTAAACTAGGTAAAAGCCTTGGCCGGCTTCGTACTGGACCCGGACTCCAAGCATCCTTCTCCGGCTTCTTTTGGAAAGTCGCCTTTTGCCCTTCCGTGTTGACCTTGAACTCGTTCTATCGTACTGCATCCGACTTCTGTTTCTGGTCCTCGCGAGCGTCAAACAACCTCAAGTCCGGCTTCCCTGGCGCGGCTTCTGGAATCTCCAGGAAACTCGAGTCTGGCCTGCACCGTAATCTGGCTAAGCCGGGTTGGCTCCTGCCGGGTCATCACTCCAGGTTCTCTCCAAGTCGCCATCTCCTCCTGAGTGAGCTTGAACCTGTGACCTGCCAAAAACGGGTGCTAACAGCCAGCCATCTACTTCCTACTTGTTTTGTTCAACCTGTCCTACTACTTGCTTAATTAGAAAATACAATGTTGCAGGTACGTCGAAGTACACGATAGGTACCCTGCTGCCTGAAGTTTCTACTCCCTCCGATCCATAAAAAGTGTCGCTCATTTTGTACTAAGTTAGTACAAACTTTGTATTAAATGGACGACACTTTTTATGGATCGGAGGGAGTAATAGTTTTCAGTAACTTGGGAATACGATATTTGCGTCCAAAATATGAAGTCGACCATGATAAGTTGAGCTTCCACACCCCATGGGATGTTTTTTGGGCTCGATTTCATGTTTACAAGTCAATAGGAATATAGCAATACGGAACCTTTTTTTGTGCATAGCAAATCAGGTTGATTAGCCAGGCAGTGACTTGTGCGCTTTCAATTTTTCAGTACAATCGGTTCGACTAAACGACCAACTACTCCGAAAAAACTCTGGAATATTTGCTGTAGAATTTTTACACGGAATTCAGATATCACCTCGCAAAAATTAAGATCCAGGTTTGATTTACACGTCTACAATCAATATGACAAACTATTCAATGAATATCAACATACTACTATCATTCACAACAGAACTTGTCATACGCTCCCTGATGTTGGATTGAATTGCTCTTGCATATTTTGCCACAGTTGAGACCGATACGCATCCCGATTCTACCAATCCAATTCTGACCAAAAGATCGCGGTCCATATATCCACACAAAATTAAGGCAGTGCATGACCGGGGTGTGAGTACCACGGTTCTAGCGTGACGCCGCAGTGCATGGAGCCCCCCCTCTCTCTCTCTCTGCATGTCCCCATCCATTTGACTCTTCAAATAGGTAAAACTTATCTAATTTTCAATCTGAAATCCCAACCCAAACATAGTATCTTATGCAATATATAAATCATCTTGTTTCGCTGTGGGGACATCAGTGGGGTATATGTAGGGGCGGCGCGGGCCATTCTAGGTTGATCCAACATGGTGGACGCGTCCGGGTGTGTCCAAACTCCCCATATTTATCCCACATATAGGTTAGGTTTGAGGAGTCCGATTGGATTTAGTTTTTTTGTCCAGACACTGTTCGAACTGTTCGTCCGCACTAATGTGGAAGATACCAAATTGAAGATTCTCTTATACCTATGGTGCATCTAAGAGATGAGGTGCACTGCCGAAGGTACACAAAAGATCAAAGTTGTCTCAGTATGAGATTCGGACATGTGCTCTCTAAAGCGCACTTATGAGCTTATGTTGGACAAGCGTCACATCTCGTCTTTAAATAGCGATCTCAAACCTATAAACCCGTGAAGCGTAGCATGAGGAGGAGTAAGAGTTACATGAAACCCAAGCCATTATTCGTCAGTATCGAACAGCTGATGTTAAGCTTAGGAGGCATCAAGAACATGTTAATACTTTGCACCGTATTTGATACCAGTAGCACGGAGCGCAAGTGCGAACTTGCTCAAACATTGGTCATCACTTGTGCCATGTTTATGCTGCTTCGGCCGAGTCTTTACAAGGTGTCATCAGTAGCCTGTACATGGGTATAGGATGGGAGACGCAACACAAATACCACTTCCTGCCCATCCATTTTATGATGACGCAACCAAAAAGAAGCAGCCTAACTGCCAAGCTCACATTGCTCAACGGGAGAAGCTTGGTCATACCAAGATAATAGGAAAAACAAGGAAACTTCTAACCGCTGTCCAAATAGTTAAATAAGACAAGGATTGTAATTTGTAACACAGAGTATCAGCTGTCCAACTTTTAAGCGCGCGAGTCCCATAATTTTTTTTAAAAGGGAAATATTGTCTCATTTTTTTATTTATAAAATTAGAATAGAATTGACCCGTTCGTTAATGGGACCGGCCATAACCCCGTGCAACTGCACCAAATTGTCGTGGAACACGGCCATACTAGGCACTATTGCTAATGCACCAGCCAATTCAACAAAGAATCTGAACTGATTGAGACGGATAATATATTTCAACACTTCCCCTCGCGTCTACGCTATTTTTGTTTTTGGACGTGAGTTCGATGTTGGCCGCATAATCTTTTGATTTATGTTGCGTTGGCAGGGGTGTTGGAATTGAACCTATTGACTCTGATACCATATTACATTGATGCACCAGCCAACTTAATTAAAAGTCTGAACTAATATAAAGAGATGGAAAAATATATTTCAGCAAGCACCACTAGCCGACATGGCCACACACACGAAGCACGCACACGCGGTCAAATTGAAAGACTACCGTCGACGTTGCCATCACGTGTCATCATCATCACTCCTCGAGCCAGCGACTCCGACTTCACATTCGACGACTAACGACGGAGGCCTCGCCACAAATGATGTCAGAACCCATGTCGCATGCCAATTGGCCACATGCGCCGATGACTGGAAATTTCTACTTTGACAATGAGATTCCCAGCCATGACCAAGTCCTTTGCATAAGACCACCAGTTGCCTGTCATCATCACTGCTTGGACACGCTCCACCGCAGCTCCGACTCCACAACAAAGCACAGAAGAACCCATTGGGCATGATGGAAAAACCGATTACCAAAGCACGAGCAGCGACCCAAACCCTTCTTGACCATCATCGTTGCCAAACTGCACGCAACATCCTGTGACAGCTTCTCCGGCAACCCATCCTTCACCGGTCCCCTGACCGTAGTCAACTCGGAGACGATGCCCCCAAGGAGGAGAAAAACGCCTTCATCCTCCGATCACACGGATCCAGGTTTTTCTTTGGATTTGGATTCTAGGCCGTGGAATAATTAAGGAGAGGAGCACAACTCCATGGAAACGCTTTTAAGAAAGTTTGCAACACCCGTGGACACCGTCATCATCGGTTCCGACCAAAGCTGGAACAAAGAATTTCTCTCAGAGATGCCTCAACCTCTTACAGCTCGTATGGGCCGACCAATACCACAACCCATCAAACAACATAATCCATCCACACTGGACACGGAGACGCCGAATCCAGGAAGATACAAACCAATCGTGTGACCTCCGCGGTGCAACCGATTTGAAAAGCAACAAAGAATCCGTCCGCGCGCGTGCCAACCATCTACTTCCTACTTGTTTTGTCCAACTTGTTCTACCACTTGCTTATAAATGCAATGGTGTAGGTACTTCTAAGTACACGGTAGGTACCTGCTACCTGAGTTTTCTATTAATTTTCAGTAATGCGAGGGCGATATTTGCCAGATCAGAATACGAAATTGCAACTCCAAGCTGTTTCACATCAAAGCCTCAGCACGCCGTCGTAAAAATTATATCCCTGTCGTCACGGTGAATGGCTCTACAACAGTGGACCATGATTGTAAAATCAAGGCTTTCTGGGACCATTTCAGCAAGCTAATTGGGACCTATAAGCCTTCTGCCTCATCCCTAAACCTGCACTCTTTGGATTTCAATCAGGTCAACCTAAGTTCATTGGATGACCCAATCTCGGAGGAGGAAGTTAGGAAGGTAATTCTCGAGATGCACCCGGAGAAGGCACCTGGTCCGGATGGATACACTGGTCTGTTCTATCGGTTAACTTGGGACATTATAAAGCCTGATATAATGAGTGCCATTAAAACAATTGAGCAGGCTGGTAGTCAAGGTCTTCAGCTCCTGAACTCTGCCATCATGATTTTGCTGCCAAAGAGCCCTGATGCTGCTGCCCCTGCTGAGTTCAGGCCTATAAGCCTTGTCCATAGTTTTGGTAAGCTGTTCACTAAGATTTTGGCTAAAAGGATGCAGCCTCTCATGCATCAGTTGGTGGCTCCCTGTCAGAATGCTTTTATAAAAGGTAGATCGATTCATGATAATTTCATCTATGTCCAAGGGGTTATCAGAGCCTTAAAGCAAAGCAAAACGCCGGCCCTTATGCTGAAATTGGACATCTCCAAAGCTTTTGACTCTATCTCCTGGGAATTCTTGATCAAACTGTTATTGCACAGGGGTTTCAGCACCCGGTGGGTTGATTGGATTGCGGTGTTGTTGGCCACTAGTACCACTAAGGTCTTAGTTAATGGAGACTTGTCTGACATAATCCAGCATAGAAGGGGCCTGCGACAGGGGGACCCGTTGTCCCCTTTGCTTTTTGTATTAGTTATGGACTGCTTGAGCAAGCTGATTTCTAAGGCAGAAGAGGATCGAATTTTACCGCCAATTGGTAACCAGATTCTCAGATTCCGCACCTCCCTGTATGCTGATGATGCTGCCATCTTCCTAAGACCCCACATCACAGACCTCAATGCTATTGTGTCTATTCTCAGATTGTTTGGAGACGCCACCGGCCTAGTCACAAACCTCCTCAAAAGTAGTGTTCTCCCAATTGCTTGCAGTAACCTGAATTTGGAATTTGCTGTCAATGCCACTTCCTGTCAGTTAGCTCAGTTCCCATGTACATATCTGGGGATGCCTCTGTCCGACAGAAGATTGAAGAGAACTGACTTCCAGCGTCTCCTTGACAAATTCATGAAGAAGCTGGCCTGCTGGAAAGCCAAGTGGATTTCAATGGCAGGCAGGCTAACCCTCATCACCTCGGTTCTCTCTGCTCTACCTGCCTACCAGCTAATGGCAATCATCCATCCCAAGTGGCTGCTAAAGCAGATCGACAAGTTACGTAGGGCCTTCCTCTGGGCTGGGGACTCAAAAGTTTCTGGAGGCAAATGCTTGGTTAATTGGGCTACTGTCTGCCTCCCAAAGCAGCTGGGAGGGCTAGGGATCCAAAACCTACACCTTCAGAATATTGCTCTGCGTGTTCGATGGCTGTGGCAACAGGAAACGGATCCAACTAAGCCATGGCTGGGTCTACCGATACCTACTGATGACAATGTGCGTGCCCTGTTTCGTGCTTCCACCTGCATCAACATCCACAATGGCAGGTCTTCGTCTTTCTGGTACAGTCACTGGCTGCAAGGAATTCCTCTCAAGGAGAGATTCCCTAACCTTTTCCGTCACTCCCGCCAGAAAACAATTTGCATCCGTGAGGCTCTGCCCGAGCGGGCGTGGATTGCTCTGATCAAGCCCCACCCAAGCCGGCTGGTTCTAACTGAATACCTGAAGCTATGGGAGCTGCTGGACAGTGTTGGGCAGCCTACCTTTGATGATCTTGAGGATACGGTAACTTGGCGTTGGACTGCTAATGGCACATATTCTGCCTCATCTGCCTACAGAGCTTTGCTGCTTGGTCGCATCCCCTCTGTAATTATGCCCCAAGTGTGGAAGACGAAGGCAACTCCGAAGTGTCGGCTTCATGCTTGGCTGCTGCTGCAAGACAAATGCCTCACGGCAGACAATTTGGCAAAAAGGGGATGGCCTCATAATCCGGTATGCCGGCTATGCATGCTATCTCCTGAAACTGCGGTGCATATATCGGCCTCCTGTAGCTACTCCATCAGTGTCTGGACTGTCGTTGCGGCAAAGTTCCAGTTCCCGGCGAGGCTGATCCCCGCCACATCTACTACTGATTTGAGGACTTGGTGGTGTGCTCCACTGCACTTGCCCAAGCTGGTGGCTAAGCGTTGGCGTTCTATCACCTTACTGACTTGGTGGATGTTATGGAAGGAACGCAACAACAGGATCTTCAATGCCTCAGCGCGTAACGCCACAGCCCTGGCCGACGCCATCTTCCTGGAGCTCACGAGTTGGCGGGAGGCTGGGGTCCTGAAGATGGTGTGGCCTCCGGGGGATTGAGCCCTCCTCGTTCCTCTTTGCTTTGGTTGCTTGATGTGTACAGCTTTAGTATTGTATAGGGCTCTCTTACAGCTAGCATAGCTCTTACTCACTGGTTCGTTTTCTCTCTTTCATTCATTCAGCCTTTGGAGGCTTGTAACTATTCCCAGATTTCTCCGGCATTTGTCCCGGTTCCGTCTTAATATATTGAAACAGCACTTGTTGTGTTCAGTCAAAAATGTGTCCAAAATATGAAGTAGACGTCTCTTATATGGCCCGAAAGTTTTAGTCTATCTTTTTGGTAAGACAAATTGAAGCGTCCACGCCCCGTGGGATGATTGTTGGCCTTGAGTTCATGTTTACTACCTCTGTTCCACAATATAAAACTTTTTAGCAAGCTAGTTTAACTTGCTAAAAAGACTTATATTATGGACGGAGGGAGTACAAGTCAAGAAAAACATAGCAATACGGAAACTTATTTGTGCATAGCAAATCAGGTTAATTAGCCATGCTGCAGTGACTTGTGAGCTTTTAATTTTTCAGTGCAATCGGTTTGACTAAACAACCAACTCGGTCCGAAAAAACTCTAAATCTGTGTTGTAACATTTGACACATGTTTCAGATATCAGCTCACAAAAATTAAGGTCCAGTTTTGATTTACACGATGGGTAATATGACAAACTATTCAATGAATATCAGTTTACTGCTATCATTCGCAACAGAACTTATCATTCTGTTTACTACGTTGGATTGAATAACTCTTGCATATTTTTCCACAGTTTAGACTGATATTGATCCCGGTTCCACCGTGCAATTCTGATCTAAAGAGGCAAATGCATATATGTAGATCCCGGTAAACCCATATATCCACAAAACATTAAGGTAGCCCCTGACCGGGGTGTCCGCACCATGGATATAGCGTGAGGAGGTGCGTACTATTAGGGGTACACGAGAGATCAAAGTCTGTCAGTAAGAGATCCGCCACATGTGCGCTCTATAGCTCACTTATGAGCTTGTAGTGAACAAACATCCCATGTCGTATTTAAATAGAGATCTCAAACCTACAAAACCATGAAGCGTAGCACGACTAGGAGTAAGAGTTACGTGAAACCCAAGACATCCATTGTTTGTCAGTATCTCTACCGTTGACGGTAAGCTTAGGAGGCATCGAGAACATGTTATTACTTTGCGCCATATTTGATACAAGTGGGAGACAGCACAAGTGTCAACTTACTCAAAGATTGGGCATCCGTTGTGCCATGTTTTTGCTGCTTCAGCCAATTCTTTGCAAGGTATCGTCGTTGCCATGTACATGGGTCGGAAGTGGGGAAAATCCAAAAAAAACCACTACAATTGCGCATAAAGTTCGCAAAACTATCGTGATTCCTATTTGTTTCAATTAGGCATGGGTCTTATGCTGATTAGTTCCAATAAGCTAGAATCGATCCTTCAATTTAAGCGCGCTAACAAGGTTTCTGACGGGCAAGGCCCACTGACAGGCTAACGAGGTGCGACAGCGACAGTCAAATACGACTAACCTTAGACATATCTATTTTGAATTTTTGTTGTAAAATTTCTTGGGACACACTTGTCAGTTCTTCTTCCACTCACACCCTTAAATCTCCTCTCATTTTCAAATATTTTTCCATTTTTTCTGTTTCGATACTATCCCCAAAACCCCAAACTACCACCCCTGCCCACCACCACCTCTTTCCCCATCCTCTGGTGCCACCCCTCACAACCTCCACCTTCGTCCCCGGCCGCCGCATCCCCCCTCCACAACCCCACTTCCTCCTCTCTCTCTTGAACCAATCCAGCCCGAAAAGAAACTAACCCAACTCGAGCCCCATGTGCGACAGAGCGAGAGAGGGGGGGGGGGGGCATGGGCGGTGCCACACTAATGATGTGGGGTGACAGTAAGAGGTGTACAATAGCTGACAGCAAATCCCTAGACAACAACAATGACGTCATAGGCGTCTTCTTTCCCTTTCCTGAACTTCACAGATCCGAAGCCTAAACCTTCACTACTTCCATCACTTCACAGAGCAGGTCTTGTTTTAAAACTTGCTTTCGGGTTAAGTGCAGAAAATCAATTCAATATTCCTGTCATTGAGGATCTATTAGATGAGCTACATGGTGCACAACTGTTTTCCAAACTTGATTTGAGATCAGGTTATCATCTGTTAAGTCTTAATTACTTAGGCAACCTCGCAAGACTGATAGGGCCGAGGTGCACAAATGAATCCTTTGTGCTCCTGATCTATGAGACAATAGTGCTCTTTCGACACATTGCTCATATATTTTTTTTGTCATATGAATTATTTATTACTAACTGAGCTTCATCCTATCTTATTGACATGCACTGCTGCAGGTGAAACCTTAAGCCCTGAGCTATTTCAATCCATTGATAAAACAAACCACACACAAACAAGTTTGGTCCAGTAAACAAAAACTTCTAAAAACTTCCTAAACTCGTTACTAATTTCCTTGCCACACAAATACTTCCCGGATTCGATAAACCCTGGGCCTCATAGGAGAAAAAAACTACATACTGCAATCCGATAATCCGCATCGAAGGTATCAACGACTAGTGTGCTTTGAGTTTTTTAGGGCAAATCGGTTCGACTAGACAGACAACTAGTCCTAATTCTATTTCTTGTAGCAACGACACATTTTTGATTAGGGTTAGGTTAGGGTTTAAAGTAGTTTAAACTTTATTCAAAATCTTGTAAAATGTTAAGACATTTAAAAATTTTGTTTAAATTTGATGCCAATTTTTTTCAAATTTAATTTTGAGAAGCGCCGCTTGGCAGCCGCCCCACTGGGGCCGACATGCATGCGTCCGAAATCCACAGTAGCTGACACAATTTTAAAGGTGTCGGACATATTTTAGTGCAGCCCGGTGGAGATGCTATAAAACAGAGCTTAACCGGGGGTTGTCGCACTACACTTCTTGTGTGACCGGTGATATTTCGGGACGCGGAAACAGATGCTCCCGCTTTTTATAATATGTTTTTAGCGAATTTTGAAATTTCAAAAAAATTCGGACAAAAAACACTACACGTATATCTTCATGGATCACCGACAATTTATGTTTCATGTGTAAAAAAATATTTTTTATGCTAGAAAAAGCTTTTCACGAGACATTTATTTTGTCTTTTTTATACACGCCACAAAAAATATCGGTTTTTCGTGAAACTTGTCAGACGCACTTAGAAGGTTGATATTTGTGCGCCAAATTTTTGTTCGAACTTTTTTGACATGTCAAAATGTTATTTCCGGTGGTAGGAGCACATGCTCCCACAAACTGAACTCCTCAATCCGGTGATGTTTTAGCACCCGAGAGCATATGTTCCTGGTTTTAAAAGTAGTTTCAAGCGAACTTTGAAACTTCAAAAAAAAAACGGAAACAAAATTCCGCATGTACATCTCAACTTTCTATGTTCTCACGAAGTCGTTTCATGGAACACCGTCATTTTTCGTGTCATGTGTAAAAACCTAAAAAATTTGGTAGAAAATGTTTTTCGCGAGACTTTTTTTGTCCTTTTCAAATACCACAAGAAACGTCGGTATTTTACGGAACTTTTCGGACGCACATAGAAGTTGAGATGTATGCACCAAATTTTTGTTCGAATTTTTTGACATGTCAAAATATTTTTTTAAATGGCATGAGCATATGGTCCCATGTGCAAAACTGGATTTTCCAGTTCGGGGGTGATGTTTTAGCGCCCGGAGCTTATACTCCCGGTCTATAAAATGTGTTATTAGCGAATATGGAAACTTAAATAAATGAACAAAAAACTCCACACGTACATCTCAACTTTCTGTGAGCTCACGAAGTTGTTCTAAAGAAAATCGGCATTTTTTGTGTCATGTGTAAAAAGACATAATTGTTTGGGCTAGAAAAGGCTTTTCACGAGACTTTTTTTTTTACACAGGTCCCAAAAAATATCGGTTTTTCGTGAAACTTGTTGGACAAACATAAAAGGTTGAGATGTATGCATCCAAAAAAAATTTGACATGTCGAAACGTTTTTTTTTTCGGCGACAGGATCATATGCGTCATGTGCCAAACTAAATTTCTCAATCCTTTGACGCTTAAAATAAGGAAAACATATTTAACTTCCACGCCAAAATCCCTAATAATCACTTTCTCGTCATTTGACTTGTGTGCTTTGAGTTTTGTAGGGCAAATCGATTCGACTAGACAACCAACTAGTTCCAATAATAAATATTTGTTGTAACAATGGCTCATGTTTTTTATTAGGGTTAGGTTAGGGTTTGAAGTAGTTTAAATTGTATACGAAAACTTATAAAATGTTAGGAAATTTAAAACTTTCGTTTAAATTTAACGGCTAATTTTTCCAAATTTTATTTTGAAAACCGTAGCTGGACAGCCGCCCCATTGGTCCGGACATGTGTTTGAAATCCCCGATAGTAGCCGACATAATTTTAAAGATGTCTCGGCGACCAGCCCACGGGCGGGGCAGCACTCTGCTCCTCGAGCAGCCACAGCACGGCTACACCCTGGGAAATTTGGTGCCTTTGATGTCGCTTGTCGCCGGAGTGGATGCGCGGGAGTTGGCTTTGCTGTGAGCGTCGAGACTCTCGGCGACCGGCGGGGCTGGTGACTGAGGGGTGGTCCTGGTAGGGTGCTTGGTGCGATGCGGACGGCTTGGCCGACCGCGCGTGGGTGTCCGGCGTCCGGCAGGAGAAGGACGCTGGTTTGCCGAGCTGCGGCTTCTCAGCCGTGCACGATGGGTGGACCGCGATGTCTGACATCTCCCTCACTCTCTCGGTTTGGTTGTTGTCTCCGGGTGAAAGTTTAGATTCTTTTGGATCGGCGCAATGGCGGCGTCCTCGACGTCGTCACTCTGATGGGAGCATTGCGTTTGGAGAAACGGCTTTGAGTTCCTTGGCACTTTCCTCCGGTGCTCGATGTTGTCCAAGGTTGATGTTCGGAGGCGCAATGGATGCCATCGTCTCTGAGTCCAAGAAGAAGTCTTTCTCGGGACCGACCAAGTCCCGCCATCTGCTTGCCACCTCTTTTGGCATCGAGAGTGGATGGTGCGTCGACAAGGGAAGTTCAGTGGAGCTGTCAGTCTTAGGAGGTGACCGGCGTTGGTCGAGACGCGGCGATGTTGCTCAGCTTAGGACAGGCTCCTTTGTTGTGTAGTTTTGGTGTCGGTGGTGGCTGTCTTCGGACGAACCGCATGTAGAGTTTGTGCTACACTCGTTGTATGCAGTGAGCTGTAGTCAATCTACTCTACTGTGTTGTGTTGTTTGAGGTGGTGGTTGCTCTCTTTTGAGCATGTGCATAACTTTTCTTATCTATTAATGCATCGAAACGCAAAGCTATTGCGTTTTTGCGGAAAAAAAAAAGATGTCGGCCACATTTTAGTGCAGCCGGGTGGAGATGCTCTAAAGCAGAGCATGACCGGGGTTGTCCGCACCACGGTTCTCGCGTGACGCCGCAGTCCACAGAAACCCCTGCCTGCATGTCCCAATCCATGGACGCTTCAAATAGGGAAAACAAAACATATTTAACTTCGACGCCGAAATCCCAAATACTGTAATAATCACCTTCTCATCGTTTGACTGTCTCCTGATCGGATAAGCAAAACTCTTCCTCCACTGCAGTGCCGCAGCCATATCCGGGCGGTAAGCAACCAACCCAGTGTCACTCCCGCGGATCGCAGTCGCATGCAGCACGCGACCCGGCTGCCCATCCGTCCGTAAAATCCCCCCATAAAACCCACCCCCGCCAACGAACTCCCGCCAGCCTCCCCCTCCCACTCTCTCTCTCTCGAGCTCGATCTCCTTCTCCCCACGCCGTCCCACTCTGTTCTGTTGATCTGTCCTGTCGTCTCCCTCCCTCAACCAGATCGACACAGCGCTTCTTGGAGCGGCACAAAGAGGCGTGCTCTCTCCTTGTTTAATCGCGGACCACTTGCTCCCGATTTGAATACTCCTCTTGTGGACAGGTATCTTTCTTCAACAATTGCGCCCTCTCTTTCTTTGTGTTTCTCTATTAATTTGGCCGTTTCTTTGACTGCCCTGTGTTGACTCCTGCAGTCTCTTTCTCTCTCTCTCTATCTGCCTGTCCTTCCAGCGCGAGGGGCGTGTAAACAGGCAGACAGTGGAGTTTCTTGGTTTCGTTCTTTGACAGAGAGAGAGGATTGCAAGGGAAGGGGCAGTTGGAGGAGAAGGAAGAGAGAGATGGCCGGGGGATTTGCCGGCGCCGATGCCGGGGCCGGGAGGGCGGACCAGTACGAGGGGAGGATCACCAGCTACTTCGTCCTCGCCTGCATCGTCGGCTCCTTCGGTGGATCCCTCTTCGGCTACGACCTCGGGGTCTCCAGTGAGTATACTCCACTCGCCTGCTTCATGTTCGTCCCTCTCGATCGTCAGTTTCTTCTTTTCGAGTGATGAATCAAAAACAAACTTGCTATTCGGCGTCTCCCTGTCAACAATTATCCTATTTAATCAAGAAAAATCTGTGTTTTTGTGTGAGATTTTGGTCTCCGGATATGTTTTGTCTTTGAATTCTTCCTGTCCACAAAAGTACATATATATCGTCCATGCGTGGGAACTGGGTACTGAACAATGAATCCCATGGAACAATTTGCAAATCTGTATTTTTAAAGTAATAAAACTCCCTTTATCGAAAAAAAATTGCAAATCTGTAAACAGTCCGTCCTAGGTGTATTCTCATCAAAGTTGCTAATTGAAGGTCTCAATCATGGTTAATGCTTTCGTATGAATGGAATGCATTATCTAGACCAAAAGAGTAAAGGAAAACCATAATGGTCATTATGCTGCTGTCTACATCCTACTTCCATTACAGACGAGAATAAACCTGTTTCTGGAAGGAAATAATTTCGCATGTTTGTTTTCTTCGAAGGATCCTCATGTTTGCTTCGCTGTCCTGGGAGACTAGAAATTGGTAGCAGCGTTATCACTGTAGTGTCCGCTCAATTTCAGAAGAGATATCATACTGATGTCTACAGAAAGTGTTTTCGCCCAAGATTTGTCATATTAAAAGACAAAAATGTCTACACCGAATCACATAAGAAGATGGAGTGCATGATGATAGTAAGATACTACTAGTAACCAATCCAATTTCCCGGATGACTGGGTACTGAACAATGAATCCCATGGAACAATTTGCAAATCTGTAAACAGTCCGTCCTAGGTGTATTCTCATCAACGTTGCTAATTGAAGGTCCCAATCATGGTTAATGCTTTCGTATGAATGGAATGCATTATCTAGACCAAAGAGTAAAGGAAAACCATGATAGTCATTATGGTGTCTCCATCCTACTTCCTTTACGGACAGGAATAAATCTGATTTTGGAAGGAAATAATTGTCTCGTGTTTGCTTCGCTGTCCTCGGGAGATGGAAATTAGTGGTAGCGTTTTCACTGTAGTGTTCGCTCAATGTCAGAAGAGGTATCATATTGATGTGTACAGAACGAGTCAACGAGTTTTCGCCCAAGACTGTCATAAGAAAAGACAAAAATGNCGTAGTGAGAGAGTAGCTACAAGAAGAGGTACATCATCCTCCGCGGAGGAACCCATCACGGGAAGGAGCAACGCTCAACTCTCAAGTTCATTCATCTCTGATCTAGAATGGAAAATGGGAAAAGCTATTTATAGTCTAGTACAAAACGCGGGGGGGGGGGGGGGAGGGGGTCCGGCCTAGGGGCCGGCCTAGGCCGGCCTGGAGGCCGGCGGCGCCTGGTGGGGGTCCGGCCTGTGGGCCGGCCTGGAGGCCAGCGGCGACTGGTGGGGGTCCGGCCTGGAGGCCGGCTGTGTCTGATGGTGGTCCGGCCTGGGGGTCGGCCTAGGCCGGCCTGGAGGCCGGCAGGCTCTGGTGGGGGTCCGGCCTGGAGGCCGGCTGGCTCCGCCTTGAGCTTTTGCCTTGACACTTCCTCCTCCTCATCCACACATAACCATAGTTGATTGGAGTCCATGAAGTTCCTTGCCACTCTTTGAAGCTCTTGGTGGCTTGTCGTATGTTGGAGTGCTTGACATGGTGTTGTCGTTGGGTTGGGCTACATCATCTCCCCCTCCATCGAAAAGCGTCGTCCTCGACGCTAGCACGTCCTCATCATGTGAAGGAGATAGATGGCTTGACGTTGACGTAGTAATCACCATGTAGGTTTTCTTGACGCCAAATGTATAGCCGTTCTTCAATGTTCTTTCACCTTTCATTGAACCTAGAGAGCTCACAAAGAAGACGAAACAACACTCAAGAGTAGCCAATTCTTGAAGTTCATGACATGGGCACTTAAGTAGAAGGAAGTCACCTTAGTGAGACGCCAACATTCTTTTGATGCGCAATCTAGCGCCATGAAGTTGTGGGTAGCGATCCACGCATTTGTACCTACGCACATCAAGGACCAAGCAAAACATGTGTGTGCATGATAAAGGAGCACATCATTGATGACATGTCCAAATTTGTTCATAACACCATTAGCACAACACAAATATATGGAATGGAATACAAATGCAAGGTCAATGTGCAAGCAACTCGGCCGAACATCGTCAAGATGTGGGAACACAAAATCTCCAAGAAAAGTAGAGAAGGCTAAGATACCCATCTCATTGTGAACCATATGATGTTCATTGCAGTGAAAGCATCGGAAAGAGAAGTTTCTGAACCACACAAGGTGAGAGAGGCTCTTATCATCGCCATCATGGGTGCAAACAAAGCAAAGAGAAGAGCAAGTGTTCATCGATTTTGTTGCAACACCAAGAAGACAACATCCAAAGGCCCTCATGACAAGACATGCTAAAAATATCATTATGGTTGCAAATAAGCCAACGGAAGAACAATTGTTCATCATACTTTTGCAACACATAAATCATCTACAAGGAAGATCAATGGAGCATGAATGTCACAATGGGAAACCAAAGCAGTCACATGTTTGCACGCGAACCAAAGGAAAGAGCAATTGTTCAATTTGTTCGATGCAAAACATGGAAAAGGAAATAGAGGTGGAATGGAGCCACAACTCTCATGGAAAATGCTCTCAAGAGCTCTTTTTGTCAACTCATGCTCAATTGAGGTTGACATGATGAAGCGTGAGCCATTACACACGAAATTCCATAAAAAGAAATTGTGTGCATGGTACATGAATGCATCATCCATTATGACGTATCTATCCATTTGCACATCACCAAACCACACCAAAATCAAAAGGAAGGTATGACATATGTGAGTGGTCAATATGCAAAAGGAAGGGAAAATTCTCAACATGGCAAAAGGAAGAATCTCCAAAGTTTGAGAAAGCTATGGGGGCATTCTCATAAGACATCATATCAACATTATTGCAAACTAAGCATTGGAAAGAGAAATTGTTTAACTTCTTGGATGCAACAATGGGAGAAAATTCGAAAGTTTCATAACAAGGCATGTATATGGAAAGATCATCACAAATAGGTAATTCCGCATGATCAACATTGGTTTGAAACAAGGTATCACATGGGAATATGAAAGAAGCATAGGTGACATCAAATGATCCTCCATAGCATGCAATCAATCACAAGTCATCATGTCCACTAGTGGGATCATGGCATCATCAACACCCATATGCGTACCATTGTAGTCCCGCTCATGAGATGTAGGTGTTGTGGTAGCGGTAGCGGCATCCATGTGGCCGACTTGTACATCTTGATGTGACCATGGGGTGGCATCGTCTTCATCCTCCATGTACATCTTCTCCATAATAGGCACCATCATGTCGTGGCTTGGCGTCTCAACATCCATGGGACCTAGTACAACATGAGAAAACACACTAGAGGTAGAGGGTAAGTTGTTAGAAATCGAAATGGCCTCACTTGACCTATCAACTACCTCTCCCAACTCAAGGTGTGTATCACTCATTCCCTCAAATGGAAGCACTCAATCTCGCATATGGTGGAGGCACTCAACTGACTTGCACTCTCACTCAAGTGGGCTAGGTGGCTCTCAAGCTCACATGGGATTGTTACCATCTCATCATTCAAACACATAGGGATAGGCTCGGTAGTCCCCACTCCATTCGCCACCTTGGTTGAAGGGAAACTCCCATGCTCAACCTCTTCATTTGGCTCGCCGTCACAAGTGGTAGCCTCTTCAATGCTCGCCTCCTTGGTCGAAGGGAAAATCCCATGCTCGACCGTCTTCGTGCCATCTTCATGGTCACCATCGTGTAGTGTAGTGGACAATGTGCTTGGTGAAGCCTCATGTGAGGGCTTGAAGAACTTGGATAAGCCAACGATGAAGTCCGCGCGGATGGTCTTGAGCTCGGCTTGCTCGATCTCGAAGTTGGCATTGTTGGTGTCGAGCTTGGTCTTCAACTTGTCGAGGTCGGCCTTGAGTTTGAGAAGCATGTCCCGGTCCGTCTTGGAGTGTGATCTACTCTTGGACGCCCTTTTGGTTGTGGCATGCAGAGGAGACTCCATTTGATGTGTACTTGCCGCCAACTTGTATGTGCAAGTAGTTTCTTGATGGCGTGGCCTTGAGTGGTTGGAGTCCTCATAGTGACGTCGATGATGATCATGAGTAGACATACGCCGATGAAGATACTTGGTGTTCCTTGATGAAGACTCACATGGGTAGGCGCTTTGCGATGGCCGCCGTCTTGATGGTGATGAAGCTTGACGTCGAGGAAGAGGGCGTGTCTCCTTGTCCTCTAGGCGAAGATGCCTTGTGCTCCGTCTCCTTGAGCTTGAAGTAAGTGCTTGATGGCGGTGGCGCTCTTGAGTTCGTGGCCTTGAGGAACGTCGAGGTGGGTACTCCTCGTCGGTGTCGTCATCCACATGATATGTAGCGCCTTGTGGGAGATCCTTGACGTGCCTTGAGGAGTCGTAGTCCATGTAGGGTCCCTCCACATCATTGGAGTTGTAGTCGTTGTAGTGGTCCGCCATGACGTTGATGCTTGAGGGATCGAAGTCGGTGTAGCTCTCCATGTTGTGGACGGTCGCGGCATCATAGTCGTAGTAGTGGTGGTGCTCCGCCATGTAGTCCATGTTTGTGGAGGTGTCGTCGATGTCGTGGTCCACCATGTCATCCATGCTTGGGGCGCCATAGTCGTTGTCGCTCATGATGTCATCCATGCTTGGCGTGCCGTAGTCGCTGTCGCTCATCATGTTTTCATCATCATGGCCTCCATAGGATGCTCCGCTCTCACTAGACATGGTCAATCACAAGACAAGTGTATATATATGTGGAGGTGAAAGGAACTAAGAAACCAACCTCACCTAGTAGATAGTATTGGAACTACTAGACCATGCCAAGAGAAACCGATACACAAGAATGCGGGTGACTTGAATTTCAAAGATCCAAATGAAACTCCAAAACACACACGACTTATGAGTGGATAGGTATGAATTGTGTAAAGCAAATGGAACAACCGGAAACCAAGATATTGTAAAGGCAAGTAGAGAACCACGATGACCACAAAGCAAATACAAGTCAATCTCAAAGGATATGAGTGAAGCTCAGTGAAACACACGCTTTGAAAAGTAGGACTCATGCGACCAAAATGAGCTAGTGAAGAACCTAGCGAAGACTAAAGCTCAAGTCGCACAAGTACAAGAGAAACCAACTCGATTGCAATTTATTGGTGGGCTACAAGATTTGCACAAAGATACCACACCTATGAATTTTTCATCGAGCTTGCGCGACCTACAAGAGATATGGCATTGAGGCTCTTTCTCTTTCTTTTCTCTTTTTGATTCTTTTCTATTCTCTATTGGTCTCTTATTCTCTTTTTCTCTTTTTTTGCCTCACACTTTGCTTGCCAACAAGAATTATATCAACTAGCGCATACTAGGTTTGCTCGAAAAGTACGAGGTATCAAGTGTGCAAAGCCCAAGCAATCATATATGAGCTAGTCTCAATAGGTAAGATAGGCACAAATGGCTTGGCTAACAAGTGATGCAAGGTGGGAGAAGAAAAGAGGATGTTATAACTTTTGTCGATGATCTTCACCCGTGGAGTGGAATGCCTCTTCCTTGATCACTAAATATGATGGCAATAGATGATGGATGAACCGCTATGGTGATGTAGAGCTTGTCGGTAGCTTCGATTAGAGATAAGAATCACCAAAAACGGAGTCCGGAGTGAAAAGTTATGGCCAAAACAAATTTGCAGATAGGTCGGCCTGGGGGGCGGCCTGGGCCGGCTGGGAGGCCGGTTGCCTCAGCTAGGGGGCCGGCCTGGGAGCTGGCCTAGGCCGGCCGGGAGGCCGGCTGGCTCTACCTTCTAGTGACGCGAAAATGGGTGATTTGGGCGGAAAAACGGCCCGAAAAACACCAAATCGGAGGGGAAATCAAAGGAATTTGGCCATGGGAACGCAAAGGGAGATAGATCAACAAGTGTAGCAATGGATCCACGGATCAAAACCTACCAAAACGCACGAGAATCTCAGATCGGTCCAAAAGCAAATTGGGGCTATTTTTTGTGGAATTTTTGAAATTAACAAATCAAAGAAAAATTTTGTGGATTTGGGGGTGGAAACAAAGGCAAATCCGTGGCAACTCTTGCTCTGATACCATATGATGTAGCCGGTTGGCCCGATCTTCACGGATTTGAGGCGGGAAAGAGGATGAACACGAAGAACACGGAGGTGGAAATGAAGAACACGAGGGGAAAAATGGCAAATCGTGGGATAACTCATGAAGCCTACAAGGGAGAATCACCCGGCAACAAACCCCCAACGGAGTAGCCTCTGGATCCCAAAACCCAAGTCAACAACACGCTTAATGAAACCGATTTCTCTTACCGGTCGGTCCACTGATCCAATAGAATCCTTGAGGGAAAGATTGGCTTGTTCTACTAGAATCACCGTAGTGAGAGAGTAGCTACAAGAAGAGGTACATCATCCTCCGCGGAGGAACCCATCACGGGAAGGAGCAACGCTCAACTCTCAAGTTCTTTCATCTCTGATCTAGAATGGAAAAGGGGAAAAACTATTTATAGTCTAGTTCAAACGGGGGGGGGGTCCGGCCTGGAGGCCGGCGGCGCCTGGTGGGGGTCCAGCCTGTGGGCCGGCCTAGGCCGGCCTGGAGGCCGGCGGCGACTGGTGGGGGTCCGGCCTATGGGCCGGCCTAGGCCGGCCTGGAGGCCGGCTGCGTCTGATGGTGGTCCGGCCTGGGGGCCGTCCTAGGCCGGCCTAGAGGCCGACAGGCTCTGGTGGGGGTCCGGCCTGGGGGCCGGCCTGGAGGCCGGCTGGCTCCGCCTTGAGCTTTTGCCTTGACGCTTCCTCCTCCTCATCCACGCATATCCCTTAGTTGATTGGAGTCCATGGAGTTCCTTGCCACTCTTTGAAGTCCTTGGTGGCTTGTCGTACGTTGGAGTGCTTGACATGGTGTTGTCGTTGGGTTGGGCTACATCAGGGTTTGCTCGATTCTTGCTTTTTTTCTAGTTATGATGCCATGTGTAGATGTAATCTAAATCATATTCATGCTATGATGTTGATATAATTTAGTGATGAACTTGTGACAAGGAAAAGCTGCGAGGCCATGCATCGTTTGCGTTGGTGCTTTGTTTCACTTGGGCCGCCTTAGGACCCGACTTCTTGTTTTCTTGATCAAATACCGAGCGCGCTAACCACTCACTTGGGCCGCCTTAGGATCCAACTTCTTGTTTTCTTGATCCAATACCGAGCGCGCTAACCACTCGTGGGAGGTATAGTGGGAGCTCTCAGATAATATACTTTTTCTACGAACCTATCCAAGGGCCACATAGTTCAAGCTTTCCATTTGGCATACACACATGATGTTTGGAGTTTTGGATGAAGATGGATGGACGTCGCGGCTTCACACATATAGGGTTGCAACATGTTTTAATAAATTGTTATCCTGTTGGGATATGAACCATTTTAGTCATCCTCGCAATAGTAGGGTACGCCTTATGTTTTCGGTCGTACTTTCGACGCGGTAGACTCAGTTGGGTGGCTCCTAGGACTTGTTCGTGGTGAGGGAACATCATGCTGATCTTCTCTGTCGACATACACAATGAAGTGTTCTAGTTTTAGAGGCATCAATAGTTGGTAGAACGTGTATGGGTAACATAGTGCACCCATGTAGGGATACATCTATTCGAATTGTCGTGTCCACGCCAATAGACAACTTGGAAATGGTTGACTCAATCATATGTCAAGTTGAACCCATCAGTAATAATTTGATTAGTAATGTAGATCAACTTCAACCAGTAATCTGTAAAATTTGCCAATAGTGTAAGTCCATGGATTTACTTTCTTGTGGGGTGATAATTAAAAGGGAGGATTCATGGTGTCGTATTATTTTCTACGATACGATTATATGCGATATATTTCCTATATGTGCTCTCTTACCTAGCTTGTCTTATAGAAGTAAGTTGTAGAGTGTCTTCATAGGTTGCTTAGTGTTGCTGCTGAAACACATGCATACCCTTTCTTTGATAACTTGCATATGAAGTATAGTTATGATGTAATTCTTCAGGAGTACTCGATCCTTTTACTCATTTGCTTTCAAAACCAACAGCTGCAGATGACTACACCGACCCACTCGGAGGCTACCTCGACGATTTCTAGGAAGACAACGAATCATAGCTAGGAGGTCCTATGTAGCATCTGGAGCATCTGTTTTTCTTTCATCTCCTTAGTCATTTTGTATCTGTTAGAGTATATATGTGTATATTGTAGTTTCCCCACCTGTTAGGGGGCTTTCTGTATATTTGCCTGTACCTGTACTATATATGTGGCCTTTGGCCCCTGGTAATACAACAAGTCTATTTTCCCTAACATGGTATCAGAGCCGTAGGGTTCTTTTTCCTCTCCCCTCGCAGCCGCAGCCGCCGCCCGCCTCGGCATCTCGCCGCCGCGTCCGGTCGCCGCCGCCGCCTCTTCCTTGCTTCCTTGCCCTCGCGCCCGGCCTCCTGCTCCCGTGCGCCCGGCCTCCTGCTCCGTGCTCCCCATCCCGCCGCATCTCCCCGTCCCGCCGCCACCTACCGCGCGCCTCCCCGTCCCGCCGCATCTCCCCGTCCCGCTGCATCTCCTCGTCCACCCACCGCGCGCCTCCCCCTCCACCGCATCCGCGCTCCCCCGTCCCGCGGCCTCCCTTCTGTCGCCATCGTCCGCCCCCTTGCTCCCCGTCGCGGCCTTCCAATCGCCGCAACACCCGCATCGCCCACTCGCATCGCTGCATCGCCACATCCGCCGCATCCGTCCTGCATCGCCGCATCCGCATCGCCGCATCCACGTCCGCGCCGGCCTCTCTGCCCCGGCCTGCCCCGGCCTCCTCCCGCATCTCGCAGGCCTCCCTGCCCCGGCCTCCTTCCGGCCTCCTTCCGGCCGTCGCCGTTTTCCCCGGCCGTCGCCGGCCTCCCCGCCCGCATCGCTGCCGTCCGCCGCCTCGTCGCCCCGTCCGCGCCGGCCTCCCTGCCCCGGCCTCCGCCGCCTCGTTCATCGCTGCCGTCCGCCGCCTCGTCGCCCCGTCCGCGCCGGTCTCCCCATCCGCTTGGGCTGTTGGGCTGCCGGGCTTGTTGGGCTGACGGGCTTGTTGGGCTGCTCTTCATCGGCTTGTTGCCTCGGCTCGGCTCCGGTTCTGTGTGATTGCTGATCTCTTATCCAAAAAAAAAAAAAAAAAAAAAAACAGGTACAATGTCTTCTTCGTCGGGCTACGTTGCGATTCCTCGCTGCCCGGTGATCTTTGATGGCGCGAATTACCCTGACTTCGCTGCCTTCATGCGCGTCCACATGCGCGGTCTTCGTCTTTGGGTGTGCTTTCTGGCGAGGTCTCTTGTCCGCCGCGCCCCGTTGCTCCTCTAGCACCCGTTGCGCCGCCGCCTGTTGCCCTTGCTTCCGATGCTACTCAGGAGGCTAAGGATGTAGCCCAGCGTGCTTATGACACTGCTCTGGCTGATTATAAAGGGAAGGTCGAGGAGCATTCTACTGCTGTTGCGACGTACCCGGCTGGATCTGTCTGACTACGCTCAGTGGATAGATGAGGATGCTCGTGCTGCTGCTGTTCTCACTTCCAGTGTTCTGCCTCAGTATGCTGCTGAGTTCATGGGTCTTCCCACTGCTGCTGCTCAGTGGACTTTTCTTCGTCAGCGCTATCAGCCGTCTGGCGATGCTCTTTACCTGTCCGTGGTTCGTCAGGAGCATGATCTTCAGCAGGGCGATTCCACTATTGATGACTTCTACACTCAGAGTGCTGCTATATGGCGTCAGCTTGATTCTCTTCGTACTGCTGTGTGTGGCACCTGTCCCTGCTGTCTGACTGTGCGCGCAGATCTGGAGTTTCAGCGTGTCTATGAGTTCTTGTCGCGGCTCCGCAAGGAGTTTGAGCCGCGCCGTGCCCAGCTGCTTGCCCGTGGTCATGTTCCGCTCTCTGAGGTACTAGCTGAGCTTCGGGCTGAGGAGACTCGTCTTCGTGGTGCTGGTCTTCTTGAGGTTCCCTCTGTACTTGCTGCTCGTGGTCCTCCTGTGCCGTCTGCTCGTGGTCCTTCTGTGCCGCCAGTCTCGTTGCGGTCTCCAGGTCCGCCGATACTCTCTCCTCCTCCGGCCCAGAGTCAGCCTCAGCAGCCCCGTCGTCCTCCCTGCGCCTACTGTAACAGGCCAGGTCATGATATCTCGGGCTGCTGGAAGAGGGATCCCAGCTTACGTCAGCAGTTCCTTGCTCGTCGGCAGGCTGGTTCTTCAGGATCTTCTGCTGTTGCCCAGGCTGGATTGTCAGGATCTTCTGCTGCTGCACTGTCTGATCAGGACATTATCCGAGGTCTTCGTAGTCTGCTCGCTGCTACAGGCTCTTCCTCGACGGGTACTGCTGGTTCTGTGACTAGCTCTTCGGGCACCGTGCGACCACCACCTTCTACACAGTCAGGTACGTCATCCCCGTGGTATCTGGATTCTGGAGCTTCTTTTCATATGACTTCTGCGTCTTCTATTCTTTCTGCTCTTCGCTCTCTTATTTCTCCTTTCCGTGTTATCACGGCTGATGGTACCTCTCTTCCTGTTTCCAGTCGAGGCACCCTTTCTACTTCCTCTTTCTCTGTTCCTGATGTTTCTCATGTTCCTAGTCTTAAGATGAACCTATTTTCTGCTAGTCAGCTTACTGATTCTGGTTGTCGCGTCATTCTTGATGCTGATTCTTGTGCTGTTCAGGACCGTCGTACACAGGCCCTGGTTGGAGCTGGCCCTCGCAGCCTTGAGTCCCCGGGGCTATGGGAGTTAGACTGGCTTCGCGTTCCTTCCGCTGACTCTTCATCAAGCCAGTCCTTCTGCGGTTGCTGCTTCTGTCACTGGCTCTTTTCAGCAGTGGCATCATCGGCTGGGTCATCTTTGTGGCTCCCGTTTATCGTCATTAGTTCGTCGTGGTCTTCTGGGGTCTGTCTCAGGAGATGTGTCTTTACATTCGTGTCAGGGTTGTAGGTTAGGCAAACAGATTCAGCTTCCCTATCCTACTAGTGCGTCTGTATCTCAGCGACCTTTTGATTTAGTTCATTCAGATGTTTGGGGTCCGGCACCCTTTGCTTCTAAAGGGGGCCATCGATACTATATTTTGTTCATTGATGATTTTTCACGGTACACCTGGTTATTTTTTATGCGCTCTCGCAGTGAGGTGCTTGCTATTTATCAGCGCTTTGTGGCCATGGTTCGTACTCAGTATTCCTCTCCTATTCGTGTGTTTCGTGCTGATTCTGCAGGAGAGTATATCTCCCAGCACCTGCGTGGTGTCCTTGCTGAGCAGGGCACCCTTGCCCAGTTCTCGTGTCCCGGTGCCCATGCTCAAAATGGTGTCGCCGAGCGTAAACATCGTCATATTCTTGAGACTACCCGTGCTATGATGATTGCTTCTTCTCTTCCGCCGCATTTCTGGGCTGAGGCTGTTGCTACGTCGACTTACCTCATTAACATTCAGCCGTCTGCTGCCCTTCAAGGTGGCATTCCTCTCGAGCGTCTTTCTGGTACCTCTCCAGACTACTCGGCTCTTCGTTTATTTGGTTGCGCTTGCTATGTTCTTCTTCCTCCTCGTGAACGCACCAAACTGACCGCTCAGTCTGTTGAGTGTGTTTTTCTTGGATACAGTGATGAGCATAAGGGCTACCGCTGTTGGGACCCTGTTGGTCGTCGGATGCGCATCTCCCGTGATGTCACGTTTGATGAGACGCGCTCCTTCTATCCTCGCCACACCTCTGGCACTTACCCGGTGGATGATATCTCTTTTCTCCTTTTCCTGATTCACCTCCTGCTGTCTCTTCTCCACCTCCTAGTTCTTGTGCGTCTCCTCCATCTTCGGCGCCATCCTCTTCTCCGCCTAGTACTCCTCGTTCTCCGGCTTCGGCTCCTCCTTCTCCTATTCCTTCTTCCTCTTCTTCTGATGAGTCGTCTTCCGCCGATGAGTCTTCCCATTCACGGCCTGTTCGTCAGCGTCGTCCTCCTGACCGTTATTCTCCTAGTAAGTATGGTCTTTCTGTTCTCTCCGAGCCGACTTCTTATCGGGATGCTGAGCGTCATCCTGAATGGCAGCTTGCCATGGCTGAGGAGATCGCCGCGCTTGAGCGCACTGGCACCTGGGATCTTGTTTCTCCCCCTTCTGGTGTTCGTCCTATCACGTGTAAGTGGGTCTATAAAATTAAGACCCGCTCTGATGGATCTCTCGAGCGCTATAAAGCGCGTCTTGTGGCTCGTGGCTTTCAGCAGGAGCACGGCCGTGACTATGACGAGACTTTTGCCCCTGTGGCTCATATGACCACTGTTCGTACTCTTCTTGCTGTTGCTTCTGTTCGCCGCTGGTCTGTGTCCCAGCTTGATGTTCAGAATGCTTTTCTAATGGCGAGTTGAGTGAGGAGGTTTATATGCAGCCTCCTCCTGGGTATTCTGTTCCTGATGGGATGGTTTGTCGTCTTCGACGATCTCTATATGGCCTTAAACAGGCCCCTCGTGCCTGGTTTGAGCGCTTCTCCTCAGTGGTTATCGCCGCAGGCTTCTCTCCCAGTGCTCATGATCCTGCCCTGTTTGTCTACACCTCTCCTCGGTGTCGGACCTTGCTGCTTCTCTATGTTGATGACATGATCATCACCGGTGATGACCCTGAGCACATTGCCTTTGTTAAGGCTCGTCTACGTGAGCAGTTTCTCATGTCTGATCTTGGTCCTCTTCGCTACTTCTTGGTATTGAGGTTTCTTCTACAGCCGATGGCTTTTTTATCTCCCAGGAAAGTATATTCAGGATCTTTCTTCTCGGGCTGATCTTAGTGATGACCGTACTGTTGAGACTCCTATGGAGCTTAATGTTAAGCTTCGTCCTACTGATGGTGATCCTCTTTCTGATCCCACACGTTATCGTCATCTTGTTGGGAGTCTGTTTACCTTGCTGTCACTCGCCCGGATATCTCTTATCCTGTTCATATTCTGAGTCAGTTTGTCTCAGCTCCTACCACCGTTCACTATAGTCATCTCCTCCGTGTTCTTCGTTATCTTCGTGGCACGATTACTCGTCGTCTTTTCTTCCCTAGTTCCAGCTCTCTCCAGCTCCAGTGTTACTCGGATGCTACGTGGGGCGAGTGATCCTACGGATCGTCGTTCACTCTCTGCTTACTGTGTGTTTCTTGGTGGTTCGCTTGTTGCTTGGAAGACGAAGAAACAGGGTAGCGGTTTCCCGTTCGAGTGTTGAGGCTGAGCTGCGGGCTATGGCTTCGTTGATTGCTGAGGTGACCTGGTTACGGTGGTTGCTTGCAGATTTTGGGGTCTCTGTTACGACACCCACTCCTCTTTTGTGTGACAGTACAGGTGCTATCAGTATTGCACGTGATCCGGTCAAGCATGAGCTGACCAAGCATATTGGTGTTGATGCTTTTTATACACGTGCTCAGGTACAGGATCAGGTTGTTGCGCTTCATTATGTGCCTTCAGATTTGCAGTTGGCGGATTTCTTTACAAAGGCACAGACCCGAGCGCAGCATGACTTTTTACTCTCCAAACTCAGTGTTGTGGATCCACCATGAGTTTGAGGGGGGGTGTTAGAGTATATATGTGTATATTGTAGTTTCCCCACCTGTTAGGGGGCTTTCTGTATATTTGCCTGTACCTGTACTATATATGTGGCCTTTGGCCCCTGGTAATACAACAAGTCTATTTTCCCTAACAGTATCTTGTATGTACTCAGGCCAAATTCGACTTCTGTTGATGTAGTGAGGCTTGATGGAAATGTGTTCATGCTTGTATAATTTGTTATATTGCTCCAGTATGAGCTTTTGCTATATTACATCTGGTAATACAACGTTGATTCAATGGATGCGATCACACCATAATACAACAACTTGCATTGAGTAGAATGAACATATGACAACCGACGAAAGGCCCCCTAGTAGGAAGCTAAAAGCAAGATACAAGTTAAAAAGTTCATCAACCCACTGATTCTTAGGGAACACCAGATGGACCGTTGGTGCGTGGGGATAAGGAGAGCAACACCACCGGCACTGCCTATTGAGCCTCCATAAGCCGTATTGAGAAACAACCGACATCCCAATCCAACCATCATCATTCCAGCCTTCATTGGCAAAACTGATATTTTGATTAGTCACGTGTCTTTAGTGTCCAAAGCACCGTACGGACATGAACCTCCATACACCTTCTCGCATGCCAACATGTGTATGTTGTACAAGTTCAAGGAGGCGTCCTAACTCCTGAACCATCTATAAAAGGGCTTTGCCCACTATCAATAGAATCACGAGTTGAGATTATTCAGTTCGCTTCCAACACGTTATCAATAAAGTTGGAGCCGGAATTTCTCCGAAGAGAATTGCACGATAGCAAGACCAAGGCCGGCTGCATCTTCTTTCCTCTTGTCCTTGTACCGTTTAAGCAATGCAGCAGAGATTGGGCCATACACTAGAGTAATTTGCCTGGCCTGCATACTCCATCGACTATTATTGGCTCAGGGCCTCGACTGGCGGCCGGCTAAGCATGTGCTGCACAAGTGCAGCAAGCATATCGGATGCAAAAGCAGTCACGATTAGCGGACAACATCCTTGACTTCACAAATGCAGCTTATGCGTTCCAGTTGGCTTGTCAGCGGTCATACATAGTATCTTCCATTAAGGACGACCGTTAGCCTGGACAATACGAAATGCTGAAAAAGATGGATGCTACCAAGGGATGCAAATCAAATGCTGGTTGATTAACAAGTATTCAAACGTACCCATAACATCAACTCAAGCTGGCATAAAGATTTATATTTAGAGAGAGATACCCCCTATCCTTTTCAGTCACGATTAGCTATGTTAGCAGGCTTGACGATAATTGATCTTTTCAGCATAGGGATATACGCCGCATCGTCTATGTAACTACGAGAAACATATTTTTTTTAATTTTGATCATGTCCATTATATCCATCTCATGATCGTCGCCTTCTCGATCTCGTCTCATCTCACCTGAGTGACCAAAAGGAAGCAGCAGGCAAGGAGGGCAGGCATCATCAGCTGAAAAATGGAGACGAGCGTGATTGTCTTGGCCGTCGTGGTAGGATTCTTTGGGCTGGGAAGCGCCGTCCTCGGCTTCATTGCTGAGGGCACGAAGCTGACCGTAAGTATCCACTCAGAACTACAGCACCTTCTTCTTTTCCGCTCCTTTCTGCTCTGAACCCTGCCCTGACCCGCGCGCGCTCAATCGACCGGGATACTTTCTGGCAGCGAGATGACATCGAGGTGTCCACGACCGAGTGCGTCTACCCTGCAAACCCGGCTTTTGCGCTGGGGTTAATCGCGGCGCTCCTGCTGCTTGTGGCTCAGATCATCGTCTCGGCCGTCACGGGTTGCTGCGGCTGCTGCAAGCCTCGGGGCGGCGGCTTTTCCGGGTCCAAGCGGACCATCGGCGTCGTCCTCTCTGTCCTCTCATGGTGAGTCGAATTGTAGCTCCTGCAAGTCCATGTCTTCAACTCTTGATCGAGGTGGGATTGCATATATGATGTATCCTGTATGTGTGTGTGTGCAGGATAGCGGCGGCGATCGCGGAGCTCTTCTTCGTGCAGGGCGCGTCATGGAACGCACCCACGACGCGGGAGATTGCCGAAGGTTGCTACTACGCCAAGGACGGCGTGTTCAGAAGGGCGGCCGTCCTGAGCATCATCGCCACCGTGCTCGGGATCAAATCCTATATCATTCTCGGAGCAGCTGCCCAGGGAGCCATGGCGGCAGGGCCGTCGTCGGGAGGCGAGCTCAAGCCCGACGGGATTGCGATGGGCCAGCCTGTTGCTCCGGTGTACGGGCAGGCCCCGTACGGACACTACCCTCCTCCTCCAGCTCAAGGATATGGACCCTACCCTCCTCCGCCTTCTCAAGGATTTGGGCATTTCCCTCCTGCTGCTCCCGCTCAAAAACACGCACAGGCTGTGTAAAGTAGATCAACGGGCAACGGCCTCGGATGGGGAAGAAACAATCATGCGTCGCTGTGGCTTAGTGGCTACCGACGGACCGACCTTGAGCCTTGGTTCTTCCTCTACCGACACTATGGGATGTGCTCCTGCTTCAGTGTTGCTTAATTCCAGTATTCAACTGTAAAATCGCACAGGTCACCAGTCACCACTGCCATTTGTTTCGGATGTGGTAAATTACTCTCGTTTCTGTTCCAACAAAGTGTTCTGGTTGTCCAATCTTTGGAGTGCTTGATTTTTCAGATCTCGTGCAAAATGCTGTGCCAAGACGATGCTACTACTGATTTGCCTTTATTTCGTTTACAACTACCCCTATACTAGACGGATCAGCGCGCTTCACCGCGCCGGCGGCATGTCGTCCTTGCAAGGCATGGCTAGTAAGATGCATTTATCGGCGTCTCGTTTTGGGCATAATGTTTTATCATTGTACGACCTACTCCGTGGGTGACATGGTGTAGTGGATGGGGATGTTGTAGAATGGTAAAAGAAAAGGATCTCTTTTGGTTTTAGTATGCTCGTGAAATAAAATCAATTACCACTCGATCAGGGACAGCAAGAATAGCAGGAAACAATAAAATAAAGATGAAATAATTGGTCTCGATCAACTGAAAGTCGTGCCAAAAAAGATCGATTGTATGGATCATATTTTTAACCTTACAGAAAAAATCCCCTTCTTTACTACTATGATGGCTATTAACAACAATAAAACATTCCTACAAATAAAAACGTGGGGCATTATCCCCTTCTTTCAGAGAAAGAACCTACAAAACCTCAAATGAATGGAGAACTGACCAACCATATATATGTACATAACCTGCCACTTGCAGGTTCTGCTATGTTACAGAAACAAAACTGCCTACCCAATGGAGCTCTATACTCTGCACTCTTGGCTATATTCTAGGACCTATAAGATCAGCTCCAGATAAACAAAAACTGCTTCACGCTTATCCTTCCCAGAACAATGGTAACTCCATGGATGAATGGACCAGAAACAAAAATTAAGTGATAATTCCATGGAGACAACATACAGTGTACACCTCGGACCAGAGAACGGCATAGACCACTATTCAGAATCCGAGTCGAATGTTAGTACCCATCTTGCTCGAAATAAATGTGTTTGTCGAGACGGTGATAAAGAACCACTAAGTCTCTCCCCGGCCAAGTTGTCATCGAGAACTGAAGCTGCACGTGTGGAATAAAGTGTTAAATCTTTCAGTGAAAATGTAAATGTAATTATATGTAAGGGACTATTCAGAACAGACCGAACCATCAAGTGCTTTTACGCTAAGGCGTTAACATTCTGCAAGGAGTCTAATCGAACAACAACGGAAGTAAGCAATGAGTCGGCAAAGTTATCGCAAGGCTAGCAGACGCAAATTCAATCAAACCATCCCAATCATTATGGTGTCGTAGGAGAAAATTAGCACCTACAACAGCGCGAGACAAATTGGTTCATGCTGGAACAGTTTTAATCATTATCCATACAGTAGTAGCATCAGGCTGATTGTTAACCTTTTTGTTTCCTCGATCTTTCAAATCAGAAATTTATAACTGCAAACTCAAGGAAATATACAAATAAACTATAGATATGCACTGTGTTGTACACAAAACATAGAAATCTTCAGCACTACAACCCAGGATACGACAAAAGGAACATGCAACTCTGATAGTTTTCTAGACTAATAACAACTAACCATGTTGACACGAAATCACTATATCTTATGAAATCAGTTATATGCCTAAAACAATTATACCTAAATCGCAACCTCGAGTTGCAAAACAGAGAGGACAAATTATATAATGGAAGAGAAAACTCTCTATCCTCTCCATCCAAACATGCAAACTATCCAATTAAGTTTTATTTTGTTTCTAATGATGTTTAGATGAAAAAAAAGTATAAAAGAGATCGAGGAAAAGCTTCAAAATGAGTATGTCAGAAAAGAACAACTATTGTGGGTCATATACAAACAGTACGCCAGCTTCAAGAAATTTAACTCAAGGAGCTAGACAGTAGGCAACAATGGATATGTTTGATATCACAATCTACATAACATGTGAATGATCAAGAAAAACCAAACGGCTGTCATATGTTACGTAAGTGAATGGCTAACAAAAGGTTCTTGTTTTCTAAATTGTGCTAAATACAATTAAAGGCTCTGCGGGCAATGTAACTACTTTTCTCAATAAGTAAAAAACATATGAACCAACCCCTAAGAAAAAATCTGGTAGGTATTTTGTATTGTGGAGTGCAGCTAACTATGAAAACAACCAAGAGTACTTATATGCATGAATATCCTGACAAATTTAGTAAGAAGCCATCCCTGAGCAAACAAATACAACTATTTAACCCCAAAACACCCTTTGTAAATCCCGCCACAGAAACTCAATTGCAGTCTTCATCGCCCAAAGCAAACCCTCTCAATCAGAGCTGCCTCAATGTTCACGTGCACATCCTCCCTATCATTTCTCCATTAAAACTTGCTATTGTGAATCTGTTTCTCTATTTGACCAGGTCCTCCAAGATGATAGCCCTATCACCACTCATTATCAGACCTAACACTGCAAATGATTCAGAACTTACATTCGAATATGGTGACCATTGGTTCAATCAAATCCACCCAAGCACCTACAGGAAGCAGATCATATCCTTAGCTTTGTAAAATGCCAGGGACAAAAACTATACCGTAATGGGCTCAACAGTGACAATCAACTTAGACAGTTAGGCAAATTGCTATACTGCTATTGTTAACTGAAACAGAAAATTCAAAGTAAGGACTGCTACTTTTACCAACCATGTTCAGACTAAGTTACATACCAACAAATTTAAGAAAATTATTGATTAATTTATTATGCTACAGCCTACATAAACTATGCAAGTATCAATTCAAAAATATATTTCTTAAAACATGGCAGTTAGCATCCATCTATGCAAAAGAAAATAAGCATGCAGATATATAGCTTTCCTGCTAGAGATCAGTTCTTGCTAGCTTTGCACAAACCTCAACTTGCTTGCAATTTGACAATCCAGTTTCCACCAAATCAAGAAAAATGTATTACCATCAACCATGCAACATGGAACACAATAAGGTTAATACTACTATTATGCAACTAATACAGCTAGAACTTGGCAAAATCCACATGTACATATAATAAAAAAAGGTGGAGCAGAGCAAAATAAGAAAGGGGCAAACCATTGGGGAGATGTATCAGACATGTGCAGCAAAGGACAAGTCCGATGGAGACGGAAGGGCCAGCATGAGAGGACGGACACCAGTGGAAGAGGAGCGAAGCCGTGGGCGTCCCCACGTGTCAGCATAGTCGGTCAGCTGCGTTGCGCAAATACCATGTGTCGCAGGGGCTTGCGCTTCCTATGGACACACCACAAAACATGTTCACCGCAGGTAAAACCACCATATCTGACCAATTATTATCCACACCTGAAGAACAAATCTGAGCAATTATTATCCACATCTAGCATCACATTGCTTGAGTTTCTCCTCCGGCTATGACTTTCTTGTTATGAAAACTGCAAAAGGCTAACAGATTGAACCAGTAAGATTGCTTATTGAACTGTTTAGTTAAAGGGACAACAAAGGGGACACCTCTATATTGGTTTAGATAAATCCTAATTTACTTAGTTAACTCTTACAGGATACAACTGAATCATATCTTTACCCCAGCCCAACAAATAGCTCGTGAATGCTACTACTTAGTTAACTCTTACAGGATACAACTGAATCATATCTTTGCCCCAGCCCAGCAAATAGCTGTGACTGCTACTACCAAGCACTCTATACTGAATTCCATATTTCGCATCTGCAGGTCCAGGATGCACCATCTACACCTCCAATTTGGTGGACACTGGCACTAAGCACAATCAACTCATAATCCTGACGCCTATTGCAGATATACATTCATTTATCTGTGGTTGCTTAAGCGCTGTTCATAGAAGTACACAAAAATATCTAGAATTATCCTAAGCAAGGTAGCATTGTGTAGATAGAGAGCTCAAACATTCGTGTTAGGAGCGATACTGAAAAATATTCTGAAATAATATACCTGATTACGGGCAGTGCTTGTCCAGTTCCTCCTTTTTCCAATTTCAACCTCAATAAGTCCATAGTAAGTTGGATCTCTCTGGGAAACGAAAATTGCCTTCTTAAACAAATCCACTTTAGTTCAAATATTAAAGGTACAAAAGAGCTCAGAGATGAAAGTGACAAATACGCCAAAAGGAGGAGTATATGGTAACAATAGTCAATTCTGAACTTTATCAATATGAGATAGGCTTGCACTTCCCTATATGATAAACGTGCAATACAAATATATTTAAGACTTTATGAGCATCCTAGACATAAATTTAGAATCATGTATAATAAATTTAGTGGTAAACTTGTTTACCTGCCATTGGACACTTTCACATGTGTGGTTAGTACTTCATGGTAAGAATAAGATGCACTTGCTCATCTATATTTTCAGTTTGCTTCCATTGATTAAAAGTATCTTGTACTTTGTCTATCTGTACAACAAATGGAAAATCAAACAAATTGTTGAAGACATCATCCATGAAAAGAGAAGGGACTGGTTCTATGAATTATTAAGAAGCACTTTATATGACAAGAACAGAAGCTTGATGAACAGAACGGAAACTCGATGAAAATATAAGGGACAGGTTCTATGCACAGATGCAAGCAATCAGACATCACAAAGAGGTTCTCTGCAGGACAACAACAACACTGACAATAACATTAACAACCCTGCACAAGTTGCTTGTAAACCACGCAGCACACACCCAAGAAGTTTGGTTCGCCATGTCAGATTCATGAATTCACCAAAACACATATTACATTCCTTACATTGCCTTTTAAATGTGATGGCAGAGCCAATCCAACGCTACAGACGCAACTACATGATAAGAGACCCCAAAACAGGAACATGAGCAAACAGAGAAAAGCTTAGATTGTCAAATATATCCCCATCCAGAAAATGATCATATTCTCTAACCTCACCCATATATTCCCATATATTCCGTCTAAGAAAATTGCCAGTCAGTTATTATCCTCCCATCTAACAGAAAGAGCTTGGTAAACGACTAAAGTGGACAATGACAACTTAATTAGTAGGATTAAAGAGTGCATTCAATCTTCGAGCTAAAAACATACATATTTTAGATGGTTCAGAAATATTTCGGGCTAACAGAAAGAATTATGACGGTCTCATGTGTTAACAAACAGCTAGTTCCTTGTATCGGTGTCACTTGCATTTTAATACAGTTGATCATTTTCTAAAAGACCAAGATATCATACACACATTTGCAGGAAAGATGCATTTCTTTGATGTTGTAGTTGAATGAACGGAAAAAATTATTCCTTTAGCAGTGCCACCACATACCTCGCATCGATCGCTTGGGGAGGCTCCCGACACGATCGTCCCTTGCCGCTCGCTCTGATTCACCAACTTGTCCTGCGGTGGAGGATGCCGACTCGCCGTCGAGTGCCAACACACGTGTTGGTGGCCGGTTCTGCGGATTGGTGGAGAAGAGGAGGTCCACACCTCCACCTTCGTCGGCGCCTAGCGCAGGGTCATGGCCTGCTACGAGCATGCCGGCGCGAGCGCCGTCTGGTCTCCAGCAGACCACCAGTGCCTCCGCAAGCAGCGCGACACCCCACGCCTGTAGGCGGCGGCAGTGGTGGGCGAAAGCTTCTCCTTTAGCAGGGATTGGGTCTGCATACCAGCTCTGGAATGAGGAGGAAACCATGCTCGAACACCTCACGTCGGGGGCGAGAGCAGCGTGAAGGCCGCCGCCGTCTTCGGCATCGCCGGCGGCAAGAGGCTCGTCAGCCATCACTGGCGATCTGGATTGCAATCTTGACAGAGGGCTTCAACGGTGCAGAGGGCGGAGGTGTCGAGCGCGTCGAGCGGTGGCGGGATGAAGCTGCGCATGGCGAGCGGCTGCTGGATGCGGGGCGGAGCGACGCGTATGGGCAGGAGTGCTCCAGACACAAGAGGAGGCTGCCATGGTCGAGCTTATTGTATGGGAGGGGACGAGCTGGGTCGAGGAGAGGCGGCGGGCAGCCGCGCCGCACACCGGAGTCTCGTGGTGGAGGTCACCGGCGTCGCCCTGGGAGGGGTCGGCAGCTCCGGTCGGGGACGGGGACGGGGACGACGGCCGGCGGCTGTCGAGGACGAGCTCCGGCCGGGGACGGGGACGGCAGCCGGCGTCTGTCGAGGACGAGCTCCGGCCGGGGACGGGGACGGCGGCCGGCACTTTCGACGACGAGCTCCGGTCGAGGACGGCGGCCGGCGCTGTCGAGGACGAGCTCGACTTCCCGGGGAAGGGGACGGGGACGGCGACCGGCGGCTGTCGCGGACGAGCTCCGGGAGGGGACGGGGACAAGGTCGGGTGGCGTGGAAGGCTAGTCGCCGGCGTGCTCGGGCGGCGGCGGCTCAGGGGAGTGGCGACGCGCAACGAAATACGGGTCGGCTCTCACAAACGGGACGAGAAACCTGCTAGCCAGGCTTCAATCTTTAGAGTATGTGATCACATTTACATCCAACGCACGGCACAGATTTCACGCGAAATGTACAAAGGTACTGTCTGAAGAAAAGCATCACCTCTAGGCGGTCGCCGGCAACGCACCCATCACTTCAGAGTTCAGAGCGCGGAGCCGCAGAAGGGGCAGAACCGGAACTGCGGATCGACGGCACGGCTGCAGGCGCCGCACCGCTCCAAGCGGGGAAGGAGCGGGCCCGGCTCGCCGCCGAGGGATCCCGGCGAGAGGAGGCCGCACTCGCGGCAGAGGTAGGCGGGGTCCTTGCCCTTCCACCGCCACGCCGGGACGTAGAAGAGCTTGAGCACCTTCTCGGTCTCAACCAGGTCGGCCGTGCCGCCGCAGCGCAGGCACCGCCCCGCCGCCTCCTTGAGCACCCGCCCCGCCCCTGCTCCACGCCGCCCACGAAGAAGAAGAACATCGTCGCGCCTCTCGTGGTTGGTCTCGATTCGAGGATGTCTTCTCAGTCTCTGGGTCTTGTCGCTGATCTGATTCAGCTCGAATGGGTGGGAGATCAGTGGAAAGGTGTTGTATTGGTTTTGATCTGTGCTCGGATTGTTTCGTTCGGGTTCTGGGGAAAGGGAGAAAGGAGAAGAGATTTCTGGAGAGCACGCAAGGTGGGCTTCTACTGTTGTTTCACCTAAAAAAACATTCGGGGCTCCTGTCTGACGCCTACGCCCGTCGAGATTTCGACATGGGCCGCAGTTGGTTAACACAGCCACAGTTTTCTTTTTTCTTTTAATATATTTGAAAATCTCGGAATATAGTTTAATGAATATAGTTTAAATGTTTTGAGCTTAAAATTTCATAAATTTCTTATTTTTATATAGTTTATAGGAATTGTTCACATCTACCCTCTGGGCGTTGAGAATGACGACGTCTCTCGCTTCTCCTCTCCACCTCCCCTCCCCATCCACCTACCCTCCTTCCCCGGCGATCTCCACCGGAATTCGTCGCTCGATCTTAGATTCGTTTAGCGGAGATCCTATCGAGGATGGTGATGTTCCTCCCGCGACCCGCGGGGTTCAGGCGGCGCAATTGCGGCTGCGGTTTGGCGGCTCCTGCGAGTCGAGGGAGTCGGGTGGATCGTCCCCAAATCGATCGAGATCCTCGATGCTCGATGGATCTCTGGTGGGCTCTCCTGGCTCATGTGCCTCTACGGCATCCTCCTATGGAGATTTCCCGGTGAGATCGATATCACTTTGCAGATTGGGAGATATTTCTCCGGTGAGGTCCGTCGAGTTTCCTCGTAGTGAGGGCTCGAGGGGTTCCCATGGCATGTTGGGTGTTCGCAAGGAAGATCGTTCCCCTATTCCGCCATGTCCGGGTGACCTCTCTGAGTTCCCAAGCATCATCAATGGCGGGATCGGTGTTTCGAATTTGGTGGCCCCAGTGGTCAGGGACTCCAGTCTGTCAGGGGTGTCGCGTTCTCGGGTAACCCCAGCTTTTCCTGGAGTTGCTGCGGAGGGTTGTGGTGAGGTGGACGCAGTTGAGGAGTTTTTTGGTCAGCTATGGGCAGTTCCGTCTTCTCCAAAAGTTCAATCGGGCTCGGGAAGCTTCCTGTGCTGGATTAAGAAGGGGATCCCGGAGGCTGACCTAGAAATCTCCGATTTCTATCCTGCTCCACGCGCGGCTCTCGTTCACCACCGTCCTAGGGTTGTCTCCCTCGGTAGGAGAGGATCTGCTCCTTCGTACGCGGAGGTGCTGAAGAGGAAGATGGCGGGTGGTGTGGGGCCTTCACAGGGAAGAGGTCGTGGGCGGGGAGGTGGCGGTGCTCCGGCTCCCAATCCTACCGCTCCTGCAGCGGCTACTGGTGGTGTTCCACCGCAGCAGCAAGGTCGACCTCAGAAACCGCCTCAACAAAGGTACTAGGGGAGAAATCAAAGGTATAACAATTTTCCCCCAGGTCAGATGCAGCAACAGCAGTTTGGATATCAGAATTTTGGTGGAGTGCAGCCTCAGTTTGGGTATCAAATTGCTCCCCAGAATCCGAATGTGCCACCGGTGCAGGTGTTTCCCCCTCTGCAAGCGGGGATGCCTCTCCAGCAACCCTCTGCGTCAGGTTCTAGTCTGCCTCAGGTGCAGGTATTCCCACCTCAGCAGCTCCAAACAGGATGCCTTCCCAGCAACCTTCTGTTACAGGTTCATCTCAGTCAGCTAGTGGTGACGTTCCTGCTCCTGTGGCACTTGTTCAAGAACTGGATCCCAGATACAACAAGATGGTTTGCTTCAATTGTGGTGATCCAAGGCATTTTGTGGGTAACTGTGTCAAGCCAAAGATTTGCTTCATATGCAATTCTCCTGGTCATCCTATGTTTTCATGCCCAGAATGGTGCAAGGAACATCCCTCTGCAGAGTACTTTGGTAGTGCTAGTTCTAGCATGGGCTTCTATCATATTGATGTCCCTGTGGAGACAGAAAAGTGGCTGAATTTTAGTAACTGTGGAGTTGTGTCGGTGAGGAAAGGGTCCATCTCCTTGTCTGAATTGGATAAGGACTTCTCTGCAATTTTCTGCAAGAACAAGAAATGGCCTTGGCAGATGAGGGAATTGGAGCCTGGTGTGTATCTGGTCAGGTTCCCTCCTTGGAAAAATGTGAAGGAGTTGGGTGAGTTTCCAGCCTTTGACTTGGAAAAAGAGGGGGTTGCTATCAAGATATCATACTGGACTGGTGAGATCTCGCCCATGGGTTCTCTGAATGAGGTTTGGGTTACAGTTAAAGGAATACCCCCTAAATGGTATTCCTGGAAAACCTTTGGTCAGCTTGCATCCATTTTTGGGATCCTGATGGATGTTGATTGGCAGACTATTTTCAAGAGTTTCTATGGTGGTGTCAGGTTGCTAATCTCTTGCAAGGACAACTCTAAAATACCTGCTCAGAGTATCGTGGAGATGAATCAGGAACTGTATATGCTTATGTTGAAAGTAGAAAGTCCTGAAACTAGGGGGAACAATTCTGATCTCGGTCCTGGCCCTGGTGGAGAGGTTACAACCCAGTCTTCATGTCAGAATATGGAGAATGATAACAATGGTATCAACCCTGGCCCTCACTCGAACCCAGTTGTTCCTCCTGCTGCAGAGTCTGGTCCGGCTGGCACACATAATGTTATAACTTGTAACAGTTGGAATGGCATGTCTGGTGAGTGTGAAAGTCTAGTGATTAGTCCTGCTAGATCCCTTCCTGGCAAACTTACCTTTGATGACCTTGATGACAATGTTTGGGATGGTCTAGAAGAGATTCCCTTAAAGGTGGATGTGGGGGAAATGGATGAGGTTGTGCTGTCACAACTAGGAGAAAAGTCTGTGAATATGGAGTACTGCTCTCAGGTGTTGCAAGGAGCGCAGGATGAATCTGAAGATGAACAAGAAGTGTAGGAAGATGATCAGGTGGAAACTTTGGACCTTGCTGTCTGTGACAAACTAGCTAGTGTCAGGAAGACTCTGCTACCTTTCCTGGACAATCTAGCTACCCAAGATGATACCCCTCTCCCAATTGTTCCCCCTCTCAAGACCAAAACCAAATGGGGTCCCACTATGGCGTCTAGAAGGAGCTCAAGGAAACATGGGGGTATGAATATGATTGAAAAGGCAAAAGAGTACCAGAAAAGGAGGAATCTTGAGGTCCCTCCTTATTTCAAAGGTAATTCTTTCGCTGTCCTTAGTACTGATGCTTTAATAAACATGGCTGAGAATGTTGGTTTATCTATTGGGCCTTCTGATGTAGATAAGCATACGAATGCTCATTTTTTATGTGATAAAGAAATAATACATAATCACCAGTTTGCTATTGCTCACCCTAAATATGTTCTACCTGCTGAGGAGGATTTGTGTTCTCCTGGCCTGAATGTTGGTCATCGACAGGTTTCAAATTTAGTTCCTGGGGGATGTCCTGGGCCTGTTTCAGATCAGTTGCCCGATCCTGAATCAGGTATCAAAATCTTCCCCTGGATAGTTGTTAGATCTAGAAAAAATAAAAATAATTGTCATGATAGGAGCATTATGGAATATTAGAGGCACAGGTAAAACTGGCCGTAAACAAGCTATGTCTGATTTCATCTTAAAAAACAAACTTGAGGTTGTTGGTTTTCAGGAAACCAAGTGTGAAAATTTTCTTCCCAGTTTCTTAAAGATATTGCTGGAACCTGGGACTTCTCCTGGGTAGAACTACCTGCTAAAAAACCGCTGGGGGAATTTTAGTGGGAGTTCGTGATGATCTCTTCCAGATTTTGTCTCATAGATGTTTTAAATATTGTCTTTCTATTACTGTTATAGATAAGAGACAAAAAATCACCTGGCGGTTGGTCTGTGTGTATGGTACTCCTTATTATGAGTTCAAAATGGACTTCATTGCTAAATTGCACGATATCATGGAAAATAATGCATTTCCTATTCTCTTTGGAGGGGATTTTAATTTGGTTAGAGATGGTTCTGAAAAAAGCAATGGGGTTGTTAACTCCAATTGGTCCTTCCTGTTTAATGACTGGATCAATAAGTGGGCCTTGCTTGAGTTTAAAGCCTCTTACAGGAGTTTCACTTGGTCTAATAACCAAGCTGCCCCTGTCATGGCCACTCTAGACAGAATTTTTGTGAGTACTGATTGGGAAAATATTTTGCCTCTTTCTACTGTTAGAACTTTGCCTAGACCTGTGAGTGACCATACTCATATTCTTCTTGATTCTGGTGTTTCTTCTGTTTCTTCTCAGAGGATGTTTCGATTTGAAAAATGGTGGTTGGAAGATCATGCGTTTGATGATTTGGTTTATCAAGTTTGGAATACTCCCTGTGGCCTGTCTTTTGCAATTGATATTTGGCAGTTCAAGTTCAGGCTGCTCAGGAGAAAAGTTAAGGGTTGGAGTACTAATGTTGAATTAGCTTCTAAACGGCTGAAGAGTGATTTGATGCTTGAATTTGATATTCTTGACACCTTTTCTGAGCATAACCAATTGTCTGATTTTGAAAAGAAAGGATGTCTCAAATTAAAAAGGACTTAGACCGAATTTTGAAAAAAGAGGAGATTAAAGCCTGGCAGAGGTCTAGAGACAGAATTATTAAAGAAGGTGATCGTAATACTTCTTATTTTCATGCTATAGCTAATCAGAGGAGACGCAAGAAAAATATTGCAGTGCTTGATGGACCTTGTGGCCCTGTAGAATCTAATTCTGAAATGCTAAAGGTTGCTTCTGATTTCTATAAAAAACTTTTTGACCGGGAAGAAAAACTGGATATATCTTTAGGGCCTCACTTCTGGGACCCTGAAGATATGATTACTCCAGATGAGCAATCTCTATTGCAGAGACCTTTTTCTGTGGAGGAAACTAAAACTGCTGTTTTTGATTCTTATGCTAGTGGGGCCCCTGGCTCTGATGGCTTTTCTTTCCTCTTTTATCAAAAGTTTTGGGACCTGATAAAAGTCAATTTTATGGATTGGTGCGTGATTTTGAAAATGGTACCCTCAATGTCAGTAGGTTGAATTATGTTGTTGTTATCCTCATTCCTAAAGAACCTGATGCTAGGGATATGATAAAATTTAGACCAATTAGCCTGGGGAAATGCAGCCTGAAAATTATTGCTAAAGCTATTACTAATAGGATTTCTCCTATTGGTAATAGAATTACTGCTAATAATCAGACTGCCTTTATTAAAGGTCGTTTTATTTTAGAAAGAGTGGTTGCAGCATAAGAACTTATTCGTGCTGCCCACATAAATAAGATTAGTACTCTGGTTTTAAAACTAGACTACGAAAAGGCGTATGTGATTGTGGATATTGATATAATGAGAGTTGGGTGGTGCCCCAAGCGAAGTCGGAATTGTAGCTAGTAGCAGTTTTTCCTCTTTTATAGAACCGAGGTTTATCGAACCAGTAGGACTTTGAAATCAACAACGAGGTGAATGTTGAAGATCTCTGGCGCTTAGGGATACCTTCAACAGACGTGGACCTGCACACACTCAACCAAATACTTTGTCCCCAACGGCGAAGAGGTTGTCAATCTCTCCGGTCTCGCAGAACACAAAGTGGTTAATTGTATGATGAAATAGATGCAATAATAAAAAGTGACCAGAGGAGTAACGATGATGAAAAGCAAATAAATGAGGTTGTAAACAATGTAAAAAGATGGACCGGGGGCCATGGGTTCACTAGTGGAGTCTCTCAAGTAAATAAAATATGCATGTGATGGGTGAACGAATTACAGCTGGGCAATTGACAAGATCATGACACAAACCCAATTTAGCTATGACAAAAAGGACATGATAATATTTATTGAGGCATCACGATGAGGAACAAAGACCGTTGAGTCCAACTGCGTCTTTGTCTAAAAAGTCCACCGTGGGATCGCTATCCAGCCTGTCACCCAACGGTATTAAGTTGCAAGCAATAGACAATTGCATTAAGTAAAGTGCATGATGTAGGCAATACTAATATCAAATGAGACATTAACACCGCTATTTTACCCTTAGTACCAACAGCACAACCTCGCCCTTAGACGTTTCTGTCATTCGTGCCCAGGAACAAAAGGGGGCATGAACCCACTATCTAGCATAACTACCCTCTCTTGGAGATACACACAATCACTTGGCCAAAGTAACTACGCACATCGTAGAGCATGCAAGAACATAAATTACTCATATAAGAATCATGCACAATCTGAACATAACTTCATAATCCATCGGATCCCAGCAAACACATCACATAGCATTACAATAATCGATCTTGATCATGTTAGGCAGCTCACAAGATCATAAGACATGAAGCACAAGAGAGAGAGACTACCAACTAGCTACTGCCATGGACCCGTAGTCCAAGGTGAGACTACTCACAAATCATCCCGGAGGAAGGCATGGCGATGAAGAGCCCTCCGGGATCGATCTCCCCTCCGGCAGAGTGCCGGGATCAGCTTCAGATTGGACCCCGAACTAGGGTTTTCGGTGACGGTGCGTCGGGGTCGAGTTTCTAGAAAATAATGGCCGCCTCGACGTTTTTAGGTTTATTGGGAATTTATAGGCGTCGGAGGGAGCCGAGGTGGGGCCCCAGGAGCAGGGGCGGGCCCCACCCGCCGGCCAAGGGGGGGCCGCGGCAGGAGGCCGCCCCTGCCCTGTGGGACTCCTCCAGGGCTGCCCTTTTGACACGATCTTCGTCTTGGCGAATGATAATCCCCCAGAGCAAGGAATCACTGTAGCACAATTCGATAAGTATTTGAGTGTCGAACCCACGAGGAGCTGAAGGTAAACTATCTATTCTCTAAAGCCCTATAAGCCTCTTATATGGCCTTTTATGCAAAGCAATAAATTGGAGCAAGTGATGTGGAGTAGGTTTATCTAGCAACACGTTTCTAAGAGCAAGTTTTCTAATGCAAGTTTCTTAAAGTAGCAAGCAGCAAGGATCTCAAGTAGCAAATGTCTCAAGGGAGCAAATGTTCTGGCAATTGTTATTTCATTCGTGTGGTTGTCACAATTAGTGAAGCACATGTTTTAGTCTTAATTGTTTCTTCTAGGGGGGAGCCATAAATAGGTGTAGCCAAGTAAATGAGCAAATTACACAACTCTTATGATGGATCTCATGGCCAATTAAATGTGCAGCACAAGAATTTTTAAGACATAATTGTCCCACCATAGCCTTAAGTTCTAGGGTCCCCCATATATATCCCCCAATAGAGTAACTTCATGATTCGATCTCGGGTTTACATGTCCTCCCAAGTCTCCCTCACTCCATTACCTTACCGATGATCACCTTACATGCATTCCCCAACATATGCGTGCACTCATACATTGTACATCAAGACAATCATAAAAGATAACAAAACTTGTATGCAACCAATCAACGAACTATTTCACTAATGCCATGAACAAATCACTTCTCAAACATAGATGGAGAGACACAATAGATCAAGGGAAAAGTATATTGCATCATACATCATGTTTGCCAAGAGTTTACAGTGGAGAGATGAGATGATCTTGTTGTAGAAGTTGATGATGAACACGCCGGAGGGGGGTGGAGCCCTCCGAAGGTGGATTCCGGCGGCGTTTCCCCCCTCTGATCTTCTCCGGCGGCAGCCTTCTGTCTCTCTGTTTCTGGTTTTGTGTTTCTCCGCCGCCTCCTTGCGAAACTCCTCGGGGGGCTCTTTATATAGGAGTTTTTAGGTCACGAGGAAGCTTCGGGAAGAAGGATCGATGCAAACGGAGCCACGAGGCCCAAAAGAGGTGGGCCCACGCGGCCAGGTACAGGGGCCGCGTGGGGCACCCTCTTTTGGCCCTCCGGCCTCCGTTTGCTTGCTTCCTTCACTCCGAGGTCTTCCTCCTTCCAAAAAAATGATCCCCGTAAATTTGCAGCTCATTATGACGTCGTTAAGGCCCTGAAATAAATAAGGAAAGAAATAGGGTTTTTCTGCCTGCGCAGGATTAATTCCATAAATAGGGGAAATCATTATTAATTACCAAAAGTCATTAAATAACAGTAATATACCCCTTATATGATGCAAATATGAATGGAATACAAGTGTTATAGTGCAAAGTTCATGTATGCATTTTACATGCATCACATCCCCAAGCTTAACTCATGCTCGTCCTCAAGTATGGAAGTGATAAAACTAACATGAAGTTTGCAATATAGCAACAGCATGGATATAAAAGATGATTGCTACTGCTACATAAAGTCAAATGATTCATTATTCAAAGAAGTAGCAATATGCAAACAGTTTATAAAGTGATATCAAGTATTCAATGCAAGGATGTTCAATGATAGTTCACAAAGTGTAACATAAAAGATAGTAATATGGACCACATGTATGCAATATGATAAGTAAGAACATCCTACATAGGTCATAGAGTGAAGATGAAAATATGAATATAAAAGGCGGACACTTTGGAAAAATATATAAATGAGTAGAGGTAAAACATGCATAAGTTTCATCTATCCTCCAAACTATTCTACTTAAGTTATTGATTGCAATGGTAATACTTGGTGTCAAGCTCTCATTCCCCTATCATAGCATCTTGAATGATTAAAGTTTAATGTGAAAGCAAATATGAGTAGTGGCCTTGATAAAGCAAAGTTTAGATGTCTCATTCCCCTTGGATACAAGTACCTACACCATGATTACTCATCTTGGGAAACAAAGCAAGTTTAAGTTATCTATCATTGTAAGCAATAATGGTATTATCAAGAGCCTCAACTGGGGTACCTCTTGTCCCATGATATGGATCAATCCCACATCAAAACAACAAGACAAACAAACATAATGAACAACCTCAACACCCTTTTTATTTACCACTTGATATAGCTTTTTATTGTAGGGTGTATCACAGAAAGTTCAAAATAGCATGTAAGTAAATTTCCACCATGAATGATGCATGGCTTAGATTAGCGACCCAGGTTTCTCTCTAACCATTTATACAAACTCATTTAAACTTACTCTATTTCCACATTATTTCACCATGATAGGCATCCATAAACAAAAGTACATGATATCAACTAAATAAATGATGGAACATGTTGAAAGCTTTGCATGTGACAGCACATATGGGCTAACTCCCAACCTTAAACATTTATCAAGCCACTATCATCATAATGTTAATCACAATGGTTCATGTTTATTAAATGCAATAAAAGTAAAGTGTGCATCAAGTTCGCGAGAGCTTTTTAACCAACTTTTTTCATTACGATAAATAACATAATCATTTTCATTTAGAGGTATAGATAACACAAATAACATGATAAACATACTTGAAATAGCATAAAGCTAATAGGTAGATATGGTGGACTCACTGGAAAAACTTGGGTTGAAGGTGTTGGAAACAAGTTTTTACTTGTCGCAATTTTTGGGCTAGCAAAAGGGAGAAAGATGACCATCTATGTCGGCACAGTGGAAACCAGGGTACCACGGGCCGGCCTGCCAGGGCCCACAAGATTCTTTGGATGATTTTCGCTAAGGACCAGGCTCCCCGAGCCTGGCGAGCTTCGCGAGGATTTTCCCCTCGCGAAGGGTTTTTCTCCTCGCCAAGGCTTCTCTCCCTTGGCGAGGGATCGCTCCTCGACAAGGCGTCTCCGACGTCACCCACAATGCTGCTAAGGACCAAGCCGAAGGGCTCGGCGAGGACCTTTTTGCCTCGCCGAGCTCCTTCCTCGCGAAGCCATCTCTGCCCCCCGCGGCAGAGCGCACATGGGCTATGCGCCATGTGCAGAGTGACGCGCGTGCTTGCGCGCGATGACGACGACGCCGCAGTTGCCGTTTCCATGTATAAAGCAGTCAACAAAGTGGAGCCAAGCAAAGCGGACAACGAGTGTTGCCCCTTTGGTGATAAGGGGACCGTCTGCAGCTATGCTCCAAGGACGACGTCACCGTGGGTCACCTCCCACCTCGGCAAGCGCCAGCCTATCGTCCAGCTGGTCGGCGCCCCTTTTCAGCTTTGGTGACGCCGCTCCCCTGCCGTGGACCGCGTCCACGAGTTCTACCTTTATGGTGGACTTCACCTTTACGGTGCACCGCGCCTCCTCCTTCGTCGCCATGTGGTAGCCCTTCCCGCCCAAATGTTTGGGCAGAAGAGGTCCGAGACGCCTATAAAAGGAGAGGAGGCATGCCCGTGCAAAGGGTTCAATTCCGGGTCCGAGATCTGGAAGCTCAGAAGAAACCCTAGCCATTGTTAGCCACCTCGAGCTCGGCAAGCTCTCTTTGTACTGTAAACCTCTCCAAGCAGTGCAATACATCATAGCAGGACGTAGGGGTTTTACCTCCCAAAGAGGGCCCTGAACCTGGGTAAAATCTTGTGTCAATCTTTGCAGTGTCGTCCGTAGCGAGCCTGACGAGCACCGTCGCCGGAGCACGTTGTGGATTGTTTGACTCCGTGTTCAGCCCCTTGCACGATACCTTGGAGACACCCCTAGTTCCTGGGGACAGTTCTCCGATATTTGGCACGCCAGGTAGGGGGCTGAGGCGCATCTTCATCCTCAACACAGCCATGGCCGGCTCTCGCGCCGAACGTCTCGCTCGCCGGACGGCTAGCGCCGCCACCGCTCCCGCAGGCCGCCCGCGTGGGAGCTCTGCTCCGGAGCGCCGTGTCGACCCCGAGCCCCGCGTCGAGCACCCGGGCGACGACGACATCGACCACGCTGAGGACGACCTCGGCGAAGAGGAGGCCTCCTCCCTGCACCCGTCGCGGGACCGTGCTGCCTCCTCGCTGGGCCGCCCTGCGCCCAGCCCGGCGACTGCGCTCCTCATGGCGCAGGAGCTGCTGCAGTACCGCCCCACGCCGGCGGCTCAGGAGGCCTGGCTCAACCGTGTTGCCAAGCTCATCGGCGCCGCTCGCGCCGCGGCACCTGCGCCGTCTCGTTCCCTGGTTCCTTCCGCGCTCGTGGGGGACGTGGCGCACGGCGCACCTCCTGCGCCTCCTCATCAGCCCGCGCCCGCTCCAGCTCCACCGGTTCCACCGCAACCTGCACCAGCGGGGGCTCCTCCTCGCGACGGCCGCGCTGCATCGCACGCGTCGTCGCCGCATGACTGCCAAATCGTGCAGCGGGCCCCCGAGGATGCACGCGTGAGCATCGAGCGCGGGCAAGAACGCCGCAACCGCGCCGTCCAGGACGTCGCCACCGCCGGGCGCCACCTCCGCGCCACCCTCGCCAACGGCACGGTCACCTACGGCACGACAGCCGCGTTCACTCGCAGCCTCCGTCGCGTCGTCTGGCCGGTCAAGTTCAGGCCGGACTTCCCTCCGTGCTACGACGGCAAGAACAACCCCCTGGAGTTCCTGTAGCTCTACTCTCTGGCCATCCAGGCCGCCGGGGGCGACGACAAGGTCATGGCGAACTGGTTCCCCATGGCCCTCAAGGACTCCGCGTCCTCATGGCTCACCAACCTCCCCGCTGAGTCCATCAACACCTGGGAGGAGCTCTGCCGGTGCTTCGTCGCCAACTTCAAGGGCACGTACGAGCGCGGCCTCACCTACAACGACCTCCGCGCCGTGCGTCAGAAGCCCGGCGAGACCCTCCGCAAGTACATCCAGCGCTTCAGCCAAGTGCGCAACAAAATCCCCAACGCCACCGACGCACAGGTCATTTCGGCCTTCCAGGCTGGGGTCACAGACGTGCGGATGCTCGAGAAGCTCGGCATCCACGACAACATCACCACCGTCGTCAAGCTCTTCGACTTAGCGGACAAATGCGCCAAGGCTGAAGAGGGCCGCTTGTTCGTCAAGAACGAGCCAGGGGACCCTGCCGAGGGGTCCAAGAAGAAGAAATCCTCCGAGAAGCGCAAGACTACTGCGGTCCTCGCGGCAGAGCCCGACGCCAAGCAGCCTCGCCAAGCTGCCACCCCAGCCGCAGGACCTGAGAAGAAGGATGATCGTCCCTTCTGCATCTACCACAACAGGCATTCTCACGCCACCGAGGATTGCTTCGACATCAAGAGGCTTCGCGAGGCTCGCGAGGCCCGCGAGGCAAACGGAGGCCGCGGCGGCCGTGGGGGGCGATGCTGGAACAACAACTACAACGACAACTACCAGCAGAACCCTCAGGCCAACGCCGCTCAACCCGCGAACGACAACCTGCCTGCCGAGGCTGACGAAGGCTACCAGGTGCCTCGCGGGGCGGCTTGCATCCACGGCGGGGCTCAGGCCCCCCGCTCCAACCGCCACTTCAAGCAACTCGCTCGCGAGGTCGCAGCAGCCCTTCCTGGAGTCGAGGCCTCCAGGCCCCTCAAGTGGTCCCAGTGCCCCATTACCTTCGACTCCGGCGACCACCCCAAGTCCACCTCAACCGTTGGCACCATCCCGTTGGTCTGCACCCCCACCATCAACAACATCGCCGTCTCTAAGACGCTCATTGATGGAGGTGCCGGCCTCAACGTCATCTCCGTCAAGACATTCGAGAAGCTGCAGGTGCCCTATGAGCGGCTCATGCCCACCAGGCCCTTCTCGGGAGTGAAAGAGGGTCTTACCACCCCGTTGGGGCAGGTGAGGCTCCCCGTCACTTTCGGTACCCAGGCCAACTACCGCACCGAGCTGATCGACTTCGACGTCGCGCACATTGGCCTGCCCTACAACGCCATACTCGGCTACCCCGCCCTCACCAAATTCATGGCGGTGACCCACCACGCCTACAACCTCGTCAAGCTCCCTGGCTCGGGTGGCACCATTGTCATCCGTGGCGTGGTCTCGGACGCCTTGTACGCTGCGCAAGCGGCCTACAAGGCTGCCGCGGTGGTGTCACCCGCTGACGAGGACGAGGAACCCCTCCCGAGGCCCCCCGCGAAGAAGAAGCAACTGTTCTCTCAGGAGAAGGCCGCAACAAAGCAAGTGTCTCTGGAGGCAAGCGGCTCGGGGGCTCGCGTCGCCATCGGCGCCAACCTACCTCCTAAGTAGGGAAGCGCGCCCCCGGAGAAGCAAAACTTATCATCGAAGAAGAAAAACTTCTGGCCACGCCAGTGTAATGAACATCTATCTCAGGTCATTCTGAACCTGTGCGCATCGCGCCAGCATATCTTGCGGCTTCGGTAAGCTGTGATTGCTACTTATTCTCGCTCGTATGATCCCTCATGTGTATCTCGCGAGCGGGGGCTAGCAGGGTGCCATGCCACGGGAGCATCCCGGCAGCGCCTCAAACCCAAGGGGTCCGAGCTCTGAACTTGCGGGTCAGCTCTCATGCATGTCAACTCCCAAGGAGCTCTGAACTCATGGGTCAGCTCCCGCGCACGTCAACTCACCAAGGATCACCAAAACCTTGGTGCTTGTCCTCCTCGTGAGACACACATGAAGGAACCTACGAGCACAAGTTATCTAGCTATCTATTGCTTGTGGGTATGCCTATCTGTCCAAGTGCAGGAAACAGGCATCAGACACCCTCTTCAAGGCAATAACGCCTCGCCAGGGAACTAACACCCTCTCCAAGGTGAAAACACCTCGGCAAGCTAAGTCTAAATACTTGTTCAAATCTCCTCTCGCTGGTTTTCGCCCCTCGAGTCTCTTTTCTCTCTCCTATACTTCATGGGCTGCTTGCACGTTAAAGGGGGGCCCCAAGCATCGCGCTTCGAGGAGCTCTTACTTCTCGAGGCCTCACGCACCCCCCGGACTTGTGGAGCACTGACTCGCACATACCGAAGCGGCGGTGGTGTAGCGCTAAGAGAGGGTCCTAAGACGTAGAGCGAAAAAGACATGAAGGGAAAAGACAAAAGCCACCCGAGGGATGTTCACAAGCACACTCCAATATAACTTAACAAGTTCTTACAAAGTTCACAATCAAAACGGCTAAGATAAATGTGCCTTCTGTACGCTCAGCTGCAAGCGAGGAGCTCAGGCCGTTGCACCTCCTGAGGTGCCCGCCTTGTCCGCGGCGGTCTCCGTCTCCTCTTCCGGAGCATCCCCGTCGTCGCCTTCAATCACCACTTGGTCGAATTTCTTAGCGAACGCGACGGCGGCCTGCATGGCGGTCTCCCGCGCCTTGTTGCTGATGGCGCGCGGCGGTGTCATCACGTCCTCAAGATCAAGTGAGGGCTGGAGCCTCACGAGGTTGTTGAAGACGTTGGTGACGGCGACGACAAGGAGGTCGCGACTCTCCTCCACGACGCGCTTGTCAAAGCTCTTCGCGACCCCTTCAAGCTTTCCGAGGAATTGCTCGAAGAAGTACGAATACGAGGTCTCGTCGTCGGTCGCCGCGGAGAAGGAAGGGGCGTCGATCCTCAGATCGTTCCCGACCGCGTGCACGCGGCTCACCAAGCTTTGGAGAATGCTCTGACGCTGGCGCGTCATGGACCGGTTGACTTGGCGCTGGTCCCGTGCCTGCTCCGCCAGGGCCGCGGCCGGCCCCACCTGCTGCCGTAGCTCGTCCAGGTCCCTCTCCAGGGCGAAGGCATCCCCCTCCGCGCGAGCCTGGGCCTCTCGGGAGACCTCGAGGAAGAGGTCAACCGCTTCTCCTCCTGCTTGAGCACCTTGATGCGTTTTTCGAACTCCTTCCGCTTGGAGTTGAAGCGGTCCTCCTGCTTGGTGGCCTTCTCGTCATATTCTTTGGCGAGGCTCTCGCGGACGAGCTTGACCTTGAGGTCGGCCTCTTCTTGGAGCCTTTTCCGCTCCGCCGCGAGGTTGGCTTCGTCTGTAGCCACCCGGCCCTCGCGCTCCTCCAGCTGCCCCTCGCGGGTGGCCTGGTCCTTCACGAGCAGCTGGACCTGTTCCTCGCGCTTGTGCAGCTCCTTCTCGCGGAGGGAGAGCTCCTCCTCGTGCCGCTTCAGCTCCGCCTCGCGGAGCGCTAGCTGCCCCTCGCGGGCATCTTGCAGCTCGCGGAGCTCCTTCAGGCTGGCCTTGGCGGCCTCGGAGTCGGCAGCAAACTTCTGCTTCGCGGCCGCCAGCTCGTCATGCTTGGAGGCGGTTTCCACCTCGAGTGCTTCCCTGGCGGCATCGAGCTCCTCCATCACCTCCTGCGCCTCCCGCTTGGCGCTGTCGCGGGTCTCCTTGGCGAAGCGGAGGGCCTCTCCGCGCTCCGCCTGGGCCGCCGCGTCCCACCGGCGGCACACCTCCACCCTCTCGTGGAGAAGGGCCCAGGCCTCGCTGAGCCTCGCCTTTTCCTCCGCCAGGGCGTCTTCTTCCTTGGCGAGCTGCTCCTCCAGCCCGTCGAGTGCCCGCCGTGCCTGGTTGAGGATGACCCGGCGGCGGGTCGCTTGGTGCCGCGACCCTGGCAGCGCCAAGGCCCCCGCACTGCTGCTGGGTGCAAAGTCCTCGACACTCGCCGAGGCGCCCGGGGGCTCCTGCCTCGGGCCCACGACCACCTCTGATGTGACCTGGGGGCTCGTGGGGGCGCCTCCTTCGGCGCTCGCTTCGGTCGCCCTCTGGGGGCTGGGCGCCCTCTCGCGCTCAGCTTCAGCGCCAGTGGGCCCCGGCGGCACCACCGCCTCCTGCTCCTCAGGGGCGCCTCCGGCCCCCTCTGCGGCGGCCGCGTCCGCCGCGGCCTCGGCCACATTGGCCCCTTGTGGGGGAGCCTTCCCCCCCGTCGGGGGCGGCTCCAGGATGATCTCCTCATCCATCCTCTCCTCCTCCGTCTCGGTCTGGACGGGAGGAATGGCCGTCCTTGTTGGCGACGGCGGCACCATTTCTTCTACCACCTCCTCCACGCGGTGCTCGACCGCGGGAGGATTCGCCGCTCGAGGCGAGGATGGCGCCGCCTCTGTGGTCACCTCCTCGCGGTGCTCCGTCGCGGGCGGGGTGGCCGCGCGGGTCGGCGACGGCGCGACCTCCAACTCCGCCGCTACCTCTGCGCGGTGCTCGACCGCGGGAGGGGCAGCTGCTTGCTGCGGCTCGACGGCCTCCTGCGTCTCCGCGATGACGCCGGCGGTCTCTCCAAGCTTGTGGAGCCGCCGCCTCTTCGGCTCCGCAGGCTGCCTGAAAGGAGAAGTTGAAAACTCTTCAAGAGGGGTTTACTCAGAAGCAAAACGTTAAGAGAAAAGAGAGGATCAAAGGCTTACTCGCCGGCCATCACCCACACCCTCTTCTTCGCCTTGGGAGGTTGGGTGTTGCTTGCTCCGGCCTCCTCCCGAGCCGCTCCTGTCTCCGGGCGAGGAGGGTCTCTCGCGGGTGCGGCCCTCCTGTCGTGGATGGCCTTGGAGCGGGGTTCGCAGCACCCTCCCCCGCCGCCGCTCGTCCCCTCCTCTTCGACGCGTCGGGAGCGGATGATGTGAAAAGCACCCTCTTCGTCACCGGAGGAGAGCACCTGGAGGTCCTCCTCAGCGTGAACGCTCCTCGAGGAGCCGATGTCCTCAACAACGGGGCCAATGCCCCTCGAAGCCTCGTCCTCGCCGAGGGGGTCCTCGCTTCTCGAGGCCTCCTCCTCGGTGGACTCCTCCACCTCCTCAGACTCCGGAGGCTCGCCCAAGTACTCCGGCTCCACCGCCCACGGGTTAGTGCGAGGCCCGCGGTGCTCCGCGGGCACAATCCCCCACTCGTCGAACGTGGGCATGCACGCGCGCTGCTCCACGATGCTCTCCTCGGCGAAGACAATGAGCGGCTTGGCTGCCTCCTTCTTGGCGGACGGGATCTCTGATGTCGTGAACAGGACGCCCATGATCTGGCGTAGCACCTCAGGCGCAAAGCCATCCCTGCTCAGTCGCATTGTGTCCTCCTTGCCATCGTACCGCCACACCGGCTCAGCGTGCATCTGCAGAGGGGCGATCCGGCGCCTCGTGAAATCTTTCGCCACCATCTGGCCGGTGACCCCTGCCTCCCGGATGCGCCGGATGCACTCGTACACCGCGTCAAGCCTCGGGCCCTGGAAGTCCGCACTCGCCCAACGCGCCCACTTCCTCGGCGGCCCCTCGGGCACCTCCAGGAGAGGGTGTGTGGCCTTGACGTCGACGAAGAGCCACTTCTCGCGGAACTTATCCACCTTCTTCGTCACCTTGGTGATGGCGTCCTCACCGCACCAGGCGATGGGGATGTAGTTCTCGCTCCTGGCGTCGGCGATGCGGAAGGAGACGCACCCAAGCCGCTCGCCCTGGGCGGAGTTTCGAAGAGAGTAGAAGCTGCGGAAGAGCGCCACCGAGGGGCGAATGCCAATATAGGCCTCGCAGAAGTGGGCGAAGATGGCGAGGATGAGGATGGAATTGGGATGAAGATGAAGAAGTTGGATCTGGTACACCTCCAAGATCGCCAGGAGGAAGTCGGAGAACGGCGGCACCAGGCCGGCATAAAGAGTATGGAGGAAGATGGGGTAGAACGTCTCGGTGAGCCTGCCGCCGGCCGGCCTCATTTCGGTGCCGCCGTGCTCATTGGTTCTCGCCGCCGCCAGGTGGCGCACTGTCGCTATCGTCGCCGCGGTGACACGCGTCCGCGGCAGCGCTCCCTCGAGAGCAGCGGCGCGCACCATCGCCGCAGACATGCTCGCCTGCGCTGTGGCCTTGCCCTTCAAGTCGGCAGCTGCCCTCTTGGGCGCCATGGTCGCCCGAGAAGAAGATGAGAACTCTGGAGTTGGAGCGCTCTGGAGAGATTGGAGGCGTGAGGAGAAGTTTGCGGAGGAGTTATGGGAGAAGTGACGGGCGCTGCCTGCGCGCCCAGGCTTTATTGACCGGCTCCCAAGTCGTGGCGGGCCCCACCATGTCGCCTGTTGGAGCCGAGGAGGTCGTGGCCGCGGGTGCAACCGCTGCGTGCCACGTGTCGCGGCCCTGTCAGGCATCTTTGGCCCCTCGACGCTTCGCCTTCGTCCATGGGCCTCGGCGTGCCCGTCGCGGGCCCAGGGGCTACTGTCGGCACAGTGGAAACCAGGGTACCACGGGCCGGCCTGCCAGGGCCCACAAGATTCTTTGGATGATTTTCGCTAAGGACCAGGCTCCCCGAGCCTGGCGAGCTTCGCGAGGATTTTCCCCTCGCGAAGGGTTTTTCTCCTCGCCAAGGCTTCTCTCCCTTGGCGAGGGATCGCTCCTCGACAAGGCGTCTCCGACGTCACCCGCAATGCTGCTAAGGACCAAGCCGAAGGGCTCGGCGAGGACCTTTTTGCCTCTCCGAGCTCCTTCCTCGCGAAGCCATCTCTGCCCCCGCGGCAGAGCGCACATGGGCTCTGCGCCATGTGCAGAGTGACGCGCGTGCTTGCGCGCGAAGACGACGACGCCGCAGTTGCCGTTTCCATGTATAAAGCAGTCAACAAAGTGGAGCCAGGCACAGCGGACAATGAGTATTGCCTCTTTGGTGATAAGGGGACCGTCTGCAGCTATGCTCCAAGGACGACGTCACCGTGGGTCACCTCCCACCTCGGCAAGCGCCAGCCTATCGTCCAGCTGGTCGGCGCCCCTTTTCAGCTTTGGTGACGCCGCTCCCCTGCCGTGGACCGCGTCCACGAGTTCTACCTTTATGGTGGACTTCACCTTTACGGTGCACCGCGCCTCCTCCCTCGTCGCCATGTGGTAACCCTTCCCGCCCAAATCTTTGGGCAGAAGAGGTCCGAGACGCATATAAAAGGAGAGGAGGCATGCCCGTGCAAAGGGTTCAATTCCGGGTCCGAGATCTGGAAGCTCAGAAGAAACCCTAGCCATTGTTAGCCACCTCGAGCTCGGCAAGCTCTCTTTGTACTGTAAACCTCTCCAAGTAGTGCAATACATCATAGCAGGACGTAGGGGTTTTACCTCCCAAAGAGGGCCCTGAACCTGGGTAAGATCATAATTTTTGGATAAGTATTTTTCAAGTTATGAATTTTCTAAACATTGATTTAATTCTGCCATTTTAGTATTTATTAATTAAAGGCAATTTAAATATTTTAGTTGACCATGGAAAGGGTACTAACAGATAGATATTTGTTTTCTGAGCATTTTGACATATTGTTTGCATTTTTCTGATTTGTGGTTCAAAAGATATTGAATTTCAAAGTTCATATGATTTTTTGTCCTTTTATTTAAATTCAGAAAAATGGGCCGAACCGTTTTCTCACCGGCAGTGGGCTAGCCACAGCCACTGACTACCCGGGCCCGTGGCCACGCTGGCATCCACGTCAGTGGAACGGCCCACGGGCAGGTTTGACTCGGTCGAAGCCGAGACCGGCGCGGCGAACGACGGTGATCACCGGCGGTGGCACAGACGGGGACGACGGCTTAGCACATTAGGGAGCGTTCTAAAAGGTGCATTTGACATGTCTCACTGCGGGGAGCTGATAACCCCCAAGAGCAGGGGATCACTATAGCACCTCTCAATGTGGAAGTAAGGTATCGATCCGCAGGAGCAAGAAGGAAAAGTTATCTATTCCCTACAACTAAAGTGTCACAAGTTTTAGTTGATTATGCACTAAACAAGTTTAAAGAACAAGATGGTTGTTTTAATGGATGGAAGTTTAATGTAACAAAACAAGAGTGTGAAAGTGTCCCAATCCTCTTTAATGCAAGAGGACAAGACAAGGGAACAAGAGTGTGAAAGTGTCCCAATCCTCTTTAATGCAAGAGGACAAGACAAAGGTGTAAACGGTGCTTTGGAAATAAGGCCTAGGGATCATACTTTCACTAGTGGACACTCTCAACAATAATAATATAATTGAATACATAGATATTTCCTCCTCATTATGCTACTCTGAATTAATTTCTGGTTGGATAAAGAACACCAATCCACTGTGTAGGGCTATAAAAGCACACCTTAAAGTCGCATTCCACATCTAGGGAACCCCACACTGCCTACTTGAGTTCCCTAAATAGTACTAGACAAACACCACAATTTCATAGAGACATCTACCACAAAAAATAACTCATGATAAGTATTCATGTAATCTTTAGCCTAAGAGCCACACACACGGTGCACGCACTGTCAACTTCACACCATGGGACAAAGGTGACTCCGGCAATCACATCAATAAAACCACTTGAGTAGCATAATTCATAAGATAAAGAAGAGTACCATCTATGGATTCAACTAGATTACAAAGCTCATGATCACATAAAGATTACACCATGGGAGAGAGAGATAAACCACATAGCTATCGGCATGAGCCTTTAGCCCCGAGGGAGACTACTCCCCCTTCATCATGGAGATGAGGAGCTTGATGGAGAGGTTGATGAAGAGGTGCAGCCCGGAGTGGAGATGATCTTGCTGTATATGTTGACGATGATCACGCCGGAGGGGGTGGAGCCCTCCGGAGGTGGATTCCGGCGGCGTTGCCCCCCTCCGATCTTCTCCGGCGGCAGCCTTCTGCCTCTCTGTTTCTGGTTTTGTGTTTCTCCGCTGCCTCCCTTTGGAAAACGTCAGGGGACTATTTTTATAGTCTGTTTTAGGTCACGAGGAAGCTTCAGGGCGAAGGATCGACGCAAATGGGGCCACGAGGGACAAAAGAGGTGGGCCCACGCGGCCTGGTACAGGGGCCGCGTGGGGCACCCCCTTTCGGCCTTCTGGCCTCCACTTTTTTCCATCCTTTTGCCTAATGCTTTGTTTCTTCAAAATAATGATCCCCGTAAATTTTCAGCTCATTTGGACGTCGTTTGGGTCCCTGAAACATCAAAATATAGAAAATAGGGTTTTCTGCCAGTGCAGCGTTAATTCCAAATAAATGGGGAAACTGTGAATTATCCTCAAAATCAATATAAAACAATGATATAACCCTTATATGATGCAAATATGATTGAAATATGAGGATTATAATGCAAAGTTCATGTATGCATTTTACATGCATCAGGAGCTAAAACCGGGCGGCGCCACGACCATTCGGCCACCGGAGCGACGCGCACGTCGGCGATAGGCGGCGGCCGACGGCGGGGCAAGATGACGGTGGAGCACGGGGGAGTTAGAGGGACAACGGGGATGTCCAGGAGGACTAGCAGCTCACCCTCGATGCGTGTACGTGCTTGGCGTGAAGGGGGAGGCCGGTGTTGACGGCAATCGTGCTCGGCGGCCGGCGGACGGAGAGGAAGAAGACGAGGTCGTCGGCGCGATTACGGGCTCCCGGGCTTGATTCCTTCGGCGTGGAGGTAGAAGAGGTCACGGCAGAGCTCGGGTGGCTTCGGCTTGCCCTGAGATGGTCGGGGTCGATGGCGATGCGGCGGCGGGCTCGAGCTAGGTCACGGCCATGCCGCCGCTAGGGTTAGGGTTAGGGCACGGGGGAAAATGAGCGGGAGAGAGAGAGCAGGCGCGGCAGGGAGCCTTTTTATCCACCATGGGGGGGGGGCCACGGCGCGGGGGAGCAGCAGAGGAGGACACGGCGATGCGGCGGCCATGGCGCCAATGTTCCCACTGTGGCGCTAGGAAGAAGGAGGAGGGGAGAGAGTATGACAGGGGGTCCCACCTGTCAGAGTTTTAAATTTTTTTCTTTATTTAAAACCAGTAGGGTTTTAGGGATTTAATTAAGGCCCTTAAACATTTTTATAAATTCTGGAAAAATTCACACAGCAACTATATTATATTAGGAGGCTGTCATAAATTTGCAGCCCATTTGGAAAACATTTGATGTGTAAATTATAATAGAATTGATCTCATGCATTTTGGGGTTTCGTTTAATTATTTAAGTTGGAATTGCATTAATTTTTGCAACAAACATATTTGAAATTATTAGAGCTTCCTGGACAAATATGAAAGTTCAATTTGAATTTTGTTTGTCCAATAATATTCACCAACCTTGATTTAATAGTTAAAGCCAAAGTATTATTTCATGTGGAGCAATTTTAAATATAGATGCCATGATGCAAGATGAAATGCCAAAGTGGAAAATTTATTCATATTTTCATGTACCAAAATGGGGCTGTTACAGCTTATGTGTAGGAGAACAGGATGAAGTTCTCCCACGGAGTTGGATGTGCTCACGAAGTATGCACCAATCTCAATGTGAGAGAGGGCATTGCGCAACACCAAAGAGGCTAGCAAAATATGGAAGTGGAAGGGCCAAAAACCAAAACTCAGCAATGCATTTCATATATTGCAAACAACTAGCAGTTTCAATGTTCCACAAATGGTTAGAGACACCCCGAGAGGGATCGTGGCGGCGACACAAGTGCCCCGTTGGCTTCCCCGACCGTTGCAGTAACTACCCACTAGGAACTTATTTTCAACTTAGTAGAATTCATGACACATTAGCATTGTAGACTTAGGTTGTTTAGTTCAGAAAAGTACGGCTCCACGCTTTAATAACACCTCTCCACTAATCAGCTCTAACACCATTAACCAACACATTTTAACCATTAGTTATTTTAGTGCCTCGAAACAATTGAAGGGTATCAAATTATCGACGTGGTGATCTACAAGACTATGAAGGTTTTTTTTCTACTTCATACCACTGCCACATGCATAGCATTTTACCGATCTAACACATTAACCAAGCAACCAAAGCAACTCTCCAACAAATATAAGTGAAGAACAAGAGAGTTTAACATAAACTACTAGCAGCTCTAAAGAAGATAAAAGCTAAAAGCGAGAGCTTATTAGAAAACAAACAGTAGTTAAGAATACTCAACAAAATATAAGCGAAGCACGGAGTATTCAAACGAAAAAGCGGAGCGTGTCTCTCTCCCACACAAATAAAGCTAGGATCCAACAAAGATATGATCAGCAAACAAACAAACAAAACTGAAAGTAGAAAGACGCTCCAAGTATAGCACATAATATGTAAAGTGATAAAAATGAAGTTCAACGAAGACGACATATAACCCCTAAGAGCAGGGGATCACTGTAGCACCTCTCAATGTGGAAGAAGGGTATCGATCCGCAGGAGCAAGAAGGAAAAGTTATCTATTCCCTACAACTAAAGTGTCACAACTTTTAGTTGATTATGCACTAAACAAGTTCAAAGAACAAGATGGTTGATTTAATGGATGGAAGTTTAATGTAACAAAACAAGAATGTGAAAGTGTCCCAATCCTCTTCAATGCAAGAGGACAAGACAAAGGTGTAAACGGTGCTTGGAAATAAGGCCTAGGGATCATACTTTCACTAGTGGACACTCTCAACAATAATAATATAATTGAATACATAGATATTTCCTCTTCACTATGCTACCCCGAACTATAATCCGGTTGGATAACGAACACCAATCCATTGCGTAGGGCTATAAAAGCACACCTTAAAGTTGCATTCCACATCTAGGGACACTTCATGCTTGTCACTATCCGCATCCAAAGATAGTACTAACAAACACCACAATATCATAGAGACATCCAACACAAATAATAACTCATGATAAGTATTCATGTAATCTTTAGCCTAAGAGCCACACACGGTGCACACACTGTCAACTTCACACCATGGGACAAAGGTGACTCTGGAAATTACATTAATAAAACCACTTGAATAGCATAATTCATAAGATAAAGAAGAGTACCATCTATGGATTCAACTAGATTACAAAGCTCATGATCACATAAAGATCACACCATGGGAGAGAGAGATAAACCACATAGCTACCGGCATGAGCCCTCAGCCCCGAGGGAAACTACTCACACATGGTCATGGTGATGAGGAGCTTGATGGAGAGGTTGATGAAGAGGTGCCTCCCCAAGGGGGAGAGGCGGCGTCGTGGAGAGGCGGCGAGGTGGCGCCAGTGTGGCGCCCCTTGGTGGAGGGTGGCGGCCCTAGGGGCGGCGGCCTCTTGGCCCTCCTTCTTCCTTAGTGATGGAGCAGCAATGGAGGATCTGCTCCCCTTCCTTGGCGGCTGCCAAGGGGGAGGAATTTCGTGTCTATGTGTGTCCTCCTCCAAAATTAGGGTTTCCTCTCTTTATATAGGTGGAGACAATGCTTCCCGTCCCTCCGATGGATGGCCCTTTGATCCAATGTCTCTTGGGCACCTCTAGAACCTTCCTAGGGACCTCTCATATCCTTAATGAGGTCCCAAAGTCGTGGCTTGGTCGAATCCTCCAAATTTGGTAAGAGTTGGAGTCAATCACGTCACCAACTTTCGGAATCCCGTAATCAGATTTTTGACCTTCAGTAAAATGGAGATTCCCGGAGCTACGGACCTCCAATTGGGCTGTTCTTGGGCTTAAATGAAAGATATGAAAATTTCCCACAACTTTGCAGTAAATTTTATTTTCAGTTGACATCATTTTCTAGTCGAAAACTGACAATCTCTGAAAAACGTTTCCAGACAGATTTCAGGAAAGTCCCAATTTGACTCCAATATGGTTTCCTATTGTATTTTTTTTTTGATAATTTCTACACAACAAATAGGAAAACAAGAATATTGTGCACTTTGGAAACTATTAGTAGGTTAGTCTAATAAATGCCATAATATGATATAAAGTGTATATAAAACATGCATGGAACATCAAAAATTATAGATATGTTTGAGACGTATCAACGACCTTATGATAGTCGATTAAGATGAGGGGGTGCCTTGGGCATCCCCAAGTTTTGACTCTTGATAATTCTTGATATTCAGAGGAGGTGCTATGGGGGCATCCCCAAGCTTGAGCTCTGATCCATCCTCGATTCCTTCATATTTCTCTCCTTTGGAACTTAAAAACTCACTTCACACAAAACTTCTCATAATTTGATTAGAGGGTTAGTGCTCATAAATTAAAATGCACATGTGTTCAACTTAGGACAAATTGCAAACCAACTTCATTAGACATTAGATACTATTTACTAAGCCTCAATGTGGCACTCTACCCCTAGAGTATCACATATGACGATGGTAAAGAGACAAATGCAAAATAAAAGCAGAATCTGTCAAAATCTGAACAGTCTGTAAAGATAGAATTTTTCGAGGAACTTATACAGCTCAAATCAGAAAACTCAAAACTAACTAAAGATAGATAAAAGCATCAGCCTTGCTGTAAAAACTTATCAGAAAAAGATAAAATTCTGGCGATTTTAGGATTTTCGTGCAACAGGCGCACAAAATCTGTTTTTGGACAGCAACTCGATACCTCGTACTTTCAATGCATTAGAGTCTAAACTTGGCACAAAAAACAAAAAGAAAAAGATACAATGAAGTTGCTACATAGGTAATAACTTCATGACTCAAGAAAAATAAAAAGCAAACTGAAAATAAAAGATGGGTTGCCTCCCAACAAGCGCTTTTCCTTAACGCATTTTAGCTAGGCGCAATGCCAAATATCAAGTTTTTTCGGAGGCCTTTGCAACATCAAGAGCATAGCTTGACCTTATGATTGATTCAAAAGGAAGCTTCTTTCTCTTTCTAGGGAAGTGTTCCATCCCTTTTTTAAGGGGGGACTGAAGCTTTATATTTCCCTCTTTCATATTAATAATAGCACCAACGGTTCTCAAAAACGGTCTTCCCAAAATAATAGGACAAGAAGCATTGCACTCAATATCCATAACAATAAAATTAGCGGAAACATAATTATCATTAAAAACAATAAGGACATCATCAACTCTACCCAAAGGTTTCTTTTTAGAAGAATCAGCAAGATGAACATTTAAATAGCATTCTTCCAAAGGATTTAAATCAAGCATATTATAGAAACTTTTAGTCATAACAGAAACACTTGCACCAAGATCACATAAGGCATTGCAATAAAAGTCATTTATTTTCATCTTAATAGTGGGTTCCCAACCATCTTCTTGCTTCCTAGGGATAGAGGTTTCAAGCTTTAGTTTTTCTTCCCTAGCCTTGATAAGAGCATCGGTAATGTGTTTGGTAAAGGGAAGATTTATTTTACTAGCATCCGGTGTCTTAGCAAGTTTTTATAGGAACTTAATGACTTCAGTAAGATTGCAATTATCAAAATCAATTTCATCATCTTTAAATAAACTAGGAGGATCCTCTTTAGTGGTTTGGATAGTATAAACTTTAACAGTTTTCCTATTGATTTCAGCAATTCTAGCTTTTTCAGCCTCTCTAGCCCACCTAGCTTTCAAGAGAGCCATCATCCTTTCATTTTCATTAATTTGAAGAGAGATAGCATTTAAAGATTCAGTATGTTTGTCTTGGTTTGGAGTGGTTCTAATTTTCAAAATTTCAACATCATGAGCAAGAACGTCTACTTTAGAGACTAAACTATCCAATTTTTCCAATTTCTCTTCAACAGTTTTGTTAAAAGCTTTTTGCGAAGTGATAAATTTTTTTTTAAACATTCTCAAGATCATAGGACACATTCTTATTAGAATTAAAAGAATTACCATAGGAATTACCATAAGAGTTGCCATTATTGGGAGGATAAGGCTTATAGTTGTTACTACCAAAATTATTTCGATAAGCATTATTGTTGAAGTTGTTTCTATTAAGATAATTAACATCAACTTGATCCTTTTCTTGAGCAATTGATGAAGCAAGAGGAACATTATTAGGATCAATATTGGACTGATTGGTAGCAAGCATAGACATAATCATATCAACCTTATCACTCAAAGAGGAAATTTCCTCGACAGAATTTACCTTCTTACCACTTGGAGCTCGTTCGGTGTGCCGTTATGAATAACTAGCAAAGTGGCCCGCGCACATGCGCGGGCAACACTTTTATTGTTCGTCAAGCATTTGTGATACTATTGTTCATATTATTTACTTTAAATGCATTTGATTGCATACTAAAGCATGATCACAATTTTAATGGATCCTCGTCCACTTTATTTTAGTGAATTTCCAATATAATTATCATGTTTATCATATTTATTTTGAATCATAACAAACACAAAATCTTGACAAAAATAAATTAATTTTATACACATTAGAGTATGTTTTGTTTTGCCAAGCACAACACCAATTTGAATGCATCCTTGAGTGACGATGGCAGAGAAGGTGCCATTATCCTTTTTTTTCTTCACTTAGCCATCCCATACAACCCGTACATCAAAGATTTCAACTAATGCACACAAGTATATATATTGTTACACGACAAAGCAAAATCATATTGTGATGGGAACAATCACACAACCTTTCACTTGTTAGCACATCCTAATTAGAAAATTATTATTTAGGCACCAACACATGGAAGTTGTACTTAGCAGTTAATGCTGGTGCAGAATCTAAGTAAAGTAATGAACCATAATCATGTATTCATGTGTTCTTGCATGGTCATTTGCACGATACCGCTGGCAATTTAGCATGGTCGTCTAGGATTTCTTTTTCTCGCAAAAGCAGCAATGCTACATCTGTCAAAAATAATGTTGAAGATAAAAGTGTCTAGAAATAAAAGAATCTGAGAGCGTCGTTTTTGCTCCTAGGCTACAAGGAGCACAATTTCCAAAAATCGAAAGTGATTTTTTGGAAGTATAAAAAAATCTGATTTTTTTTTCATACACACATATGTGCATTACATATCCCTAAAATTTTGGTAAATAATAAGATATATTTTAGGCAACACAAAAAAGATGAAATTGTAGCTCCAAAAAGGGAAACATAACTCAATTTTGCTCCCCACATTTTTTTTGTTGGCTGCATCTGGAATGATATGTTGGGGAAAATATGCTACACACACATGTACAGCTACTTCTATATTTTTTCAGAATTCTTTTATTTAAGAAAAAGTTTATGAATTTTTAAACTATAGAGCTCTGGAGCTCTGGATCTTAAGCGAGTTTTCAGTAAGAGTGCATGCTATATGACTCAGAAGGCTACATTTGGTACTATTTAAAGGATCCATTCTAGACTCCATTATACAATTCATACATTTCAAGATAAGTAGATGATAGAATTATACTCCGAGGTATACATGTGTGTGTATTATAAATTCAAAATGAAAAGTGCAGGTTTGTATTAAATAAAAATTAATAAGTAGATGTGGCTTCTGGGTTGGTCAAATCATTAAATCTATAAAAAGATGAAATGAAAGTAAAAAGTTTTCATTCGAGTAACTACTGCCCATAAATTTACGTGTTCCATGAATTTTTAGTTATTATCTTATCTACAATGCTATCATGACCCAAGCTCTCATACCGAAAGAACATAGAGGGACCATGTAAACTGGAGCTTAGAAAAAATTACCACTATGACTGATTCCACTAAATTACGAACCATGGAATATAGGATAGCATATCATGCATCCTTTCAATACACAAGCTTTTACGTGGAAGGGGCAGACTAAAAACAAAGAGATACACATCATGCATCATACTTTTATTTTCTAACCGTAGCAAAATTTGGATCAAGAATTCAAGATAATACACCTAGAGGGCAATTACGTAGTACCGCTTCCCATTTAACTTCATGTTTTGTTAGGCCCTTTGTTTGATCGAATTGAGGTTCTACATAATATTTTCATCCAAATCTGTAGTTTAAAATAACAAAGTAAATGGTACAATAAAAAGCTGATATGGTAAAGCAGAGCCAACTGGACATACTGGTTGTCAAACAGAAGATATCAACTAAGATGTATAAATATACAGATCAAGGAAACAACTATATATCTGTAAAGATGATGACCTGCAAATGAAAAATCAATCAACAAAACCGTAGATAGGTGCATCTCCTTGAGCGCTACAACAACTTTAGAAAGTATCAAACATATGTCTCTAGGCTTCTTGTACGATTTAAAAATTACAAAAGACATAAATGTATTAATAACCAAAGAAAATTTCTCACCATACCACTCGTTGCTTCCATGTTTCTGCCAAAACAGTGGACGAAAATATAATTTAACTCCTATGTAGATGTTTGATCCTAAACTGGAAATGTCCTGCATGAAGAACAACATAAGGTTACAACATCCTCCAATATTCTCAAGAAAATCTGGAACCTCACAGCAAATCGCGTAAAGGAGAATGGAGTATGTCACTCTTTTTTCTGTATATCAAAGCAAGAAGATGTAGTACAACACACCTAGCTATTCTTGACGATGATGTAGGTTAAGACAAAATTGATTAAAATATTAGCTAGCATAGAGTCTATCTTCATAGTTTGTACGCCAAAGTAAAAAATCATATGGCATATCCATTGTCCAGTAGTGTGAAAATTTTCAGGAGTTGTCCCTAGTATGATATGACCTATGAATTTAAAAGGCTAGCTGATCTCAAATTATTTTGTCATGACATTACATGCCAGGAACCTCGCGCGTCGGCTGTCATACTTGTTTTACTGAATCTTGAGTGTTCATTACTGATGCTCTTGAATCCAACAGGATATTCACGTCATTATGGACCTCCAAACTGAAGTCGCAAAGATGATCAACTTTTAAGCGAACCATTACGAAAGCTATTAATATTTCTTCGATCTACATTCGAAATAAATAAATGATCAACTGAAATATGTATCAGTACATGGTACCAACAATTTATAAATGTATGCATTCACATGGGATTGAGATTGATCTTCGGTAATTATTTAGTCCACGGCACCGCAATATGAATTAATCATCAACTAATTAAGCACACATCTCATGTAACCAACTCACGTGCACATGAGTACATGACCCGCTCTGAGGACTCCATACAACTACAGCGAGCTTATCAGCATGCAACAGATTCTTATAGCATCGGGTTTGCTGTATAATTGTGCTGGATGAGCACATCCTACATATGGCATATAAAACCTTAAACCTATGTACAACGATAATTACCTTTTGGCCGGGCGTATGCCGATCTTTCAATTTTCACCCGAGAGTTCGATTCCTGTCTCGGTAGATGCTGGATGACGACTCCTCCGGCCGCCTATAGCTTCGTAATAGAAATCATAGTGCAGTTAATTTCATCCGTGTTAACACGTAATGAGGAAGTTTTCTATCTTTGAGATCCAGGGTAATACCACCACACATACGTATCTCTCTTTAATTTCTTCAGAGGTAGTTAGCACATAATAAGAAAGTTTATTATCTTGGCAGCTCCAATCAGAGTAACAACAACATACGTCTATCAAGAGGTCTTGTCTAGAATATATGCAAGGCTGTGCATGCCGCATGTTAGTTTGGATTGGTNGCCACGTTGGCTACCTTTTCCTCTATATACGGATGCCATGGAGAAAGAGCCGACTAGCCGAACCAAGGTCAACGGCGACGAAGCCTACACCAAGAGCTTGCATGACTGCAGCAACTGTGTCGATGCCTCCGGTCGCGGATCTCAGGTTGTGCGTGCCTCATCGTCGTCCTCTCGCATGGGACGCGACTGATAACGGCCGGATCCAGTGCTTCTCCCGACGGCGGTGGTGACAGGGAGCAGCATGAGCAGAGTTCTGCCCAGCCGAGTGCTTCTCCACGGGTTCAGCACGATATCGAACAACCAACGCCCGGCGGACGGCGGTGACGTCCCGTCGTGGTATAGGCCTGATGTGCCTTGACGGGCACTTGTGACGAGCCTCGTGGGCGTCCATGTCCAGCAAGTGCACCAACATGGCGGCGACGACCAGGGCTGCACATATGGGCTAGCGGCGCTTTGCATGGCATCCGACGAAGGGGAGGGTCAGCTGCAGCCTGCATTACGAGCTGAGCATGTTGCGGCTCTACACAGGTATACTGTAGGTGTTAACTGAAAGCTTTGAACGTGACAAATAGGTTTAAGTTAATTGTCAGATATAACCTTTTGCTAATCATCATTAACTGAATCGCGATAATCTGTGAAGCCCCTTTGTCTCACTGGATGCTTCGATTGAGATTTTCGGAACAATGCTGTTTATTATGCAGAATATTATTTGATGTTGATGTTCTGTTTTTCGATATGTGCCTGTTTGAAGCCAAATATCATCTTCTACTTCTGTAGGAACTGGTACGTGCACTAGTGGAAAAACAGGCTCTAGTACCGGTTCCAGAGGTACTATAGTACCGGTTGGGCAACCGGTACTAATTAATCGGTACTAAAGGCCCCAACCTTTAGTACCGGTTTCCTCTGGAACCGGTACTACAGGGGCCTCCATGTGGGCTGGCCGGGAGCCTCAGGGCTGGAGACTTTTGGTACCGGTTCATAACAGGAACCGGTACCAAAGGGTTGGGACCCTAAACCTGCATTCCCTGCCGCGGCAGAGAATTATGCATTTCTCTGCCGTGCCAGAAACGCAGAGAATCCAGGGTTTAGGGTCTGTATTTGGACCGTTCGTTGTACCAGTATCGCTTCGATGCGCGAGAAATGCGTTTGGTATATATAAGATATCTACATGAAGATCAATTTGATGCATATCAACTTGGTGCATATATATAACACATGTAATTAATTACATAAGATCGCAAATTAAGTAGTACGACTCTCCGAGTCATACTATATATTACATGTTCCTAGCTCACTATTACATTGAGGCATACTAAACAAAATGGTACTCTTCCCCAGGAGGTAGGACTTCCCGAATGAAAAATCCCGCCAATTGCTTGGAAGCGGAGCTGTGGGGTAAGCTTCTCCCGCTTTCTTGCCAACTGCAAAAGAATGAGATCGAAATGAATACATGTGTCATGTGTATATGTATGTATCAAATCATAATAAAACAATTATGACTGAAACTCAGCAGAACTGATGGTAACAAAATAAATTTGTAAATATTGTTTGCGTACCTCTCTATTGAATATACTATTCGCTCTCTCGTTGACAATCTTGTGAATGTTCTCACAAACATAGTAACCACACAGATGAGTCCCCTGTGGCTGTTGCGGGCATTTCTGTATAAGAATATAATTCAATCAAACAATAATCAAGTATGATAAATGTATCTGGACGTAGCTAGGTAGTATTACTTACTCTCGGACGCCATATCAGCTTCGGTTTCCATCCACCTTCCGGATCTTCCGCGATGAACGTTTGCCATACGCTGCCCGACAAAGAAAATCAATAAAAGAGTTATTAATTTGTTGACATCATCAAATTAACGATGAAGCCGATAAGAAATAATTAAAATTACCTTATGAGCATATCAAAACAGTGCTTGTATGTTATAGCCTTCATGGTTAGTGAGTCATATACTAGAACTTCTCCATCGTGTATTTTAATATTGAGAAGAATAAAGTGAAAGCTGCGCATGTTTAAATATGCAGTGTCATAGATATAACTCATTACTTAAAATTTTAACATCTAGCCAAAGTATTTAAATAATGACGATAAAGAAGACAGTAACACTCACTCGAACAAGTAAGGCCAAAGTATTGTTTTTTGTCATGTTGTCGCTTCAAAAACCTTAGCAAAGTCGCCGGTGTATCCTTGTTATGCAGGGGATCCGTTATGGTTACTTGATGCATTGTCTCCGGGTCAATGAACCCAATGTCGTTGATATCATTCCTTTTGCATTCGAGCATCTTCAATCTGTATAATATAGCGCACAAAAGATTAAATTGAGGACAATTGCAGAAAATGAACGAACTGAGCTAAAGACTTCTCAAATTAAATAAATAAATCACTTACAGACAATAGCAACTGAGCAACGATTTGTCGAGGGCCCGGAGATTGTATAACTGAAAAAGTTCCTTGAAGTCAACGGACACAGCGTATTCTTGGAAGTAGTGCTCCTCCTTAACTCTCACCATGATAGAATCGAACCCGTCCTTTGCACTCCTCAAGTACCAGCTATGCAGTTGGCGCATTCTTGTTGGTAGGGTGGAGAGATTCTCGACCAAGTTATTCCCTTGAACAAATTCAGATGGTACTTCAAAAATGGCGCGATAATCGGTATCAGTTGTTTGTTGTTGACGACTTTGAACGGCCTTATCGTCAAACACCTTGAGAGGGGGGACCGATTGAACGGGTTGTTCTCCGAGCTGGGGAACTTGTTTACTTTTCTTTGACTCGACCACTTGTTTCCCTTTTTCCACTTGGACCACCGGTTCCCCTTTTTTCACCCTGACCATCTCGTCATATGACCTTTCAATAGAACGCGTATAGTCTGATTCCACCGGTTCAGGGTCATATAGATTCTCCACGGTACGCACGACTTTCACCGGATCTAGCGTCTTCACAAAAGGTATCTCTGGCACTTTCTTAGCAAAATGGGCATCCACCTGGGCTTGAACGATGGCCTTGTTTTCCTATTCAGATCTTTCCCAAGGTAACTTCTCAAGAGGCGGCCGTGTTCTCTCCAATCTAGGCATCTTCCTAGGCGGCGAACCGTTCCGCTTAACGGGCGCTCTCTTACGCGGAGGTAACCGAGGTGGTGGGACTCGCGCTGGGCCCCCCCTCCGGTAGGTGTGGACTTTGTTGCTCATGTGGACTGCTACCACGAGGAGTCGATGGCCCTTGCTGCTCATGTGGACTGCTACCACGAGGAGTCGATGGCCCTTCCTGCTCATGTGGACTGCCAGCAGGAGTAGTCGATGGCCCTTGCGGCTCATGTGGACTTTGTTGCACATGTGGACTTCTACCACGAGGAGTCGGTGGCCTTGGCACGGGGCCTGAAAAGACGATGTATTGTTTTTTCCAGAGGGCGAAACCGCGCTTGACATCGCCCAGTGTCTTCTCCTCGTCACCTCCAGGATGATCAAGATCCATTGTTTCATAAGTAGGCACAATGTCATCCATCCCGACAAGAGCACAGTCAGCTGGAATGGGCTGATGATGGTGCGTTGCTCCATCTTGTTGTGGGTAAGCACAGCCGACCGCTGTCGTGGGGCTACCTTTCGGGTACCCCACGGTGGTGGTACCTGGGTCACGCCAAGAGAAGCCCATGAAGTGTACCGTGTGGCCCAAGTAGCTGGTTAGGCCGGTGATGATTTTCCTTATTCTGTAATGTGCAATCCGCACCGTCCACCCGAGACCTGGCCTGTGATATAAAGGCCAGGAGGGTGCGTCACCTAGGTCAAGAAACACACAGGCAAACCCTAGCGAGATTGCCATCTCGCCATTGTAGCCACCTCAATAATACCAGACAAGCAGGAGTAGGTCTTTACCTCATCTCGAGGGGCCGAACCTGGGTAAACTCGCCCCCTGTTAGCCGTCGTGATCACCAACGTTCATACTCTCTCCCCCTCAATCAACCCAGGGTACACAACCTTGGGATTTGCCGAGTCCATACCTCGACAATTGGCGCCGTCTGTGGGAAGAACAGATCGTTGGAGTCATGGTTGCGCCGGCCTCATCTGCAATGAAGAACGGCATCAGCGCCAGGGAGTCGATCTACACCGGCTTCCTCGAGTTTGTCCAGCACTCGCCGACGGATCTCCCGGCGTACGTTGAGCTGCAGCAGAGCACGTGGATTACCTTCGGTAGTCTGCGCTATCTGGTGGACAGTCGCGGAACGCTTCGGCCCACGCTGGCCACGTTGCGCGCGACGGATGCGCCTGCATCTACATCGACTGCGCCGACCGCGGCAACACCCGCCGCGAAGATCGCATCTACTGCAGCCACGGCGATCGCGTCATCGACTGCCATCAAGATCGCGTCCACTTCGACTGCGTCAGCACCATCTACGACCGCGTCAACGGCGACCGCGGTGACCATACCCGCGGTTACCAGAAAAATCGCATCTACTGCAACCCCGGCGCGAAACAAGTCTACTCCGACCTTCTTGTCCGCGCCCCGGACGAAGCCAAAATCTACGCCAATTTCGACTACGCCAACCGCGCCTCCGCATCGCGGAGTCGCCAGTAGCAGTAACCGTGGCACCCGCCACGTTGCTGTGATCTTCGACTCTGAGCATTGCTCGGACGAAGGAAGCAGGACTGGGAGCATCAGCCCCACTCGACGAGTTTACCCCACGCAAGTTTATATGGCCAGCCCAGCACGATCCAACGGCGGGGAACCCGTATACCCGCTGGAGGTGACCATGCCGGACAGGGTGACAAGACTCACCATCACTCGGGAGATGGCGATCAAGGCCATGAAGCACGTGGACGAAGGCACGTTCCCTTCACCAGATGAACCCCGAGAAGACCAACTGGCGGTCCAGTACTTGCTTTGGAAGGAGTCCGAGCGAGTCCGCCAAGAGAAGGCCGATCTGATTCGGCGCAAAGAATTAGCCGACGCGTCGAGTGCCAGGAGGGCAGCACACTCGTTCTTGGCCGGATCGGAGGAAGTCACACAAGGAGGACGTCACAGGGCTCGCATGCCACGGGTGCCAGAGGCTGATCGCGTCCACCTCACTCGCAATCTGGAGTCGTCATTCATGACGGAGGATGCGGACGGAATCCCCGTCCCCAAGACACCCGCTTCGGCCCTCATGGCAGTCGAAACCTACCTGCGACTAACACAGCCGCCGGAGGGTGACGCCCACGCCCGCCTTCATAGGCGACAAATTCAATCCCTCAGGGAAGTCGAGGAAGTCCTGGCAAAGTCAGCACCAGCAGAAAGGGTGCACGAGAATCGAGGCCGCCGCGATCGTGAACCCGCACCACTTGCAGACCCAGCCCCAATTCGACTGCGACAGCCGCAGCCAGGCGAAGATGTCCGTAACGTCGTCGCACAAAGAAGGGTGGACCGCAGTCGACGGATGCGAGCGGCGAGTGCACAAGCCGACGACTACGACGACGACAACTTCGAGCCACGCGGAGCCGCATGTTTCAGCTTCAACATCCGTGACACGAAGACCCAAGTACGACGGGAAGCAAGACCCAAGGGACTGGCTGGAAGACTACCTCATCGCGTGCAGCTGTCAGGGTGGTACTTCGACTACTGCCATGCAGTACATCCAGTTGATGCTCACAGGATCTGCACGCGGGTGGCTCAACACTCAGCCCAGGGACGCTTTCAGCACCTGGGACGAGTTCAGGAACGCCTTCGTGAAGAGCTTTCTGGGGACATACGCGAGGCCAACAACCCTCATTGAGCTCCAAGCGTGCAAGCAAGGTCGAGACGAGCCACTCCGTTCGTACATCCAGCGGTGGACCTTGCTTCGCAACACCATGGACGGAGCCACCTCAGAAGACAGGGTAATGGACGCATTCATGCACGGCGTTTTCCGCCGCGACCTCCGTGAAGAGTTTGGTAGGCTTAGGCCGAGGAACATGATCGAGCTCATGCAGATAGCCAACCAGTGGGCAGATGGAGAAGACTCTGTCCGTGATGCACCACGATCTCCAAGGCAAGAAGCAGGACCTAGCAACTGGCGAGAAGGGCGCCTGAAGAAGAAGCCGCGTTACGTCGGCAACGACTCGATCGAGTTAGTAGCGGCGGGATTCGAAACCCCCCGTGAGAGTGAAAGACAGTACAACCAGGGCGGTGGCAGCGGCTACCATGGAGATGGAAGTCGCAAGCGCGAGTGGCGGAGACGCCCACTGACTGAAGAAGAAGAGTTAGAGCAACCCTGCAAGCATCATATGTTTAGGGACCCAGAAACAGGCAAGTGGGGATCCCGCCACCTATTGAAGGACTGCAGAAAGGCGCGTAAGATATACAGAGCGTTTGCGCGAATAGTCCCTCAGAACTGGACAGCATGATAACCAAGCAGGCACCCGTGGCACAGCCAGCCGCACAGCTGGCTCTCCAGGCGCCACCTCCTCCTCCAGTCGCCAACCCAGCGCAGGCAGCGCTGGCCTTCTACCCGCAGCAGCAACAGCAACCGCAGCCACAGCCGCAGGATCCTGCTAACGTGTTCCCGGCAGCACGTGGGCAGATTAACATGATACAGAAGGGACGTCCTTCCAACAGGACCCAGAAAATCATCACCCGCCAGGTCTACCAAGCACTCACCAATCCACCTGCAGTACCCGATTACCTGAGAGGCTCAGAAACAGCGATCACTTTCTCCAGAGCGGACCACCCGCCGGCGATACCACGACCCGGGCACGCTGCTCTGGTAGTCGAAGCTCAGATCGGGGAGTACACCTTGAAGAAGGTGTTCATGGATGGAGGCAGCGGTATCAATATCATCTTCGCCGACACCTCTAAGAAGGATGAACAGGTCAACATCCAACCTAACGCCATCAGCAAATACCTTCCACGGTATAGTACCAGGGCAAGCAGTCACGCCCATGGGAACAATTACACTCGAGGTTATATTCGGCACACCCGAAAACTTCCAGCGAGAGGCGATCGACTTCGAGGTAGTCGACTGGAAGTCACAATATCACGCCATACTGGGTCGTCCGGCCTTTGCCAGGTTCATGGCAGTGCCCCACTACGCCTACCTCCTGCTCAAGATGCTGGGACCAAAGGGTGTCATCACGGTGAAAGGCGACTTTCGACCGGTCTGATAGCTGCGACCGCGAGTTCAGCAGGATTTCTGAGTTCTTCGGGATGGACGAGCACCTGGAGATGATGGCAGTCGACAACGACAAGACTCTGTTCCCGCCACGGAAGAAATCATCCAAGGACTCGGCATTCAACACAAGCGACGACACAAGGGCCCATCAGGTACACCCGACGGACGCCGACAAGACAGTCAGGGTGTCATCAAGCCTGACTAGCGCATAGGAAAGCGCGCTCGTCGAGTTCCTGCGCGAGAACTGGAAGATATTCGCCTGGCAACCTTCTGACATGCCAGGTATACCAAGGGAACTCGCCGAGCACTCCTTACGCGTCCGCAAAGACGCCAGACCAGTCAAGCAGACCATGAGGCGCTTCGCGGGTCCCAAGAGAGATGCCATCAGCAAGGAGATTGACCGGCTGCTTCACGCCGGATTTATTCGAGAGATAAAGGAGTCAGAGTGGGTAGCAAACCCGGTACTGGTGGAAAAGAAGAAGACGAAGAAACTCCGCATGTGCGTCGACTTCACCGCCATCAACAAATGCTGCCCCAAGGATCACTTTCCGCTCCCGCGGATTGATCAGATCGTCGATTCGACTGCAGGTTGCGCACGCCTATCCTTCCTGGATGCCTACTCCGGGTACCAGCAGATCAGGATGAAAGTCGAGGATCAGGAGAAGACGGCGTTCATCACACCACACGGTGTATTCTGTTACCAGATGATGCCCTTCGGGTTGAAGAACGCTGGAGCCACATACCAGCGCACGATGCAGGCCTGCTTGAAGAAGCTCATAGGACAGATCGTCCAGGTCTACGTCGACGACATAGTCGTCACCACCCGCACAGAGGACAGCCTCATCGACGACCTCCGCAAGGTCTTCGACGCGCTCAACAAGTACCAGATCAAGTTAAACCCAGACAAGTGCGTCTTCGGCGTCCCAGCCGGAGAATTACTGGGGTATCTTGTTTCTGCGAGAGGAATCGAAGCCAACCCTGAGAAGGTGCAGAACATACTCGACATGCCTGCACCGACCAAGCTTCATGAAGTACAACGCCTAGCCGGCAGAGTCGCAGCGCTCAGTCGGTTTATTAGTAAGTTGGGAGAAAAGGCCCTGCCCTTCTACCAACTGATGAAAAAGGCAGACAAGTTCGAGTGGACAGAGGAGGCACAAGATGCATTCGACAAACTGAAACAGACCCTCACAACCCCTCCAGTGCTGGTGGCACCACATGAGAACGAGCCACTGTACCTGTATGTGGCAGCCACGAACAGAGTGGTTAGTACCGTACTCGTAGTCGAGCGGGAGGAAGAAGGAAAGAGCCACCCTGTTCAGCGACCTGTGTACTACCTCAGCGAGGTGCTAACTGATTCCAAGCAGCGGTACCCGCACTATCAGAAGCTAGCATACGGAGTCTTCATGACGTCCAGGAAGGTGGTCCACTATTTCTCTGAGCACCCGATCACGGTGGTAAGCTCCTCTGCCCTATCCGACATCCTCACCAACCCAGCCTGCGACAGGAAGAGTCGCCAAGTGGGTTGTCGAGTTAGGGCCGTGGGGGTTGAAGTATGTACACCCGAAGGCAATCAAGGCCCAGGTCCTCCCAGAGTTTACCACAGAGTGGATAGAAGCACAACTGTCTGACGAGCCCGACTTGTCCAATGCATGGACAATGTATTTCGATGGATCCAAAAAATTCAACTCAGCCGGAGCAGGAGTTGTGCTCATCTCACCCAAAGGCGACAAGCTGAAGTACGTGCTGCAGATGAAATTCTCAACACCCTCCAACAACGAAGCAGAGTACGAGGCCTTGATCCACGGCATGCGGATGGCCAGAACTGCGGCGCCACTCGCCTCATGATCTACGGCGACTCCTACCTGGTTGTGCAGCAAACCATGAAGCAGTGCGACGCCATCGCTGACAACATGATAGCCTACAGGGAGCTGTACAATCAACTGGAAGGCCTCTTCGACGGCTGCGAACTGCGGCACATTGGCCGCGAAAGCAACGAAGAAGCTGACGTCCTGGCCAACCTAGGTTCGGATCGAGCTCCGGTGCCACCCGGAGTCTTCCTCGAGTGCATCACACAGCGCTCAATCAAGGTCCGGCCCCCGCCAGGACCCTCTACATCGACAACAAGCATCGCCAATCCGCCAAGCACGGAGAAGGAGGTCATGGAGATAATGCTGGTCGAGCCCACGTGGACAAGCCCGTATCTGGCCTACATGCTGCACCAGCGGCTGCCGGAGAACCCAGTCGAAGCCAAGCGCATCGTCCGCCGTTCAAAAGGCTTCACCATCATCAATGGCGAGCTCTACAAGAGAAGCATCTCAGGAGTCCTCCAAAGGTGCATCGATCCAGCCGACGGCCAAGCTATCTTACTCGACATCCACGCCGGCATATGCGGGCACCACGCAAGCAGTCGAGCACTGGTGGCCAAGGCCTTGCGAGCAGGGTTCTACTGGCCCACCGCAATGCAAGACGCAGAAGAACTGGTAAAAAAGTGCGTTGGCTGTCAGGAGTTCGCTAACAAGCCGCATGCACCAGCGTCGGCACTGAAGACAATACCACTCGCATGGCCCTTCGCGCAATGGGGGCTCGACATGGTAGGTCCCTTCAAGAAATCCTCCCAGGCGGGCACACTCACCTCCTGGTGGCAGTCGACAAGTTCACGAAGTGGATCGAGGCGGTCCCAATCACAAGCTCAACTGCAACCTCAGCGGTCAACTTTATCAGGTCGATCATCTTCAGGTTCGGTGTGCCGCACGGCATCATCACCGACAATGGGACGAACTTCACAGCCGAAGAATTCAGGGATTTTTGCTCTGAACAAGGCGTCAAGCTCAGTTATGCATCCGTCTCGCACCCGCAGTCCAATGGGCAAGTCGAGAAGGCCAACGGCCTAGTCAGCAAAGGCATCAAGAAGCGTCTGCGAGTACCATTGAAGCGAGCCGCAGGAGCCTGGGTGGAGGAGTTACCAAGTGTGCTGTGGAGCCTACGCACCACGCCAAACAGATCTACCCAGTATACACCATTCTTCATGGTGTACGGTGCCGAAGCAGTCCTGCCCTGCGACATCAAATTTGATGCTCCACGAGTGGTGGCATACGACGAGTCTGATGCGGAAGAAGCACTTGAAGATGATGTGGATGTCCTGGATGAAGCACGCGACATCGCCCTCAGCCGCACAGCCGTGTACCAGCAAGACCTGCGCAACTACCACGGTCGGCGACTGCGGCCTAGAGCATTCGTCCCAGGGGACCTGGTTCTCCGGCTCAAGCAGAAGAAGGTGCACAAACTCGCCTCCCCATGGGAGGGGCCATACATTGTGACAGAGGCAATCGGCAACGGAGCTTACCGCCTGAAGGACTCGAAGACAGGGACAGTCTGCAGCAATCCGTGGAACGTGGCACAGTTACGCCGCTTCTACGCCTGATCGACCCCAGCTTGTAAACTTCACCTTGTTAAGTAGCAGCAGGTTTCTTACGCACTCTTTCCCTCGCCAGGGTACCTAAGGGGACTGGAAGGGTTTTAACGAGGCGGCCTGTTTGCGAGAATCAATAAAGATATTTGAAGAAAAAGACTTGTCATTTCTTCCTTTGCGAGCAATCAACTTAAATCCTAGGCCGCCACTCGAACCACTCGGGGGCTCGCGCCATACAGGTCTAAGTCCAGCCTAGGCCGCCACTCGAATCACTCGGGGGCTGCGCCACACAGGCATAACTCGAAAATCCTAGGCCGCCACTCGAACCACTCGGGGGCTCGCGCCATACAGGTCTAAGTCCAGCCTAGGCCGCCACTCGAATCACTCGGGGGCTGCGCCACACAGGCATAACTCGAAAATCCTAGGCCGCCACTCGAACCACTCGGGGGCTCGCGCCATACAGGTCTAAGTCCAGCCTAGGCCGCCACTCGAATCACTCGGGGGCTGCGCCACACAGGCATAACTCGAAAATCCTAGGCCGCCACTCGAACCACTCGGGGGCTCGCGCCATACAGGTCTAAGTCCAGCCTAGGCCGCCACTCGAATCACTCGGGGGCTGCGCCACACAGGCATAACTCGAAAATCCTAGGCCGCCACTCGAACCACTCGGGGGCTCGCGCCATACAGGTCTAAGTCCAGCCTAGGCCGCCACTCGAATCACTCGGGGGCTGCGCCACACAGGCATAACTCGAAAATCCTAGGCCGCCACTCGAACCACTCGGGGGCTCGCGCCATACAGGTCTAAGTCCAGCCTAGGCCGCCACTCGAATCACTCGGGGGCTGCGCCACACAGGCATAACTCGAAAATCCTAGGCCGCCACTCGAACCACTCGGGGGCTCGCGCCATACAGGTCTAAGTCCAGCCTAGGCCGCCACTCGAATCACTCGGGGGCTGCGCCGCACAGGCATAACTCGAAAATCCTAGGCCGCCACTCGAACCACTCGGGGGCTCGCGCCATACAGGTCTAAGTCCAGCCTAGGCCGCCACTCGAATCACTCGGGGGCTGCGCCGCACAGGCATAACTCGAAAATCCTAGGCCGCCTCTCGAACCACTCGGGGGCTCGCGCCATACAGGTTTACGAATGCAAAACCATACATTCTACATTCAAGGACTAACACCACATGGGCATACATACATGCATATTTACACTAATGTTACAATCTAACATTGTACTGCAAAAGGTTATTGTCTTTAGTCGACAGATTCTTCCTTTGGCGCATCCAATGGCCCGACAAGTCGCTCTGTATGATTCAGGGTCTGTTGCATCGCCTGACGTGCAGCCGCAAGGGATTCAGCATAATCAACATCTCTAGGCAAGCCATCAAGTATTCTGTCCAAGGGAACATGAGGTCGATGCAGTCGAACATAAGCAAACGCCGTGTTGGCCCCGGCAACAAGCTGACCGAAGACGACCTCCTTCAACGCCCTGCTACTGCGGAACCTCTCCAACAGCGCGGGCAATCCAGTCGGCTGCTCACCAAGGGGGAAGAACACTCTGTTGATTTGCCAGAGTGCTTTCCTGCAACCTTCAAGAACGAACGCAGCTCGCCAGGTGCGATCCAGCATCCGCGCGAGTACACGGCCCTCTCCCTTATGTACCCAGAATTGACGAGCTTCGACCGAGTTACCGGTGGCTTCCTTCTCCACGCGCTCGTCCACTCGAGCGTTCTCGGCTTGCCAGTCGGGTTAACAACTGCAATTAACGGGTCAAGATGCAGAACAACACAAGCACGAAGAAATCAAAGCGAAGCAGCTAGAGTCCAACCTTGTAGCTGTCGACATATCAGATCAATTTGGTCAAGAAGGAACCGTTCGCGCTGATTGAACGGCCCAGCGGAACGCGCCCTGAGGCGTTCAAGCTCCACCTCAGCTATCCGCAGCTTCGACTCAAGTTCAACGATCTTGTTCCTCATATAGTTAAACACCCGCTGGTCGTTCACGCTTCGTGTGGGAGTTGGACCAGCTGGGTGCTGTTGGCGAGCGGGCACAGCAGAAGAGGTACCCTCACCCTCATTTACACAGGTGGCCCCGGCGACTTCAAGAGCAGCATTTTCATCAGGCTGCCAAGTTAAGTGGTGTCAAACAGAAGCCATATTCATTCTAGCAAAAGACTCGAAGAGGTACATTTACATGGAGGAATCAGAAAATGCATCGATAAATAGACTTCATTAAGTTCACTACAAAAGGCGAATCAAAGGGGAACCCTACTACAAAGACTACACTGCAGACTCCGACTGCGAGCGACTCTTCTTGGAGGCTAACTCTGCAGCCCTGGCAAGCTTCCTCTCAAAGGTATCAATTAGCTTAGCGGCTAACTGACTCGCTCTTGCCTTGACGCTGTTTAGCGACTTGGTCTTGCCATCGGGTTTTCGAGGAAAGTCGCTGACAACTGCCTCGAAGTCGCCTGCGACCTCATGACCAAGCAAAAGCCGGAAAGTGAACTCTGAGCCGCGTACCGTCTGAGCACGCGTGTAGTCCGCTAGGGTGGTCGCCTCGCCTTCAAACGGAGCCGCAAGCGCATCAACATCGGCCGGCGACGGCTGGTTGGGGAAGATGCTCCGATGCACACTCACCAGGGCATCTTTCGACTTCTGCAGCTCCGCCGAAGATTGCTGCAGTGCAGTCGAAGCATACGCATGGGCGCGGTCAACGAAGCCAACAGCCGTCTCCAGGTCGACATTCTCACTGGAAGTCTCTTCTGGAGGAGCGCCTCCGCACGGCTCTGAACAACGAGGATGATCACACGTGTAACACATCAGAAGTCGACACAAGACAAAGTAGGCAATGAGCCGAGATACTTACCTCCGATTACTTTGGCGAGTGCGAGCAAGCGTTCAACCTGGGTCTTCTCTAGATCACCCCGGGTTCGCTCACGCTTTTCAGCTGCACCCAGGGACTTCTCCAGCTCGGCGACCCGCTTCGCCAGACTCTCCCTTTCGCCTGTGAATCACCGGATCAAAGTTAAAAACGAAGATAGTCGACAAACCTCCTGAATGCACGGGTTGGTACTCACTGTTGGCTTGCTCCAGAGCAATGCGGAGTCGACCCCCCTCCTTCTCCATGCGCATGAAGGACGTGGCTCCCTCCAGCAGCTGGCGACAAAACGGCTGTGCAAAGAAGCAAAAGTGTCAATCTGTGCCCGACTATCCTAGTCACGCACATCTTCGGGGGCTACTCCCATCGGGAGCGCTGTTCGCGCACCCGACACAAGAATCTGCAGAGTCAAGACAGAATATGCTTACGTGCTCAAGCAGTTCAGCATCCACTGCAGTCGTATCAGCAGCTCTTTCTGGCCTCTTGGAGGTTGACGTCTTCAACGTCAAGGGATTATTGGCCTCAGGCGCCTCTTCGGGTGCCCCAGTGGTCCGCTCCAGGACAGCCGCGGACTGATGTTCCTCGTCTCGAGGTGAAGAGCCAGCTCCACCAGTGTGATGGCTGTACAAAGAAGCAAAACTTCAGAAAAGCGTCCAAGGAGTCGAAAGAAGAACAAAGACAAAAAAGCGTACTCGCAAAGGCTTACCTGTTGACATCTTCATCCTCGCTGCTCATGGGAGGAGATGCCATCGCCACAAACCCAGCGGGCGGCGCCGAGTTCAGTGGAGGCACGGACAGAGGATCTCCCGGCTCACTCGCATCAGAGGATGAGTCGCGGGCTTCCTTGTCCTCCACAACCACTTCCTTCAAAGGTGACGACCCCGAGGTGGAGTCGACATTCTTTCGTCTTCGCCGCTTCTGCAGCGGCTCTTCGTCTTCATCATCCTCTTCCACCTCCTCGTTCGGCGAGTGGGCAGAAGGGAGTTCGTCTTCATCGTCGTCCTGCTCGACGACCATGGCCTCGTCGTGAGGTCCATTCTCCATCAGCGGAGGAAGGCTCACATAAGCTCTTCGGTCCTGACGAGCAGCGAGAAGAAAAGCGAGTCAAGAAAAACATTCGACTAAAGAAAAGCAAAGAGAGTTCAAGGTGCTTACCTCAGGTACGGGGTTGTTTGGCCCGTATGGTTCGACCGGGCAATTAACGTTGCACGGATCGGCGACCCGGAGGCTGGTGATGTTCCTCACCTTAGTCGCGATCTGTGCATCATCGAGCGAGGTGTCGACTGCGAGCTCCCACATTGGTTGTTCGCGTCGACGCAGCGGCTGCACCTTCAGCTTGTGGAAAGTCGCGATAAGGTGAATGCCACCTGTCTCGCGTCCGAGCGTCGTCAGCAACCCGCGGAGCAGCGCCAGCAGTGGCTTGGTCGACTCCTTGTCCTCCTTTGACAGAGGGTGCGACCAGGCATTGGTCCTTCGCAGAGGTCGATCAGCGGCGAACTCGGGAAGGCCTTCTTGGTCCCACCTGATGTAGAACCATTTCTTCCGCCAGTTCTGGACGGAGTCAGATTTCTTCAGCTGGAAGAAGCACGTGTCGCCGCGCAGCTGGATTCCGAAGCCGCCTACAGGGAACGTCTGCTTCGACCGCCCCACCATCCGTCGCACCATGAAGAGCGACTTCCAGAGGTTCCAGTTGGGTGCGATCCCCAGAAAGCACTCGCATAACACAATAAAACTCGCGATGCTCAAGACGCTGTTGGGATTCAGATCATGGATCTGAATCCCATAGGCGAAAAGAAGACCACGAACAAAATCGTGGATGGGGAACCCGAAGCCCCGTGGAAGGAATTCCACGAAGCACACGCGCTCCCCATCGCGAGGAGAGGGGATCACATCCTTACCGGGGGCGCGCGTCGTCGCCGTGCTCGTCGGCGGCAGCAATCCCTGTTCGCGGAGGTTGTCCAGCTCCGCCGCCTTCACGGACGACTTCCCCCAATCGCCCTCCAACTTCTTCATGCCGGCGTCGTCGCCGGCGGCGGAGCTTTCCGCTCCCTTCACCCTCTTCTGGCCCATGCTGCTAGCGGAGGAGGGGAGAGTTTCTGGAGATCTCGGTGCAAATGGCAATGGAGATGAGGCAGCGGAGAAGACGGGAAATGAAGGCTTGGTGAACTGTTCCCACGCCGCGGTGAAAATTATATACCGCGGGGGCAGTTCATCCTAGCCGTCATCAACGGAACCGTAACCCGAAGCAACCATCCGGCCGTCCACGTGTCGCGCAGAGAGGGCAACTGTCACCCTCCACTACGCACGGGAACCAAGGCGTCATCATCACTTCGCGAAAGTTTCGCGCCCAACGGTCCAAATTCAACGGCGGCCGCTGCGACAGTGGGCCCACTTCGTCACGTCCCGTCGGGCGCAGAGTGTGCCAGGAGGCGTCATCACTGATGTCATCCCTGACGTCACTGTGGATTCGTATCAAGTAAGCCAACGATCTGGCAGAGCACTCGACAACCCATTCGAGTGAGACAATTACATAGTAAGCTTTACAAAGCTGATGACACCCGAATTCATCATTCGAGTGAATGAACAACCAGTAAGCTTTCAGAGCTGAGTTTAAGTCAGTTCAGTAGGCCATCAAGGCTGAGTACAAAGTAAGTCGAGCAAGGCCAGATTTGACTCGAGCTTTTCGAGTCATCTTTTTACTCCCATCGGGAGCGGGCTTTTCGACTGAAGAAAAATTGAGTTTAACCTCAATTGCAAGCAATTCAGCTTAATCTCGGGGGCTACTCCCATCGGGAGCGCTGTTCGCGCACCCGATGACTAAGGACAACGACAGTCGAAAGTTGGCGAATCAAGAAGATCATGAGGCGCACTCGATTATTCAAGACAGTTGCAGCCGAAGGTTGGCTCGTAAAGGAATCAGGTGGCGTGCCCGGAGGAAGGAGTCCTTTACTCGACTCTGCGATTCGACTAAGCACTCGGGGGCTACTGTCGTGGGGCTACCTTTCGAGTGCCCCACGGTGGTGGTACCTGGGTCACGCCAAGGGAAGCCCATTGAAGCCCATGAAGTGTACCGTGTGGCCCGAGTAGCTGGTTAGGCCGGTGATGGCTTTCCTTATCCTGTAATGTGCAATCCGCACCGTTCACCCGAGACCTGGCCTGTGATATAAAGGCCAGGAGGGTGCGCCATCTAGGTCAAGCAAGAAACACACAGGCAAACCCTAGCGAGATTGCCATCTCGCCATTGTAGCCACCTCAATAATACCAGACAAGCAGGAGTAGGTCTTTACCTCATCTCGAGGGGCCGAACCTGGGTAAACTCGCCCCCTGTTAGCCGTCGTGATCACCAACGTTCATACTCTCTCCCCCTCAATCAACCCGGGGTACACAACCTTGGGATTTGCCGAGTCCACACCTCGACAATCATCCACAGCCAAACAACTGATTTGGAATTGAGGCCAATTCATTTCCAACTCAGATTTGGAATTCAACCCCAATTCAATTCCGAGCCCCAATTCCATGCAACCAAACACAGTGTTATGCTGTGTTTGGATGCGCTGAATTGACCTCGGAATTGAATTGGGAATGGAATACCAAATCAACCAATTCAATGGAATACCATTTTGGGTGTTTGGATGCGCGTGGTATTGACCTGTAGAATTAAGGTTGCAATGGAATACCAAATCTTGTTTGGATGTACAATGTGTGGAATTGAATTTTTTTTTTACTTTGACCACTATAACTTCTGTATTATTTTTCAGATGCTTCTCAAAATTACCAAATAAAAAAATCCTATTTAGTTTATCCCGAGAACAACAAAGTTTAGGCTAAAAAAAAAAACCAAATCGTTGTGTCCTGGCGGCGGCCGAGCCTGCTCCTCTCCTGAGTGGGCCGCCGCACCTTGCTCCGGCCGCCCACCTGGCCCCTCTGGCCGCGCCATGGCCGGTCGCGCCCCTTCACGCCCTCCGGATGCGCTCCCTCCACCGCTCGCCTGCGCGACCCCGTCGCCCTGCCATGGCCGCCGTGCTATCCCTCTGCGTCGGACGGACGGCGGACGACGGCGCCGGAGAGGGCTGGCCAGGGGTGAGGCGGCATCGGAGAGGGCTGGCCAGGGGCGAGGCGGCGGACGGCGGCGGCGGAGAGGGCCGTCTAGGGGTGAGGCGGCGGCGGAGAGGGCTGGCTAGGGGCGAGGCGGCGGACGGCGGCGGCGGAGAGGGCCGGCCAGGGGCGAGGCGGTGGCGGAGAGGGCTGTGGCGGCGGCGGCGGAGAGGGCCGGTCAGGGGCGAGGCGGTGCCGGGGCGCCGGAGGTCGAGCCCGAGCCGTCGCGAGGACTGAGCGAAAGCGTTGCCTCCAATTCAGAGGCAATACGGAGGTCTGACCCTCTGAATTGGTACCCAGGTAAGTTAGGCTCGCGGGGGGTGCCCTCGGAATTGGTCCAACGATTCCACGATCCAATACTGAGCGCACCAAACAACAAAATTGGCCTTTTTAGGCCCCAATTCCAATTCCGAGGTCCAATTCCGTGCAACCAAACAGGGGGTTAATGTATCTTGTGTGACTGCAATCCAAGATTTCTCATACTCTTTGTGAGGAAAAAGGGTATCTCCCACAGATTATCTTTTTTTTTCATTTAAATGAATCTCGTTGTTCAGATTAGACGGTTATTAGTATTGACTACTGATTTAATGCGTTTTGTTGCACGGTCCTTGATGCACGACTTTGGCCATTGAAAATATACTAGCTGAATGCCCGTGCGTTGCCACGGGATTAACAGAAAAAATAGACAGATCGATGAAACAACTATTTCAATAATTACACAATGTTTTTAGAAAATGTCTCAACATTGAAGATGATATTATCGTTTACTGGTGCAACAATAACTTTCCATGCGAGTTAGATCCCATGCTGAGGGATCTCGACAACGTTTTTACACATGATAACAACTAATCAGTAAACTTTACGTATCAGAGTTATATATGGCTATCATAGTCTTTAAGGTCGGTCTCTTACACTATAACTTTAATGTACATTTCCCGCAAAAGAAAATCAAAATAATTTGGAAAATATATTGCATGACCTCTTCTCCTGATCTGTGAAATTCTTAATTATGCGAATGAATAATCCCTTCCTACTATCTTTGCTTCCTCTTGATATATATGGTGAAAGTGCATGGTTGCCCCCATGCATAGTTTTGGTAATTAATGATAATCTCTATGGACTAATATTTGCATTGAGCTATATTTGTAGGTGTCCATTAGCTTGCTTGTCTCCATTTGTTGGAGTCAAGGTCTTGTTTGTTCTCCATGTGTTGGAGTCAAGGTTAAGGGAAGAAGATCATTTGTTGATCAAGGCCAAGGTGTTCGTCATCGAGATAAAGGCCAAGTGAAGATATGCCTAAGAGGTGCTTCTCCCATCTTGGTGTATGGGGGAGCCACATGGAAGACCATTTGTTGATCAAGGCCAAGGTGTTCGTCATCGAGATAAAGGCTAAGTGAAGATATGCCTAAGAGGTGCTTCTCCCATCTTGGTGTATGGGGGAGCCACATGGAAGATCACTTGTTGATCAAGGCCAAGGTGTTCGTCATCGAGATAAAGGCCAAGTGAAGATATGCCTAAGAGGTGCTCTCCCCATCTTGGTGTATGGGGGAGCGTCATGTGAATCTTCACCAAGCAAGGCGCAATCAAGAAAGGTGGTTCGTCTTGAGGAGATGAAGATCGTCCTCATCGATCTCAAGTGGATTAATGCGCAAGCCAAAGGTATGATCTTGATAGGGCTTTTATTTCACCGGTCTCATGATGTTAGTTGAGAGACCGGATTATTGGATAGATAGCCGTACTATCAAGAGGGGCTCTCGACCGAGTATCGTGATCGTATCGTTCGTGGAGAGCTCAAACCTTTGCATCCATGCAATCATCTTTATTGGTTCTTATTTGGATCTTATCGTGGTGTGGTCTTGGTGCTTGTCATGCTTGTCATGACAAAGCCAAGGTCACGGAAAACGGTTTGCATTTGCGTCTTCTTTTGTGTTTTCGGTATTGGAGATTTTGCCGGTTCATCCTTGCGGAAGATTTCTATCTTCCATCTCGTCGCAAAATCTCCGTTGCTTGTTTGCCTTTTTCAAAGGTTGCTTTTGTCATCCTCTTTCCAACAAAATTGGTTTTACTTTATTCGGACTTCAATTGCAAAAGATGTGACATTTCCGGTTTGCGAAAAAGAGTTTTTAGACTTCCCCATTTGGTTTTATAATATTTTGTTGGACCGTGATGTTTCTCTGCATAATCTTGTTGTGCTCATTGTGACGATTCCAACGAGTCCAAGATTATCGAAAACGGAGTCCATTTGCAAAAGATATGGGGTTATGCTTTTCTGCTGGAACTACCCCGGAGAGGGCCCGGAATCTCCGGCCCACCCCGGAATCTCCGGCCCCTGGGACCCGGAGTCTCCGCCCCCTGGTTTTTCGCTGCCGAACGTCGTCGCTGCGGTGCGGTACTGGACTGGGGTCCGGAGGTACCCCGGAGATGGACCGGAGTCTCCGGCCCAAGGGACCCGGAATCTCCGGCCCCAGATTTTTCTCAGCTCGTTTGCATCTGTGTGGTGCGCCTCTGGATAGGGGTCCGGAGCTCCCCCGGAGGGTGCCCGGAGTCTCCGGCCTGGCCGGAGTCTCCGGCCCCAAGGACCGGAATCTCTGGCCTCCCCGATGACCCAGCAGGCCGGAGCCTCCGGTCACTTACTCCGGAGTCTCTGGCCTGGACAGGCTCCAACGGCTAGTTTTTGGGGGAGGCTATATAAAGCCTTCTACCCCCCCAAAACCTGGCTGCTTACCTTGCTCACTTGTTCTTGCTCTTCCCCTTGGTTCTAATCCTTGTGAGCTTGATTCCTTTCTTCCCCTCCAATGATTCTTGCCCAAATTTAGGGTTTCAAGAGAGGAGATCTAGATCTACCATTCCACCAATCAAATTCTCCTCTAAGTGAGGGGAACCTTGTGGATCTAGATTTGGGGCTACTTTGTGTCATCCCCTTTGTTCTTCCTCTCTTATTCCCTCCATAGCATTAGTTGCTTTGGTTGGAATTTGGGAGTGAAGGATTTGAGCACTTTGTGTGCTCTTGCCTTTTTGCATTTGTTGCATCGGGTTGCTCTCTCCACGGTGATATGTGAATTTGAAGGTTGAGAAGCTTGTTACTCTTGTGTGCATTGTGTTCCCAAGAGCTTGTTGCCTCTTGGGTGCATCGTGTACCCTAGACGGTTGGAGGTGCCGCGAAGTCTTCGAGTTGTGAAGCTTCGGCACGAATTTGGGAGCCCCCAATTGAGTTGTGGGTGTGTGCCCCAAGAGAAGTTGTAAGGGCTGGGGCTCCGGAATCCGCCTCGAAGGATTCCGATAGTGGAAGGTGAACCAATCCCTTGGGTGAGGTTCATCGGAGAATAGGGTGAGGCCTTTGTGGCATCTTGAGTAGGCCTCTTGTGGCGAGCTCACACCCCTCCAACGAGACGTACTCCCTTAACAAGGAGGAACTCGGGAATACATCCTCGTCTCCACGTGCCTCGGTTATTTCTATACCCGAGCTTTTACTTATGCAATTTACATTGTGATAGCCTTCGTGCTTGAAGTTCATATCTTGCTATCTTCTTGTTGCTTAAATTGCTTAGCATAAGTTGTTGGTGCACATAGGTGAGCCTAGTAATTAGGTTGTTGGCTTGTTAATTTAAACACATAGTTTTATTCCGCAATTATCAAGCCCCTAATTAGAAAAGTTTTAATCGCCTATTCACCCCCCCCCCCCCTCTAGGCGACATCTCGGGCATAGTTGTTCTTTCATATGGTATGACCCAAAAGAACAATATGCAAAAATAGTAGACACAATAAAGTAAACCGTTAATTGATGCAGAATTTCTCATTTCATGATATTTCAATTTTTAGGCGAGCAGTAGGTCTTCTACATGCATACCAAGTAGTGAAGAGAAAACAGATGTCAATGCTTAATAAAAGTACCAAACCAAGTACTCACGGACTCTAATTCAGCACATGAGAAATAATTGTGATTCTCTGGATAAGTGTTTTCCTGAGCAAATGCAACTGTATTGTACCGAGACTATTCTCAAGTTGAGAGGATCTTGAAAATGAGCTAGATGATGAAAAAAGATTGGCACACACACAAATTCAGCACTTGCAATATACAAATCATACGAATTATTATTGCATAAATTTCACACACACATTCTAAGCAGTAGACACATTTAGCAGCTAGGAGCAAACATACCCACTCCATCTAGATAGCAGCAAACACATCTAGCAGTCCAGATCCACGCCCATGGTGTGCGCCAGCTTGTACACCCATACCCATGGACAATCCTTCCGCAAAGCATTGCCACAAGATCCTTCCGCAAAGCATTGCCGCAAATCATACGAAATGGATCAGCTCGAGAACTGTAGCTTGGATTAGAATGTGATGCAGACCACAAGTCTAGCCGGCAAGCCGTGGCGCGCGAGGAATCCTCCGTCGATGGTGCGTGCGGCAGCCCGAAGTCCGGCCAGCACATCATCCAGAGATGTGCTCCGACTGTTCAATTGTAGGCATCTTTTTGTTTTTTTATATTTTGACTGCACTATTGAAAGAACATGTGCCATCCCCTCGTGTTGTGATGTTGACAACAATACAATTAAGTGCTCTAATGTTGAATCTCAGCTGTGCAGGAAATCCAAAAGAGTCGTCGCAAAAAGATGGCCAAGGAGGTGTTTTCTGGGTATACCGGTTGTACCGGTAATGTCACCGGTACTACCGCTGGGGAACTTCTGGTGGCACTTCTTGTGGCACTTCCGCTTATGAAAATTCGCTTCTGGATTGCCCCGGAAGTCGCACCAGAAGTAGCACCGGAACTTCCGGTAAACCGGAAGTACCGGCGTGCTCAGCGGTACTACCGCTGGATACTTCCGGAGCCACTTTCGGAACCAGTGCCGCTTACGAAAATGGGCTTCTGTATCTTTTCCGGAAGTTGCACCGGAAGTGACACCGGTAGTACCGCTAAACCGGAAGTACCGGCGCGACCAGCGGAACTTCCGCTCCTGCGGGAAAGAGGATCCCTGAGAAGACCGTTGACATGAAGAACAAGTGAGGACCGGAAGTACCGGCCCTCCTGGCGGTACTTCCGGTGCTGCGGGTTGAAGCGGCCCTCCAACGGCCAGAATTTCGTGAAGAAGTATAAATGCTCCTTCACCTACCTTGGGAGGACTAGCTTTTGAATTCTCTCTCCTCCATTAATGCCCCAAAAGCTCAAAGCTCAAATTCCATAGATCTCTCAATCCCTCCACTCAAATTCGTCGATCTTTGGAGGATTGAAGGAGAAGGCCCCGATCTACACCTTCACCGAGCTGTTTTCCATTTCCCCCTCATTCTCTTGAGGGATCTTGTTTCTATGGTTAGCATTGTGTTACTCTAGATTCTTTTGCTCACTTGTTGTTGTATTTGTGAAGTGTTGTTGTTCTGGGAGCCCCCAATTTAGTTTTGGGTGTGTGTGCCCCAAGAACCTTGTAAGGGCTCCGGATTCCGCCTTTAAGGATTCCGATAGTGGAAGGTGAACCAAACCCTCGGGTGCGGTTCATCGGAGAATAGGGTGAGGCCTTTATGGCATCTTGAGTAGGCCTCTTGTGGCGAGCTCACACCCCTCCAACGAGACGTACTCCCTTAATAAGGAGGAACTCGGGAATACATCCTTGTCTCCGCGTGCTTCTACCTTCGGTTATCTCTTTCCCTTAGTTACCTTTACTTGCATCGTTAATTGCCTAGTTGCTTTAGTTAGGTCTTCATATAGGTAAATTCACCGTAGTTGCATATCTAGAGAATTTACCTTTGTGTTAACCCTAAAATCGAAAAAGAATTAAAAATTGGTGTAGCACCTATTCATCCCCCCTCTAGGTGCCCATACGATCCTTTCAACTGTGGAGCGGATGTTTAACTGGGCCGGTAGTCTGGCCGATTGGGCTTTGGATTGGATGTTTGTTTAATTAACTGGGCTGGTTATGTTGGAGCGTAGTCTTGGTAGGATTGCGAAGACGTATCCAATCTGTTTTTTGTGGCGACGTACCATCGTTTTTTGCGGCGACGTACCATCACCACCTGTTTGGATTTAACAGTATCATCATCATCATCATCATCATCATCATCATCATCATCATCATCATCATCATCATCATCATCATCATCATCATCATCATCGTCGTCGTCATCACGTGCGTGTACGTCTGTTTTTCTCCTTGACCCGATGTTTTTTATAGCTGTTTCTTTTGGCCCAATCGGGATGGACTCTTACCATTGGGATGGACTCTTTTCCAGATCGCTGATCCTTCCCCGGTTATATAGATAAATGGAACCGTTGCATTTGTCTTACAACAATATTTTGTTACATATATTTTTACACTAATTTTGTGGACATATTATGAGTATAAATCAAATTTAAATTTGTAAGTTGTGAACAACGAAAATCAAGGTCACCTTACATTTTGAAAGAGGGAGTGGTTATTTCTTAGGGCATCTCCTATGCAGCAAATTACAAGTCTTAAAGGAGAGAGGCCATAAACCTATGACCCGGCCATCTACACTCTGAGGATGGGGCTTAAGCATTTTTCTTAAGACCAATCCATTGCCCCCCCCCCCCCCCCCCCCCACCCCACCCCACCCCACCCCCAAAAAATAGAAAACATTATGTACTTATCTTCTCTGTTAAAAAAAAAACTACTTCTCTTCTCTGCCATCTCATGCATGAAGAGAGAAGGGCAAGGGAGAACGATGATATTTTCTTTTTGGACAACTAGAACGACGACAGGTTTGTGGAAATCAACATGGTAATCCACATTATGTGAGACTATCAGGTCCAGTGTGCAAATGAGCCAGCAGCCCATCTTCTAGCTGGATCATGCCCCTTTTTTTTCGTCCCAAGGCCCATAGATTCCCTTTACTTTGAGAGGATACTTGAATGTTGAATGCAACAAATTTGCGGGTAACGAGGATGAACCTTGGGTCTTATTTTTGGTTTGCACAACAGGTGAGGTCTTTTTCTTTTATTTTCTTCGGTTCTTCTTGTCGTGTACTTTGACCAGAGATTATTTTTTTGAGAATTCTCGGTGATGGGAGCAAGATCACTGGTGAAAATACACAACAAGAAGAACCGAAAAAAATAAAAGAAAAGAACCTCACTTGTCGTGCAAACCAAAAATAAGACCCACCCGCAAATTTGTTGCATTCAACATTAAAGTATCCTCTCACTGACCTAGCTACCAATACCATCACCAGTTGCCGCAGATGAGGAACCCGTGATCACGCAGCTCCACATTTCCGGTTCCCAAAACGCCAAACGCTGAGCTGAAAAGTAGCGCCAAGCCAAAGCCAAGAAGGAACTAGCTTTACCGCTGAAGGTCCCACGGCGTGTGTGCGTGGAATGGGCTAGCTTACCGATGCGACCTGTCCTCTCGCCTCGGCAACTGCTGTGCCACTGCCACCGCGCTGTTCCCGCCATGCTCGTGCTGCATGCATGGACCCTTTTCAGGCTTCGGTACAAGCTCATAGTACTACCAGCCTGGGAAGAAGGGTCGCTTTGTTGGATTCCCGTCACGACGCTGCTCGAGTGCGTCGATTCCGAGGCCAGTTTCCGTGATTAAAATTCTGTGCTCGCCGAGAGACTCGCGGGGCCGAGTCCATTGTTTACATTGTGCGCTTCAATTTGCTTCTAGGGCGCCTTTGCATGGTTTGTAGAAAATGTGAAGAAAAAGTGTGTAACTAGGAAAATTATTGTCACAATATTCGTGTGTTTGGTCCAAAGTAAAAGAAAAACAGGGGAAAATTTTCTTAAAAACGCAGACATTTTATACCCCCTCCGATTCGTAAAAAGTGTTGCCCATTTTGCACTAAGTTAATATAAACTTTGTACTAAGTGGACGACACTTTTTATAGATCGGAGCGAGTAAATATGATCAAATATCAGCATGTGCTTAGTAATATTTATCGTCATGCTCATGATTTATTCTTGAATCAATTTAATCAAAAAATTGCTTATATTCTCAACACCTACTTCCCCAAGACTATATGACCGGCCCTACATATTGCTACTTATTTTTTTAGATAAAGGAATTTTATTACTTAAGAGTTTTAAGCATTACACCCGGCTTCTGCATAGCTAAGATGTACACAGCCACCAGTTCAGCAGTAACCAATTCAGAAAAAATAAAAAAAAGCGAATTATATATCATAATGAGAAATTATAGATCCGTCTAAGATGCTGGTAGGTCTATCCGGAGTCTATGTTGCCATCCATGCCGGGAGAATAACTCCCTGGCCGCAGCCTCCAGCCTCGACGCCACCTCCAAAAATAAGTCTCGGTGCTCCACACGCTGCAGGGCCGACCATGCTCGTAGCGTAGCTGTACACCGATAGATATCCTGCATAACAGAAACATGTTTATCGTTAAAAACTTATCATTTCTACATAGCCACAACGACCAAATAACGGTAATCGCGCCCATCCTACTGAAGAGTTTAAACCTAGGATCCACGCTATTTAACCAGTTGACAAAAATGTTTGCAACAGTACGCGGTGGATGTAAGGTAGAACCTATCTGGACGGCTGACCATATAGACCTGGCGAATTCACACTGAAAGAATAAGTGTGTAATGGTCTCGGCATGTTGACACAAAACACACTTTTTACTTCCGTGCCAATTTTGCTTGGCAAGGTTGTCTTTTGTAAGAATTACACCCCGACGAAGATACCACGCAAACATTTTAGTTTTAAGCGGGATCTTCATCTTCCAATTTTGTTATTATCCTTAATATCGACTGGCACTTTAGGTAGAATTAATGCTCTATACATAGAATCAACCGAGAATTTACCATTCTTCACAAGATTCCATTGAAATTTATCTTGACCTTCCGAAAATTGGACTGAATCCAATCGGATGAGCAAGGCATTCCAGGATGCTTGTCTTGTTCCAAGTAAACTTCTTCTGAATGAAACATCTCGTGGGGAGGTATCCAACACCTTCGTGATCGTGTCACTTTTGTTTCGTACAATAGTGTACAGAGCCGGATATTGTTCTCTAAGGGCATATTGGCCTAGCCATTTATTCTCCCAGAAACGAGTTTCCGATCCATCCCTAATTGAGAAAGATCCATGTTGGAAAAAAACTTCTTTGTAGCCATGAGGCCAGCCCAGAAGTGTGAATCGCCAGGTTTCTAAAAACCTGAGAGACAGCTTGATCTCCCACATATTTTCTCCTAAGGAGGGTTTGCCAAACTCTATCTTCCGATAGAATTTTGAAGAGCCATTTAGCTAGCAAGGCTCTATTCTTGACCTCAAGGTCATGAATTCCGAGCCCTCCTTGGTCTTTAGGGCAACAAACCACACTCCATTTAGTTAGACGATATTTTTTCTTCTCGCAATCCCCTTGCCAAAAGAATCTAGACCGAAAATAATCCAATCTTTTTAAGATTTCTCTTTGGGCAATTGGAAGAATGAAATCATGTACAGTACTATGTTTGTTAGTACCGAGTTTATGAGTACCAATCTTCCACCCAGGGATAAGAGTTTAACTTTCCAGCTATTTAAGCGTAATTGAAGTCTTTCCTCCACCTTTTTCCATTCAGCATTTGTAAGTTTCCGATAATGAATCGGAATACCCAAATAGTTGATAGGAAATTGACCTTGCTCACAGCCAAAAAGTTCAGCATACAAGGCGGCGTCTTCTCGAGCCTCACCAAAGCAAAACAATTCACTTTTATGGAAATTTATCTTAAGACCCGAAAGTTGCTCGAATGCTGACAAGATCAGCTTAAGGTTACGAGCTTTTTCGATGTCATGTTCCATAAAAAGAATTGTATCGCCAGCATATTGAAGAATCGATAAACCACCATCTACAGGATATGGAATCACTCTTTCAATTTGACCCTCAGATTTAGCGCGTTCGATCAAGATAGCCAACATATCAGCCACTATATTAAATAGTATTGGCGATAACGGGTCACCCTGTCTGAGGCCTTTTTTCGTTTGAAAGTATTTGCCAGTGTCATCATTGACCTTAATGGCTACACTTCCTTCCGAAACAAAGCTATTAACTAACGCGCACCACTCAAGAGAAAAACCTTTCATTCTAAGGGTCTGCTAAAGGAAAGACCATTTGACTTTATCATAAGATTTCTCAAAGTCAATTTTAATAATTACCCCATTCAGCTTTTTCCTATGTAGCTCGTGAACTGTTTCATGTAGGATCGCAACTCCATCAAGGATGTTGTGGCCTTGCATATAAGCCGTCTGAGACAGACGCACTACATGATCTGCTACACTGTTTAGTCGAATCGTAGCCACTTTGGTGAATATTTTAAAACTAACATTAAGAAGGCATATAGGTCTAAATTGTTGAATCCTTTCTGCCTCGTTAACCTTAGGTAATAAAATTATCTCACCAAAATTGAGACGAAACAACTCTAGTTGTCCATTGTGAAGACAGGCAAACAGTTGAAGTAAATCAGACTTGATAACATCCCAAAAGTTCTGGTAGAACTCAGCCGGGAAACCATCAGGTCCAGGTGATGTATTATGTTTCATTTGGAAAACCGCCATCCTCACTTCTCCGAATAGAGTTTAGTAAGTAGACTATTTTCCGCATCTGAAACCTGGGGGATATCCTCTGTTCGAGACTCATCCAAAGTGAAATTTCCTTCCTCTGGAGCACCGAACAGGCCTTTACAGTAATTTGTAATGTACGAATTTAGTTGTTCATGGCCCTCAATCGTTCCCTCATCCTGGACTAGAGAATGAATGCGCTTTTTCCTGTGTCTACCATTGGTAATACTATGGAAATAGCGAGTATTCGAATCCCCTTCTAGGATGAATTGGGCTTTAGAATGTTGATACCATTTTAACTCCTCCTCTTGCAGTAGCTTCGCTATCTGTGCATTGGATTGGCTCTTTAGCTCAATCTCTTGCCCGGATAGTAACCAAACTTCTGCTAATGCTTCTAGAGCATCAATAATCGAGGAAATTCGTTCCTTCTCTTTTTTAAGTAAACCAGAAGTATGACGGGCCCAACCAACGAGGTGCGTGCGTAAAGCACATATCTTGTTGTTCCACCGCTGGATAGGCGTATCACCCGCAACTGGTATTTCCCAAATTCTTTTAACCATCTCATGAAAACCCTCGCGGTGCAGCCACCCGAGCTCAAACTTGAACCGTGGCTTACACTGTGGCCTAGGTATTCCAGTAGTCAAATGAATGGGAGCATGGTCTGACAAACCCTCAATAAGTCCTAGAGCCCGTACCGACACCAGTGGGAACCTAGATTCCCACTCAGTATCCATCAGTACACGATCTAGTTTCTCGTATGTGGGTTGAGGGAGAGAATTAGTGAAAGAACGAGATGTCGCCTAGAGGGGGGGGGGGTGAATAGGCGCTTTAAAACTTTTACGCTTAGGGCTTGAATAAATGCGGAATAAAACTAACGTTTAATTTATCAAGCACAAAACCTAATATACTAGGTTCACCTATGTGCACCAACAACTTATGCTAGGCAAGTTAACAACAAGGATAGCAAGATATAGTACTTCAAGCTCGATGGCTATCACAAGGTAAATGCATAAGTAAAGGGGTTTGGTTATAAAGATAACCAACACAAGTGGAGACGGAGGTTTGTTTCCCATAGTTCCTTCCCAATGGAAGTACGTCTACGTTGGAGAGGTGTGGAGGCTCCTTGGCCCTCCTACAAGCACGTCCGTGCTCACCCTATTCTCCATGAGCTCCTCCCGTGGGGAATACCCGATGGGGATTTGCTCATCCACTATGAGGTCGCCTTGAGGGCGTTGACCAAACCCGTACAATGAGGTCTTCTTGAGGGCGTTGACCAAACCCGTACAATTTGCCCGAGCCTACCTCCACACAATAGGAGGCTTCCGTAGCACACACAACCGTCTAGGGTGCACAATGCACCCAAGAGGCACATGCTCTTGGGAGCCCTATGCACCCAAGAGTAACAAGCTTCTCGAATTTCGATCCCACGTATCACCGTGGGGAATTCAAACCGATGCACCAAATGCAATGGCAAGAACACACTAAGTGGTCAAGTCCTTCTCTCCGAAATCTAACCAAAACAACTAATACTAGGGAGGGATTTGAGCGGAAGATCAAAGGAAGAACACAAAGGAACTCCAAGATCTAGATCTAGAGGGTTCCCCTCACTTAGAGGAGATATTGTTCGGTGGAAACGTAGATCTAGATCTCCTCTCTCTTTTCCCTCTAAAAGGAAGCAAGAATCATGGAGGGATGGAGAGGAAGCAAGCTCTCAAGAAGGTCAACAATGGAGGAGAGAGAGAGTGCAAAGAGTTGGGGAACCATTGGGGAAGAAGGCCCCTTAAATAGGTTCCCCCAAAAACCAACCGTTGGAGGGCAGATTCGCGTAGGGGCGGTACTACCGCCAGAGGCGGCGGTACTACCGCCCAACGCGTTTCAGCCCACCAACGGCTAGCAAACGAGCCCGCACTGGCGGTACTGCCGCCAGAGGCGGCGGTACTACCGCGGGCGCGCAACAGAAGGCAGCTTTGGCGGCACTAGTGGCGGTACCACTGGCGGTACCGCGAGCTCCAGGAGAGCACGGGAACCGCAACAGCGGTACTGCCGCTGGTGCGCAACCGAAGGTATGTATGGCGGCACCAGTGGCGGTACTACTGCCGTAGTGCAACGCCGAGAGATCAAAGAAAAACACAGGTGATGGCGGTACTACCGCCCCCTGGAACAGAGAAAGCTGCAGAGCCTGAAACTGAATAACTTTTGCTAAGAAAATCCGATCGAGGTGAATCCAATTTTGTTGGAAAGAGGACGACAAGAGCTACCCAACAAAAAGCAGAAATAATGAAACCAAGCAAGGGAGATTTTGCTAATAAAAGGAAGAGTAAAACCTTCCGCCCGGATGGACCGGCGAAATCTCCAAAACCGAAAACGCAAGAGAAGATGCATACGAAATCCGTTTTCGGTGAACTTGGCCTTGTCATGACAAGCACGACAAGCACCAAGACCACGCCACGATAAGAGCCAAATAAGAACCAATAAACATGATACCAAGGATGGAAAGGTTTGAACTCTCTACGACGATACGATCAAGATACTCGCTCGAGAGCCCCTCTTGATAGTACGGCTATCTATCCTATAACCCGGTCTCTCAACTAACATCATGAGACCAGTAAAATAGAAACCCTATCAAGATCATACCTTTGCCTTGCGCATAATCCACTTGAGCTAGATGATGACGATCTTTGTCTTCTCAAGATGGACCACCTTTCTTGATTGCGCTCCGCTTGGTGAAGACTCGCAACGTGCTCCCCCATACACCAAGATGGGAGAGGCACTCTTCGACATATCTTCACTTGGCCTTTATCTTGATAATGATCACCACGTGACGCCATCCTCCATGGGCTACATAGGATATCCCTTTCGTTGCACGCTCATGGAGAAATGCCTAACCACACACAGAGATACAAGCATATAGATCATGGGTTAGTTCACAAGGCTATATTGATAATTGCTTACCATACCGTGGGATCATATGATCCCTCATGGTACATCCCTAGCCTTGTGTGTTGATCAACTTGCACTTAGCCTTGATCAACATAAACTCTTCTTCTTTTAGCCTTGACTCCAACATATGGAGTTCAAGCATTGCTATGGACCAAACCTATAAGTATAGCTCAAAACACACATTAGTCCTTAAGGATTGTCATTAATTACCAAAACAACACATGGGGGCAACCATGCTCTTTCAATCTCCCCTATTTTGGTAATTGATGACGATACCTTTTTAAGAGGGTTTATATAATGAATTAAGCGTACTTGCAAGACAAACAAGCAAGCACGCAAGAGCATAAAGGCAAATGCTTAAGAACCAAACAAAAGCATAAAACCAAATTCCCTTGAACCCTCTAAACTTCTCCCCCATTGGCATCTATTGCCGAAATGGAAGGAAAAATTTAGAAGGCCAATGTAATATGAGTTCCTCCATAAGGTGTGCATTTCTCAAGATATGAGTGAAATCAAATGCACATATTCAATGATGAATAGGTATAGGAAATCAAACTATATTGGAGGATCTAAAGATTGCAAATAAGATGACATCCCTTTTTAAACATCTCCCCAGGGGGAGAAAAGCAATCGAAAAGATCCGAAAAGAGATTTCTAAATGAAAATGGAGAAGCTCCGCAATGTTCATGCACTATAGACGAGTGCACAAATATGGAATCCTTACTCCCCCAAAATCATCTAGAACATACAACAAGTGCAAGAGTGCATAAAACAAAACAGCACATAGCACTTGCACAGGTGATATGATTGAGCCATGATAAGATACCAATTGAAAAGATTTAACAAAAGAGAGGCCCAACCTAGCATAAGTGTGTGTGGCAAGACAATTTGTTTGGTAAGACAAAAGGAGGGATGAGATAGAACATCATCATAGCCTTAACCAAATCAGAGACAAAAACGCACATCACGTCTTGCCAACACACAAGGTGCAAAGAAGATCTTTAAAGAAAAAGAATATGTTCACAAGCTCAAGGGTACCAATTGGAAACTAAAACCAATTTAAAAAGCCAAGAGCTAGTAAGAACATTTAGAGCCAATAAAAATCAACATGCTCACCATGATAAGCATGAAGTCAAAGATCTTCAATAAAAATGAGTGCATCGAGAAGCAAATAAAGATAAGACGAGCACTCACGAGATATTTTATTTTTGAAGCCACCAAAGAATCAAAGATAATAAAAAGGTGACTCAAAAAGAAAAGGATACCAATTGAAAAAGTTACCTCCCTCATATGTATAGGTTTCTAAGTAGATAAATCATTGATGATATACACCCACAAAGAAACATGTACATATGAAATGGTTAGCAAAGAAGAGAACAAGGTATCCAAAGGGAAGTCATAAATACACAAATAAGATTATTGCTTAAAAGCATAGCACAAAGCTCAAATTTATCTTATTGTATATAGATGAACTTCAAACACATCAAAGACATCACACATATCACTAAGGGAACAAGAGATAGTGGAGACACTTTGAGATAGGCAACAAGTATCACAAAAAGAATATCAATTGAATGAAAGGTTTTTGCAATTTCAACACAAATATCACAAAGATATACCACGTGAAAGAAATAAGCCAAAACCACAACAATTGCACATAGAAACTTTCATGCCAAGAAGCAACCTACACAAGGTTGAATAACTAGAAAAGTATGCATGAGTAGATACTTGTTACCGAAATGTCATTGGTGATGAGGAAGATGAGAGTTCGTTAATCATCGTAGCTTGACTCCTATAATCACATGGTGAGAACACCTTCCTTATGAATGAGGCAAGCATCCAATGCATCTCCATTGTACCTAAAACACAATTTAAGTACAAAATGTTCCCAAACTCATTGGGTCTCATAGTAGTTAGATACACTACAATATATAGGACACACTCCATATAAATATGTGCATATAGATATGAAATTGAATTTCATGCACATCTTAGCCGATTAGGATTTGGTGGAGTATACCCTATATATTTGAACAAAAAGACAAGCATGCCATAAGATATATATATTAATAAAATGCATGCAAAGACTTTCTAGAACCAAAAAGATACAATTTTGGACACAAACACCAAGTAAACCAAAATTAGACACACCAAGGTGTGACACGAAAAGGTTCTCCAAATTATATCAAACTCCAAATCAACACATGATCAAGGAAAAATCAAAACATCCAATGATTGATTCCAACACATCATCACATGAAGTGAGGTATCAATAGGAATCAAATCAAACAACACATACAAGATAAGACGCCAATTGAAAATAGGATACCCGCAAGAGGCAAAGATAGCAAGAGAAGAGTATTACTTGAAAGACATCAAGTAAAATAAAATCAAGAAACAAGGTATCAAAGCTCCCATAAGAGATACCAATTGAGACAAATATCTATGGATGAGATATAAAATTTCAATAGATACAATTGAAGATACCTAAGCAAGATCAATGAGCATAGAAGATAAGATAAAAAGATAAATGCTCATTGGGTTTTATCATTCAAGAAGATAAGACACAAAACAAGAAATGAGAAAGCAAACTCCCAAAAGAGAGCAAGGTTACAACAAATAAACCAAACACTCTTTATATTTTTCAAGATGGCACAAAGCCTAAAAGAAAAGAAAAAGTTTGTCTTCCACAAACACAGAAGATATAGATTAAATGCCAATTGAAAGGATCAAATGTCAATTGATAAGATAGTGTTCTAAATAATAAAGAAAAACTCCCCTAAGATTCGTGCATTATCTTTAGGATTTGCATTTGAATACAAAACACACACACAAGGGATCATTACTCCTCATATGCCATTTAAAGAACTAACAAGATCAATAAGACATAAAGATCTACAAGAGGCAAGGAAGACAAAGGGAGTCGAAGAAAATACTTGGCAAGAGATGAGGCAAATAATAGCAATGGCCAATGTAGGGAGAATCAAAAATATTCTACCACAAATATAAATGTGGATTGTCCAAGGACAATGACCATTTGGAATTATTTCCCGGCGATAGAGATATCCAAGAATATCCTCACAAGATAAATCATATGGCAAAGGATAAGAATTAAAAACACCATATGTGGATAGAGTTTGTTGGTAGCTCTAACTATTCAAACCAACCGGCAAAGCCATGGTTAGAATAAGATGGAGCAAATGGTTTCTCAAAGTATATGGAAATGCATACTTGAGGAAAACCACACCAAGCAAAACTTAAACAAACAAGATCCAAAAGAAAACCAAATAGAAGCACTCAATAAAATTGGAACTTGTTCGAGCAAACATGCCACATAGGAATAGGATAACTTACAATATCAAATCCAATTGGCAAAACCTCAAATGTTCATGTTTTCTAGAATTGTAATAGGCACATAGCTTATTACTCCCCCCATAACATGATGATCCATTTCTTTCTAACAAGAGGCAACTAAAAATCAACTAGAGAAATTAATGGACATTATAGAATTTGAATTTCTCATGAATGATACATATCACATAGAGACTAGATAATCTTGCTATATCAATACTATGTGGTGTACATCATGAATACACATTTTTGGGATTGTGAAGTGCACAAAGCAAGTCACTCACCCAAAATTGGTATAGTCCATCAATCTCCCAAAAGAGCCAAATAAAATCCACACAAGATCCAATAAAAGGCTCAACAAAAAGTTTACACATACATGATACACAACTAACAAACACATACTTGATTTCTCAAGATAAGTAAGAGAGAAGCACATCATATGCAAACACATGCTTGGAACAAAACTAACACATGCAAGGGGGCAAGTAACTTTCAATGTAAATGAGTTAAGTACAAGTTACCGCAAGGAGGAACATTGGGTATAGGATAGATATGTGATAATCCAAATGATTTGGCATGAGGAAATATAACCTTGAAGATCCCTTAGTTCTTCATAAGATAGCCAAGTCTCCAATATCCTCCAATTTCACCTATTGATCAAGTTAGCTTGTTGGTCCCCAACAAAGTTGGGTCCTAAGATGTTAGTCACAATAGGTTTGGGTACCCAAATGGTTCTTTTCTTGACACCACTTTGAGCACCCACATATTTGGCAAACACATTGCCAACCCTATCCTTCCTAAGAGAATAAGCATCATCAATTAGAATGGGGTTGGATAGGGTACCGTTAGTGCATGAAGAAGCCACGTGACCCTTCTCACGGCATAGGTAGCAACACCGACTCTTCCCTTTCTTCTTAATAGGCTCCTCAACTTGAGGAGCAATAGCATGAGTCTTCTTAGGAGGTGGCCTTTGTTCAATTCGTGGTTGAGCATGAGATTGAACAAGAGGCCGCTTCCCTAGTTGCTTCTCATTGAGAGGCTTCTTCTTCATAGGGCAATCTCTAACATGGTGCCCTTCGATCTTGCACTTGAAGCAAGTAATCTTGGCCGAATTCTTGACTTGTTCTTGGACCTTCTTCTTGTCAATCTTGGACTTGTTCTTGTTGTTGGAGTTGAATCCAAGTCCACTCTTGTCATTGGGGGATTGTTGCACACTCAACACGTTGTCAAGTGTGGACTTCCCTTTATGACTCTTTTCCAAGTCTTTCTTCAAAGAAGTGGCTTGGGCCTTGGCTCATTTCTTTCCCCTGCATGGTTAGTGACAACACAAGCACTAGAGGAAGTAGATGCATCATTGTTAGAGCAACAAGGCATGGAAAGTAATTCATCACAAGATGTACCAACATTGTGAGTGGACGAACTAATAGAACTAGCACATGGCAATATAGAAATTTTACTAGAAATTGTGCCATTGTCCACGTGGGGCTCACTAGATGTTACCTTGGTAGTGATGGCCTCATGAGCTAACTTTAGCCGATCATGAGATACTAGAAGATCATCATGAGATCTAGATAGCTCCTTATGACTTTCTTCCAATTTCCCATAATTGCTAATTAGCAAATCAAGTTGATCCCTTGGCTCAACATTCTCCTTAAAAATGGATGCTTCACAAGAAGTAGAGTTAGTAGCACAAGCAGCATCATTAATAGCAATAGGAGAACAAGTAGGAAGCTCTTTTATCATTTGAGCTTGGAGTTGATCATGAGACTTAGTGAGATTAGCGAGAGAACCTTCCAAGGACTTGAACTTCTTTTCAAGCTTCTCATTAGCCTCAAGAAGTCTAACATTTTCAACAACAAGCTCACCATTTTTAGTTTTTAATATTTTAGCAAGAGCTTGAGCATGATCATGTTCTTTTCTTAATTTAGACATATCTAGATTACTAGACTCCTCAAGATCCACAAGAGTTTCCTCAAGGGTCAACCTACGACCTTGCTCTTCTTCAAGAGCAATAGAGAAGTCCGCAATCTCATTGGCATAATCACGCTCATGAGCTTCCATTTTCTCAATGGTGTCTTCATACTCATCAATAACATTCTTACTCTCATCAAAAATAGCCATGATGTTTAAGAAAGTAGAGGAAGCATTATCATTTTTACGAAGAGCATGAAGGAAAATATTTTTCATTTTATCTAAGAGAGCATCATTATCAACATCGTCATTATTAACATCATCATCATTAGCCATAAGGCAAAAGATAGTTGATGAAGATTGACGTGGGGTTACCATGCCAAATCCCTCGGAGGTCATCCTTGGGTTTAAAGAAGAGGAGAAGATGGTGGTGTTGGTGAATCCGTCGGCTGACAAGAAAGATTTACCCAGGTTCAGGCCCCCGGAGGTAAAAGCCCTACGTCCTGCTTGTCTGGTATTTATTGATGAGATTACCGTAGAGCTACAATGGCGAGATCGAGAGATGCGATCTCGCTAGGATTCCGGTGGCTAGTTTTTTGCGTGTCCCTAGTCGGTGGCCCTCCCAGCCCTTAAATAGTGAGGCTGGGTATCGGGAATCCTCTACCAACTAGGGTTACAACCGACCTTGGTTCTGTCTAGTCTTGGGCTTGTTTCCTTCGGTATGGACCTTCCTTTCAGCCTTGTTCCGGGGACCACGATGATGTTTGAACACCAGCTATCCGAACCGTGGTGCACCCGAAGGGTACACCCACGTCAGTAGCCCCCGAGGACCTAATAGACTTCAAGGAGTCTGACAGGGACTCCACCCTTAGTCAGGTGTTCAAGTAAGGCTGTTTTCAACTTTAGATATTATGTTTCGTACCCGTCTCGCAGGGCGCTTTAGTCGTGGGATACTCGACATGGCAGGCCTGGTTCACTCGACAGTATCGGGACCAGTTAAGTGCTCTTGGGAACAAACTCTACCAGCCTACATCAGACTCGAGTCTCCGGGCTCGAATCCGGAAGCTGGACCATTCGACTCATGCCATATTTGAGGTCTCACAGAGTCGAACTGAGCTTATAGGGTACCCAACGCGTCCGTTGGGATTTTCATCACGCCTGTTGGCGCGGTACATTTGTCAGGTACCTCAGCTGTTGCTGTCAGTCCCGGCCCTAGACGACGAATCGGTGGGACTTACCTTTGCACGGTAAATGCAGCATCCGAGGGTCAGCTGTGTTTGATTCATCTCGGGAATTTTCTTTGTTTTTGCTCGGGTTAGACCAGAGTCGATAACCTTTCGAGTGCCCTTTAGTCTCTCAGTTATCGGGTGCGCGACAGCGCTCCCGATGGGAGTAGCCCCCGAGATTATGCTGAATTACTTGTAATTGGGGATAATCTCAACCCGCTGACCTCGTAGATTACTCTGAGAATTTTTGCTCCCGATGGGAGTGATATGGAGTTTACGACATCTTAGTCGAATACCTCAGGGACCCGATGTTGTATTAGGTCGAGTGTATTGCAAAGGATTTGAATTAAAGCTGACCTTGGATTACGTCATTGACGACATCATCGGCGTGCTCGCCGCAACCGATGCGCTCTGCTGCTTGGCCTGCCACGAAATGACCGGACGGGTCATCACGTCAGTTTGACCACACGTCGCGGTTTTTACGCGGCGCAATGATGGTGGCCTCCTCGTTTCCCGTGCGTAGTGGGCGATACGATCCGCGACGGTTGTCCTCCACGCTCGCCGCGTGTAGGGTTTGATCTTTGCCGTTCCGCACGGTGCGAAAATCGAGGGCCAAGATCACTCCGCTCCAGAGGATAAATAGGGATGTACGGGAGGCGGGGTGAAAAATCTCCATTCTCACCGCCCAGTTCATCCCTTCTCTTGCGCCCTGCAGCTGTCCTTCCAGTCAAAACAGAGAACAAGAGAGCCTAGTTCCTCCTCGCGCCACCATGACGAAGAAAACCAGCGGCAAAAGGACCGCCGGAGCCGCCGCCGCTGCCGCCTCTACCGCCGCCGATGCCACCGCGGCGTGCGATCTGAAGAAGGTGCATGGCAACTGGCAACGGTCCTCCGTGACCGAGCGCCAGCTTGAGGTGTTGCGCCGCGACGGCTACCTGCCATCGCCGGAGAAGATGAAGGCACGGGCTCCTGGCGACGAGGTTTCCCCTCGTCCCCGAGACGACGAGCGCGTCTGCTTCGTCAACTTCGTGAACAGGGGATTCGCCTTCCCTGTTCACGAATTCTTCCGCGGCTTGATGTACGCGTACGGCGTACAGATGCACGATTTCACCCCCAACGCCGTGCTCCACGTCTCCTGCTTCATCGTCTTGTGCGAGTGTTTCCTTGGGATACACCTGCACTGGGGTTGTGGCAGCGGATCTTCAACGTGAAGCACAATGTTGGCGCGAAGTGAGGCAAACTGGAGTAGAGTGACGTGGAGGTACTGGTGGAGAAGGGTGGTGTACAGAAGTACGGCTGAGAGAGGTGAGCTGGGGTCACCGGGGTTGGGAAAGAGGATGTCCCCAGTGTCTAAGTCTAACCTCGGAAAGTAGGCGTAACGGGTGCACTGTCTCATGATGGGGTCAAAGGTGCGGAGGAACAGGATGGCGTCTCCGGCCGCCTCCTGTACGGCTCGAGTCGCCTGAGTAGTGACACCAGAAGTGAGGGCGTGGGAGCTCCCTGCGGTCACGGGCTCCAGACGTAGGTGGACGGTGGCGGTGAACTCCGAGGTGGACCTGTCGAGACGGTTGTGGTGCACACGGTAGGTCGGGGGAGGTGCGCCTGGGTAGAGGTGGTCCCAGATCTCCCTCAGGAACTGCGGAAAGCCGGGGATGTGTACGGCGGTAGTCTCAGCGAACAGCTCTGCCATCTGTGACAGAGACAGAAATCAAGTAGAGTGAGCGTTACGTTTTTAAAGCACAAACAGATAGAGAAAAAGTGGTTAGCACTTCGAACTCTATCCTACGCCGTACAAGAAACTAGGGTATCCTACAGGCAGTTAGGCTCTGATACCAAGCTCTGTGGCACCCCGATCCAGATGATCGAGTCACCCCATATACCAGTCCCAGAAACACTGGATATATGACAACTTGATAAACAAAGACATAACCAAATACATACATAGGGCTCCGAGTTCGGGCATACATAAGGTTACAACACGGGGGTGAGGCTCCAGCGCTCGGGCAACATGCGCACACAACAGTATGTACATTATTTACCCACCATCGAGCCTCTAGCGGAAGTCATAGCGGAAACGTAGATAGTCGCGTGGCGATAGCGGCCTTATTCCACGGGGTCCTGCCTGGGATACGGGTTCCTAGTTCTCGTACAACGGGTACTCGGCGTCGGGAGCAACGGAGTCTGGCCACATGAGAAGCCAGGTAAGTACTTGAAGTACTCGCAAGTCATTAGCCCAAATTCAAACAAGGTCTATCTATATGGCATGGCATAAGTTCGAAAAGTAGCATGGCATGAGTTTGGTTACGAGGGTGAGTCCAAGCTTAACGGTTGGACATAACTTACCTACTTACCTTTGAAGGGGTGTTTCATGTTACCAAGTGAGATTTAATTTCCCACACGACAACTCATAACCACAACTAGGCTTCCAAGCCTTTAGCCAACTCTGGCTTACTCTTTCCGATGTCACTTGTTTGCCAGTCTCATCTTAATAATTTATCCATGTTCGACTGGACTGACTCTTAGTGTGACCCGACCCAAACATCGTCCCATAACCTAGGGACAAGGCTAGATTCTAGATTTATACTCTCGAGAGGTTGCAACATTTACCCATACGCTGAAGTCTAGGTTTGTACCGCCGGTACCGAAGTACTAGAACCCATCATGGCGACATCACAAACCCACACTTCCACCACCGTTTACTCCACCCAGACACTCCCTGTGTAGCCACCGACACGTCCCTGGGACCACGTCTTATGACGAAGTGAATCCGGCACGTCCCCAATGAATGAGCGACGCCTAGCTCCGGAACCTTCGCAAGACTAGCCCCGACCACAAAGGTAACCGACTAGACTTGCCAAAAGGGTGGCGTCAAAGGAGGCTAGATGGGATACTCGGCTATGGTTCGCCCACATGAACGACGCATGGTGTGCTGGTGTGTTTGGTGAGTGGCACCATGTGACTCAATCTAGTCGAGGGAGGTGGTTATCTTCTTAGTCAAGTTTTTTTATATACAGTTTCCAACATGAATCAAGCAACACAAGCAACAGCATAGGATAAACATATCAATTGCAGGTATCAATATTAACATTGCATTTATAATACCCGGGTGACTTTGGCGGTTCCTCCAGCCGGTGTCACCAGGGGGTTAGTATTCATAGAATAAATAGCATAGTGTTTCAAACGGGTGACCGTGGCGGTTCCTCCAGCCGGTGGTCACCGTAAAGAATGAACCGAAAAGCACTCATAAAAGTGAGAGAGCATCCATTCCACTCGGTGATTACCTCGACGTGGTGTCAGCAATCTAGGCAAAAAGAACCCAATGGAAAGTCAGCTCCCAAGCGTCACAGTCCGGGTGGTCTATGCCAACCATATTTGACGGAGGGACAAGGCAAATAACTCTTTTGGCAAATGCCCCCAACTCCGAGGATCATAAGACGACATTCGTCTGTTCCTCACCTCGGCGAAGAGGAAAAAAACCAAACAAAGCCTCGCAAGCGCGAGACGCACAGTTGTAATATTTCCCCCATTCCTTCGACTGAGGCGGTTCCTCCGGCCATTGTCTAGGGGACGGGAGTGAGGCACATATAAGCAATTATAAAGTAATACAACAATTCAAATGCAATATGGCATGTGAGGTGCAATATCAATCTACTCAAGCAACATATTTAAATTCTAGGGTTCGACCAAGTTTGAGATTGAGTTGATGGCTTTCCTTCAGGTTCGGGAACAACTCCTATTTCGTCGGGAAGGTCGGAATCTATCCAAAGGAACACGAGATAGCGTCAAATACCCCTCTTATGTCATCGAATAAAATCCAAAGGAAATAAATTCCCAAAATTCCTTTTCTGGTCCCAATGGAAAGACAACTTCAAAACAAAGCCAGCAAAATTGGTTTCACATTTTTCTGAGCATTTTTGAGGGAGATATTGCCTTCCAAAGTTTAACCAAAAGTCTGCCTATTTCCAACAGAAAAATAAACAGAAAAAACAAAACAGGAAAACGATTCGAAAAGATTAAAATCCTGACAGCGGGTCCCACCAGTCAGTGACTTAAGGCCGAAACATTTTCTTTTCTTTTCAATGCGGGAAATAGAGCAGAGGGGTGGCCGGCTCCGGCGATCTTACCGGCGACGGTTGGCTGCGGCTAGGGCGAGGGAGAGGGGTGGAGAGGAAGCAGAGCGGCTCGGGGAAGAGGCGGCGCAGCTCGTCCGCGCACTCGCGGATCACGGCGACCTCGGGAGGCACCAGAGCGTCCACTCCGGCGGCGGTGGCGTCGGGTTGACGATGAACTCGTCGAATCCGGCCACCAATCACCCAGGCGGGCACGGCATCATCACCGCGGTGCTCTGGGACGCTTCTGGGTGGAGGGAATCGACCAGGGGGAGGCTGGGGTGTGCGAATCGGGCTGGGGTCAGTGCGGCTCGGGTGGATGCGATTCCGGCGAGGTGTGGCTCCTCCGGACTCGAGGCTGAGGCAGGGGGTGCTAGAGGGAGTGGGAGAGGTGGTGCGGCGATGGAATGGTGCTGGGGTGGCCGTTATATAGGGTTTCCGTGCGGCGGCCGGAGTTATGGCGCGGTGAGGTGTCGGCCATGGCGTGGAGGCGACGGTGGACGGTGTGTCGCTGGAGCGCTGGCACAGGGGACGCACGCGGCACAGGAGGTGGTCGGTGGAGGCGCGTGGGGCGGCGGAGGCGCTGACGAGAGGGCCCCGGCGAGCACAGGGTTTGGACGGCGCGTCGGCTAGCGCTTGGCGCATGCTGCGGCCGCCGTGCTGGGGCTCCTCCGGCGACGCGTGGTGCAGGGGAGGTGGAGAGAGGGCGAGGGGCGCAGGAAGGCAAGCTGGGGCGCGAGGGAGAGCCAAACGGCGGCGACCAAAATCGGGCGGCGCCCCACGGCCATGCCCATGCCGGTCTGGGCATGTCCAGGGCATGCCAATATCGGCATTGGCACCGATCTCTCAGCTTCGGGATCCAAATGGGATGTGGTTCGCGTCACTCTGCGCCAAATTTCAAGATCTACAACTTTGCCGATCAAACTTTTTGCAAAAACGAAAGTTGGTCCGACCAAAAGTTTTGAAAACAGTACTGGTCAAAAAAGGAATATGCAATTTGAGCAAGCAAAACATTTTTGCTTTGGCCAAGATTTTTCCTGGAGGTGTAGGTATGCCTTGTGCTGGTGTCTAGGTATTCTCCTCCCTTCACAAAAATTATTTGCCTGGTTTTTGAAAATTTCTAAGTTTTGGGCAGGAACTTGCATAGGGAAAAAGTCAAACATCTTCTTAACAAGATATCAAATGTTTTTGCATAAATGGCTTCTATAACACCTAGGGATCACTCCCTAATTTTTGTGGAATTTTTAGAGACATGGAGACAAGGGTTCCTTTGGAAGGCCAATTAAAAGGTGAATTTTAAAAGAGGAAATAATTCTTCCTGAATCAATAGTTGACCAAAGTCAAAGGTCAAAATCTCAAGTACCAAGTGGGAGGAAATTAGAAGGCACAAGATCCCACTTGATTTAGCAGACTAGAAAAGTTTTAGGGTTTAAAGGATTTCCCTGCGGTTTAAAACCAAACGCATTTTAAATAAACAGAATAAGGCATTTTGGAAAAAATTTAAAAAGGCCAAAAATCCAGGGTGTTACAAACCTTCCCCCCTTAAGATGAATCTCGTCCTCGAGATTCTTGTTGCTCGCTGAAAAGATACGGATACTCGGTCCTTAGCAAATCTTCACGTTCCCAGGTTGCTTCTTCCTCTGTGTGTCTGTCCCACTGCACCTTGTAGAACCTGGTGACCTTGCTGCGGGTGCGGCGTTCTGACTCATCCAAGATTCTGACGGGGTGTTCCTCGTATGTTAGTTCGCTGCTCAACTCCAATTCCCTAAAGTCTGCCTGCTTGGTTGAGGGTGATACGCACTTCCTTAGCTGGGACACGTGGAAAACGTCGTGCACTCCAATCAATTCCTCGGGTAGTTCCAGTTGGTAGGATACGGATCCCATCCTTGCCAAAACCTTGAAAGGTCCAATAAATCTTGGGGCCAACTTTCCTTACATGTGGAACCTTTTCAGGCCCTTGAGGGGCGTTACCCGAAGATATACGTAGTCGTTTACCTCGAAGTGAATCTGACGGTGTCGTCGGTCATAATAACTCTTCTGGCGGGACTGAGCTGCCTTGAGTCGGTCTTGAATCAGATGTACTTGCTTCTCGGCTTCCAGCAGAACATCGGGCCCAAAGATCTTGCCGTCTCCAACTTCGGACCAGTTCAGCGGGGTTCGACACTTCCTTCCATACAACGCCTCAAAGGATGATATTTTCAGGCTGCCTTGGTAGCTGTTATTATAGGAGAATTCCGCGTAGGGCAAACTGTCTTCCCATCCTGCTCCGTAGGCGAGCACACAAGAACGGAGCATGTCTTCCAGAATTTGATTGACTCGCTCGGTTTGACCATCCGTCTGCGGGTGATATGCCGTGCTGAATGATAGTTTTGTCCCCATGGCCTGATGTAGGCTTGTCCAGAATTTTGAGGTAAATTGGGTACCCCTATCTGACACAATGGTCTTCGGGACCCCATGGAGTCTGACAATCCTGTTCACATAGAGTTGTGCTAGCTGATCCGAACGATACGTCATCTTGACCGGAATGAAGTGGGATACCTTCGTTAAACGGTCGACGATGACCCAAATAGAGTCATTCCCCCGGCTGGACTTGGGCAGTCCGACAATAAAATCCATGCTTATGTTGTCCCACTTCCATTCGGGTACCTTAAGGGGTTGCAGGAATCCTGCGGGTTTTTGATGCTCGACCTTCACTAGATTGCATACGTTGCAGCATGCGACATAGTAGGCGATCTCCTTCTTCATGCCGGTCCACCAGAATGTTTGTCTCAAGTCTTGGTACATCTTGGTACTTCCTGGGTGGATAGAATAGGCAGACTCGTGGGCCTCGCTGAGAATTTGTTGTTTCAGCGCGGCCTTGTCGGGTACACAAAGGCGGTTACCGTAGCGGAGGACTCCTTGATTGTCCAAGGAAAATTTCTTGGCCTTTCCCTGTGGTATCTTGGCCTTGATCCTTTTTATGCCGGGGTCGTTGGCCTGCTCGGTTTTGATTTCTTCCTCCAGGTCTGGTTTCACCTCTAAGGTGCTTAAATAGGCCTTGCTTCCCATAAAGGAACCTGTCTTTCTTCTTCTCCTCCGTGTTGGTGTCTTCGGGTGCATAGCGAGCAAGGTTGTTGAACTTGGTCAGATACTCACTAATGGATTTGCTGCCTTGGGTAAGTGCCAGAAATTCCTGCTGCTTCATCTTTATGATACTTGAGGGGATGTAGGCTCGGCGGTATGCTTCCTGAAATTCTGCCCAAGTGACAGGGGGTCCATCGCCCCTTGCGTCCTTGTGATTATCCCACCAAACGCCGGCGGGGCCTTCAAGGTAGTGGGTGGCAAAGGGCACCTTGTCTGGCTCGTCCACGCGAGCGAGTTCCAGCTTCTTTCCCATAGTACGGAGCCAATCGTCAGCCTCAAGTGGGTCATCAGCAACAGAGAAACTTGGTGGGTGAGTACGCTGAAAGTCTTGAAGCCTTGAGCGGCCTGCTTGTGGGGCATTCTGGGCTTGCATGTATGTGCCAAACTCTCTCATGATCTGAGTCAGATGCTGGGTGTGACGTTCATCCATCATCCTCATAAACTGACTTGGGCTTGGTTCCTGAGTTGGAAGATGAGGAGGTGACTGCGGAGGCACAGGATCCTCGCCCGCTTGTCGTGCGGAACGATGAACCGGGGTTTCATGGCTGCCACTTGCACCGCTATTGGGCCTCATCCTGGATTGTTGAATGTGATGGCGCGTATCATGAGCATCCATATGGGGAAAGTGTAACAACCAAGGAAAAACCAAATGGAAACACGGTTGCAAAAACAACAAACATGGGGTTATACAAAGGATGAGGGGGTTACAGGATCCTAGCACTCGTTATTTTACAAAAGATGCTAGATAAAGATACAAGCTACTCGCACAAGGTACATGGTACAAGATACAAGGCACCTAGTACATGATGCATGATGCAACTCTACCGCTACATTATTCAAGCACGCGATACATCGGGAGGTATAATACACTAGGCGATGTCGTTTTCGAGCGTCTAGAACTCCATCTCGAGGGGAGTCGCTGGCGTGGCGGTGTCGATGGCCTCCTCCGTGCGGCTATAGCCGGGTGAAGCGCGGTCGTCTCGGGAGTCTCCGGAGTAGGAGGGCGGATCGGCACGGATGCGACGACGCTGAGACCGAACAGGGGTGAAGCGCGAGTAGTAGTGAGCGGCGCTGCTACGAGTGCGGGAGGGGCTCGTCGGTGTGGGGGACGGCGAGAAGCGGGCGATTCCCCTCCTAATCTGCTCGAGGGAGCTGTGGGTAAAGGTGGGGAGACGAGGTGAGCGGCGAGAGGTACCAGCCCCAGAGGCTCGCGTCATCTCGGCCAAGGCCATGTTGGCGCGAAGTGAGGCAAACTGGAGTAGAGTGACGTGGAGGTACTGGTGGAGAAGGGTGGTGTACAGAAGTACGGCTGAGAGAGGTGAGCTGGGGTCACCGGGGTTGGGAAATAGGATGTCTCCAGTGTCTAAGTCTAACCTCGGAAAGTAGGCGTAACGGGTGCACTGTCTCATGACGGGGTCAAAGGTGCGGAGGAACAGGATGGCGTCTCCGGCCGCCTCCTGTACGGCTCGAGTCGCCTGAGTAGTGACACCAGAAGTGAGGGCGTGGGAGCTCCCTGCGGTCACGGGCTCCGGACGGAGGTGGACGGTGGCGGTGAACTCCGAGGTGGACCTGTCGAGATAGTTGTGGTGCACACGGTAGGTCGGGGGAGGTGCGCCTGGGTAGAGGTGGTCCCAGATCTCCCTCAGGAACTGCGGAAAGCCGGGGATGTGCACGGCGGTAGTCTCAGCAAACAGCTCTGCCATCTGTGACAGAGACAGAAATCAAGTAGAGTGAGCGTTATGTTTTAAAGCACAAACAGATAGAGAAAAGGTGAAAAGTTGTTAGCACTTCGAACTCTATCCTGCGTCGTCCAAGAAACTAGGGTATCCTACAGGCAGTTAGGCTCTGATACCAAGCTCTGTGGCACCCCGATCCAGATGATCGAGTCACCCCATATACCAGTCCCAGAAACACTGGATATATGTCAACTTGATAAACAAAGACATAACCAAATACATACATAGGGCTCCGAGTTCGGGCATACATAAGGTTACAACACGGGGGTGAGGCTCCAGCGCTCGCGCAACATGCGCACACAACAGTATGTACATTATTTATCCAACATCGAGCCTCTAGCGGAAGTCACAGCGGAAACGTAGATAGTAGCGTGGCGATAGTGGCCTTATTCCACGGGGTCCTGCCTGGGATACGGGTTCCTAGTTCTCGTACAGCGGGTAATCGGCGTCGGGAGCAATGGAGTCTGGCCACATGAGAAGCCAGGTAAGTACTTGAAGTACTCGCAAGTCATTAGCCCAAATTCAAACAGGGTCTATCTATATGGCATGGCATAAGTTTGAAAAGTAGCATGGCATGAGTTTGGTTACGAGGGTGAGTCCAAGCTTAGCGGTTGGACATAACTTACCTACTTACCTTTGAAGGGGTGTTTCATGTTACCAAGTGAGATTTCATTTCCCACACGACAACTCATAACCACAACTAGGCTTCCAAGCCTTTAGCCAACTCTGGCTTACTCTTTCCGATGTCACTTGTTTGCCAGTCTCATCTTAATAATTTCTCCATGTTCGACTGGACTGACTCTTAGTGTGACCCGACCCAAACATCGTCCCATAACCTAGGGACAAGGCTAGATTCTAGATTTATACTCTCGAGAGGTTGCAACATTTACCCATACGCTGAAGTCTAGGTTTGTACCGCCAGTACCGAAGTACTAGAACCCATCATGGCGACAGCACAAACCCACACTTCCACCACCGTTTACTCCACCCAGACACTCCCTGTGTAGCCACCAACACGTCCCTGGGACCACGTCTTATGATGAAGTGAATCCGGCACGTCCCCAATGAATGAGCGACGCCTAGCTCCGGAACCTTCGCAAGACTAGCCCCGACCACAAAGGTAACCGACTAGACTTGCCAAAAGGGTGGCGTCAAAGGAGGCTAGATGGGATACTCGGCTATGGTTCGCCCACATGAACGACGCATGGTGTGCTGGTGTGTTTGGTGAGTGGCACCATGTGACTCAATCTAGTCGAGGGAGGTGGTTATCTTCTTAGTCAATTTTTTTTATATACAGTTTCCAACATGAATCAAGCAACACAAGCAACAACATAGGATAAACATATCAATTGCAGGTATCAATATTAACATTGCATTCATAATACCCGGGTGACTTTGGCGGTTCCTCCAGCCGGTGTCACCAGGGGGTTAGTATTCATAGAATAAATAGCATAGTGTTTCAAACGGGTGACCGTGGTGGTTCCTCCAGCCGGTGGTCACCGTAAGGAATGAACCGAAAAGCACTCATAAAAGTGAGAGAGCATCCATTCCACTCGGTGATTACCTCGACGTGGTGTCAGCAATCTCGGCAAAAAGAACCCAATGGAAAGTCAGCTCCCAAGCGTCGCAGTCCGGGTGGTCTACGCCAACCATATTTGACGGAGGGACAAGGCAAATAACTCTTTTGGCAAATGCCCCCAACTCCGAGGATCATAAGACGACATTCGTCTGTTCCTCACCTCGGCGAAGAGGAAAAAAACCACACAAAGCCTCGCAAGCGCGAGACGCACAGTTGTAATATTTTCCCCCATTCCTTCGACTGAGGCGATTCCTCCGGCCATTGTCTAGGGGACGGGAGTGAGGCACATATAAGCAATTATAAAGTAATACAACAATTCAAAATGCAATATGGCATGTGAGGTGCAATATCAATCTACTCAGGCAACAGATTTAAATTCTAGGGTTCGACCAAGTTTGAGATTGAGTTGATGGCTTGCCTTCGGGTTCGGGAACAACTCCTATTTCATCGGGAAGGTCGGAATCTATCCAAACGAACACGAGATAGCGTCAAATACCCCTCTTATGTCATCGAATAAAATCCAAAGGAAATAAATTCCCAAAATTTCTTTTTTGGTCCCAATGGAAAGACAATTTCAAAACAAAGCCAGCAAAATTGGTTTCACATTTTTCTGAGCATTTTTGAGGGAGATATTGCCTTCCAAAGTTTAACCAAAAGTCTGCCTATTTCCAACAGAAAAATAAACAGAAAAAACAAAACAGGAAAACGATTCGAAAAGATTAAAATCATGACAGCGGGTCCCACCAGTCAGTGACTTAAGGCCGAAACATTTTCTTTTCTTTTCAATGCGGGAAATAGAGCAGAGGGGTGGCCGGCTCCGGCGATCTTACCGGCGACGGTTGGCTGCGGCTAGGGCGAGGGAGAGGGGTGGAGAGGAAGCAGAGCGGCTCGGGGAAGAGGCGGCGCAGCTCGTCCGCGCACTCGCGGATCACGGCGACCTCGGGAGGCACCAGAGCGTCCACTCCGGCGGCGGTGGCGTCGGGTTGACGATGAACTCGTCGAATCCGGCCACCAATCACCCAGGCGGGCACGGCATCGTCACCGCGGTGCTCTGGGACGCTTCTGGGTGGAGGGAATCGACCAGGGGGAGGCTGGGGTGTGCGAATCGGGCTGGGGTCAGTGCGGCTCGGGTGGATGCGATTCCGGCGAGGTGTGGCTCCTCCGGACTCGAGGCTGAGGCAGGGGTGAGTGGGAGAGGTGGTGCGGCGATGGAATGGTGCTGGGGTGGCCGTTATATAGGGTTTCCGTGCGGCGGCCGGAGTTATGGCGCGGTGAGGTGTCGGCCATGGCGTGGAGGCGACGGTGGACGGTGTGTCGCGGGAGCGCTGGCACAGGGGACGCACGCGGCACAGGAGGTGGTCGGTGGAGGCGCGTGGGGCGGCGAAGGCGCTGACGAGAGGGCCCCGGCGAGCACAGGGTTTGGACGGCGCGTCGGCTAGCGCTTGGCGCATGCTGCGGCCGCCGTGCTGGGGCTCCTCCGGCGACGCGTGGTGCAGGGGAGGTGGAGAGAGGGCGAGGGGCGCGGGAAGGCAAGCTGGGGCGCGAGGGAGAGCCAAACGGCGGCGACCAAAATCGGGCGGCGCCCCACGGCCATGCCCATGCCGGTCTGGGCATGTCCAGGGCATGCCAATATCGGCATTGGCACCGATCTCTCAGCTCCGGGATCCAAATGGGATGTGGTTCGCGTCACTCTGCGCCAAATTTCAAGATCTACAACTTTGCCGATCAAACTTTGCAAAAACTAAAGTTGGTCCGACCAAAAGTTTTGAAAACAGTACTGGTCAAAAAAGGAATGTGCAGTTTGAGCAAGCAAAACATTTTTGCTTTGGCCAATATTTTTCCTGGAGGTGTAGGTATGCCTTGTGCTGGTGTCTAGATATCCTCCTCCCTTCACAAAAATTATTTGCCTGGTTTTTGAAAATTTCTAAGTTTTGGGCAGGAACTTGCATAGGGAAAAAGTCAAACATCTTCTTAACAAGATATCAAATGTTTTTGCATAAATGGCTTCTATAACACCTAGGGATCCCTCCCTAATTTTTGTGGAATTTTTAGAGACATGGAGACAAGGGTTCCTTTGGAAGGCCAATTAAAAGGTGAATTTTAAAAGAGGATGTGATTCCCGTGCTCGTGGCCGCCCTCTTCGGGGGCGGCGCGGTGGCTCGGTCCTCGCCACTCCACCGGCAATCGACAGCGTGCACCGGCGGCTGGCCCTACCCAGGCGCGCCCGCGTCGGGCCTCGTCCCGCGCGTGGTCGACGCGGGGGTGAGGACGACCGGCTGGCAGCCAGCGTGGCACCCAGGAGTCGCTGACAGGTGGGTCCCGCTTCGGCCCAGCCCACTGTAAGCTTAAGTGGAAGCGCCTCCCGGGCGTCTCCGCTTCTCGGCAGAGAAGGCATACTTTGCTGAAATGCGTGACCAGCCCAGCCCAGTCTAAAGCAGCCCGTTATGTTTTTTTTTTCAGAATGGGCAAAAGATAGTTAAACATCGCCAAGCTATAACTTTTGATTCGTAGCTCCGTTTGAGGTGATTCAAATTTGTAAATTCTTAGTTTTAAGGGCTCTATCCAGTGGTGTAGGTTTTATATTGTTTTAAAAGGTTTGTATGCTCAGCACCCGCATATGCATGTATAGGTGTATCCCGCGGTACCGGCGAATCGAGACCCTAACCGCGACGTCCGTGACCCTCCAAGCCCAATGGCGTCGATCACTGAAGGCAAGATAACCACTTGCTATGAACACTCAAGCGGTGTTTGTTTGTTTGCATATTACCCTATCATATCGGTGCATTTTATTGCTTATTATCATCTGTCAACTGTGCGTCACGAGATATCGTGGCTTTGTTTACATCCTGTCAACTGTGCGTCACGAGATATCGTGACTTTGTTTCATACCTGTAATACAATAAACCCATGTCCCGTGGGTTGAGTTCTGGTACCCCGTCTAAATACACGTTGGGTCCTGCCCAAGTGGATTGAAGCGGCTACTTTTCTGTAGAGTTGTGGCGTGCGTTGGACGGTACCATGCACCACTCCCCATTCCGGCGACGATGGACTGGGGGAACCGCCGCAGTCAATGGAATGGTGGAACGGGATCGCGTGGACGCCTCCACTAACTTTTGTAGTCGATCTGTGGCTGCTACTGGCCGGACTCCGCCATCGCCCGGTTGACGCTAACCAACTGTGTTGTTTTATTTTCTTTTAATCAACCCGTGGCTGTCACTGGTCGGAGTTATCTCCACCCTCGCCCGGTTGACGGTGCTAATTTATTTTCTTTTACTCAACCTGTGGCTGTCACTGGCCGGAATTATCTCCGCCATCGCCCGGTTGAAACTAGCCATTGATTGAACTAACTACATATTGCTTGAACTATTGTGTGTAGTTCGTTTCTGTTTCATGTTGATATGATATTATGGTTTTGCAGTGGACTAATTTGTTTCATGTGGATATGACATTATATTTATTGTGTTGGACTAACCCTCTGTTGTTGGAGTCATTGTTAAAAGAAACTGGATTAAATGAACCAACCCTCCAAACTACGATGGGGTCAGTCCATAGTGCCACCAATCTGAACCTTGAACGCACTACCACTGTCGCCCAAATGGGAGAGCCATAGCCTATGTAACCTATCGGACCTCCTTTGATGCTACCCACTTGGCAAGTCTAGTCGGATACTGCATAGTTGTGGTCGGGGCTAGTCTTGTGAAGGTTCCGGAGCTAGGCGTTGCTCATGAGTTGGGGACGTGCCGGATTCACTTCATCATAAGACATAAAGTTATGTCGGTAGCTATACAGGGAGTGTCTTGGTAGCGTGAACGGTTATGTAAGTGTATCTTGCCGTCATGAAGCAAGGTGCATTTAGATGGGTGGTAACTGCAACCTCTCGAGAGTGTGTCAACTAGCAGCTAGCCTTGTTCCTAGGTTATGGAACAGTTCAGTGTCGGTCACACTATTGTCCTTTGTCGAGTTCGGAGGTTAAACTTAAGTTCGGTGTGAAAGAAAGATGAACCACCTGATTTCACCAAAGGAACGATAAGACGATGCAGGAATTGTCACTCGAGATGAGTGAAAAGATGAGGCCAGTGGGCCTAAAAGTTGACAGATGTGGTAAGGCTGTTGGGCCTAGTGGTGATGACAGGTGATGTTTAATATTTGGTACGAATGGGTACCCCCGATATTCGTCACAGGTAAGTTCTCTTGTGTGATCACCGGTATACGATCCAACCCCACCTGGCTTGGACTCTGTACTGGTGATACCCTTATTATTTGCTTATGCCATGATTTGTTGTGCTGCCTTGTTGCTACCCACTTGGACTGCCGTAAGTAGACACTTGCCATGTTTAGGTTATTTCTGTTGCTAGCTACTTGTTGCCTCATTGCTTGACTGTTCATGTCTTGTGGTTGTTTCTAGCGAGTACGTCACCGTACTAAAACTGGCTTTTCATGTGGCCAGACATTGAGAGGATTCATCCTCTACTATCGCAAAGAGATGGAGCAAGAGCGTGCTAGGATCAGTAGCCCAGCCAGATGCCTGTGGAATGGAGCCGCACCAAGCCGTTGCCGTATTTGTGTCTTTCGCTGTCAGTTAAACTCTGTCTCGTGCCATACTTGGCCATGATAATTTTCATGCCTTGGTGGCCATGTAAACCATTTGTAGCCCTCTGGGCCTGATTGTGTAATGATATTTCCGCTTTGTCGCATTGTCGTAACGTGCGTCCAGATATCCTGGGCTGGCGCACGGGGCGACCGCCTCTCTGGCAACATGTGTTAGAGGGGGGTGCCACAGCGCTGATGTCTACACACGCTTCTATTCTTGTAGACAGTGTTGGGCTTCCAAGAGCAGAGGTTTGTAGAACAGCAGCGAGTTTCCCTAAAGTGAATCACCCAAGGTTTATCGAACTCAGGGAGGTAGAGGTCAAAGATATCCCTCTCAAGCAACCCTGCAATTATGATACAAGAAGTCTCTTGTGTCCCCAACACACCCAATACACTTGTCAGATGTATAGGTGCACTAGTTCGGCGAAGAGATAGTGAAATACAAGTAATATGGATGATTATAAGTAGTAAATGCAATCTGAAATAAAAATGGCAGCAAGCAAACATGTAGCAGAACTTGTTGTAAACGGTGGTTCAATGCTTAGAAATAAGTCCTAGGGATCATACTTTCACTAGTGGTATCTCTCAACATTGCAATCATAATTGAATATAAATATAAGCACTTCACTATGCTACTCTGAACTACTCTCTGGTTGGATAACGAACACTAATTCATTGCATTGGGATGCAAAAGCACACCTTAAAGTTGCATTCCCAAGTACTAATGAACACCCCACGCTGTCACTGTGAGCATTCATAGGAGGTACTAACACACCACAATTTCATAGAGACATCCAACTCAAATCATAATTCAGCGAACAAGTACTCTATGAAATATAGCCTAAAAGACCCACACGGTGCACACACTGTCACCTTTACACACGTGGGACAAGGAGTCTCCGGAGATCACATAAGTAAAATCCACTTGAATAGCATAACGACATCTAGAGATTACAAAGCTCATGATCACATATAGATCACATCATGGGAGAGAGAGATGAACCACATAGCTACCGGTAGAGCCCTTAGCCCCGAGGGAGAACTACTCCCTCCTCATCATAGGAGTCAGCAACGGCGATGGAGATGGTGGTGGAGTCGATGGAGATGGCTCCGGGGGCACTTCCCCGTCCCGGCAGGGTGCCGGAACAGAGACTTCTGTCCCCCGAAACTTGTCGGCGATGGCGGCGGCGCTGCAGATGTTTCTTTGGAATATGACGGGGTCCGTCTAGGTTTTATGCGTCGGGGGCAATATATAGGCGAAAGGGCGGCGTCGGAGGGCTCCCGTGGGCCCCACACCACCTGGTGGCGCGGCAGGCATGGCTCCCGCGCCACCCTATGAAGTGCCAAAAACCAAAAACTCACATAGCATGTCGTATATTGCAAACAACTAACAGTATCAAAGTTTTACAAATGGTTAGAGACACCCCGAGAGGGATCGTGGCGGCGACACAAGTGCCCCGTTGGCTTCCCCGACCGTTGCAGTAACTATACCATTAGAAACTTCTTTTCAACTAAGAGGAAATCACGACACTAAAGCACTATTGACTTTAGTTGTTTTTAGTTCAGAAAAGTACGGCTCCACGCTCTACTAACACGTCTTCACTAATCAGCTCTTAACAACATTAACCAACATATTTTAACCATTAGTTATTTTAATACCTCAAAACAATTGTTCTGTTCCTACTTCTGAGATGATCTTTGCTTCTGTGGAGGTTGGTCACTCTACTGTTAAAAGGGGGAGGGGTAGGCCCAGGAAGGGTGATGGCAAGCCTAGAAAGGAGACTCCTCTGGTTGATTCTGCTGTTCGACGCTGCACTCGCAGTAAAGCAAGAAATGATGGTTATCGCCCTGCTCAAGTTGATGCCTTGGTGCCAAAGCCCAGGAAGAAGATGAAGAAGTCAGCTGGTTCCACGGCCCCTGCCCCAAGTGTGAAGACTCGCTCGCAGTCAAGTCAGGAAAGGCCTCCTCTAGAGATTGCTGATATGCAAAAATTGGGGCAATTCTGCAGATTAACCCTGATGATATCATAGCTGAGAAGCTTAATGCTCTCCCTGAAGCTGGCTCTGCCTAATTTCAGCTTAAAATGTTAGCACGATCTTTATGTTATTTTGCGAGGAGTGCATGTACTCCTGTCTGGTGTCTTGTTATTTCTATACTTTGTTGTCGGATGGTCGATGGTGCTGAACCTTTTTTGGTGTCTATGTGGCTGGTTACGTCAGTCATGCTTGCTGTGTCTGAACTATGTGTTATAAATGGATTACAACGTTAATTACTTGGTATGGAAAGTGCTGTGTTGGAATATTAGAGGCTTAAATTCTGATGATAAGCAATTGGCTCTGAGGGAGAAGATTACTGAAAGTGGGTGTGCTGTGGCTTGCATACAGGAAACTAAAAAGGAATCGTTTGATAGAAAATTTATTAAGTCTTGCTGCCCTAAACAGTTTGACAATTTTGCTTTCTCTCCCTCTGTGGGTGCCTCTGGAGGAATTTTAGTAGTGTGGAATTCAAAAATCTTCCAAGGAATATTGGTACAATCTGAGCGGTTTGGGCTTATTATTTCATTCTCCTCGGCCCATACTGGGCAAAAGTGGACTCTGGTAGTGGTTTATGGCCCATGTCAAGGGGAGCAGAGGGATTTATTTGTGCAGTGGCTATATGATTTGGTTATTCCTGATGGGGAACTCTGGTTATTTCTGGGGGATTTCAATTTTATTAGGTCTCAAGAGAACAGAAATGCACCTGGTGGAGATGTTAATGACATGTTCATATTTAATGAATTAATAGATCATCTGGGTTTATTGGAGCTGCCTCTCAAAGGGAGGGCATTTACATGGTCTAATATGCAGCAGACTCCATTGCTCGAGCAACTTGATTGGTTTTTTACAACTGCTGATTGGATTTCTTTTTATCCCAATACAGTAGTTCACCCCCTTGCAAAGCCAACTTCTGACCATGTGCCATGTGTTGTCAGTATTGATACAGTTATACCCAAGGCAAATCTTTTTAGATTTGATAACTTCTGGGTTCAGCAGCCTGGGTTTCTTGATTGTGTCAGAGGAGTGTGGGATTCTGATGTCCCAAATTTGTCAAGTTCTGCTTTATTAACTCACAAGTTTAAATTGTTGAGAGGAGCCCTGAAGAGGTGGAGAACATCTCTGTCCAAGCTTAAAATCCTTATAGCCCAGTGTAATATGGTCATCTTATTTCTAGATGATTTGGAGGAGAACAGGCCTTTATTTCTTCATGAGGACAATTTCAGGAAAATTGTGAAGCTGCACTATGAGAAGTTGTTAAGGGCTCAATGTCAGTACTGGAAGAAGAGATGTACTGCTAGGTGGATGAAGCTGGGGGAGGAAAATTCTAAGTTCTTCCATGCTATGGCAACTGAGAGGTATAGGTCCAATGTTATTTCCAGTTTAAAACTGGCAGATGGTCATGTGGTAACTGAGCATGAGGAAATGGCTGCTGTGGCTTGGTCCTGCTATAGGCAAAGGATGGGTAGCACTGTGGGCATTGATATGTGTCTGGATCTAGATGCATTATTGTCTCCGGTTGAAGGTCTGGATTCTTTGGTGGTTCCTTTCTCCACTGATGAGATTGATGCTGTGGTTAAGAATATGCCAGTTGACAAGGCTCCAGGGCCAGATGGATTTAATGGCATGTTCTTAAAAAAGTGTTGGCATATTATCAAAAAGGACTTTTATTCATTGGTGCAGGATTTTTATGATGAAAAACAAGTCTTGGAAAATATTAACTCCTCCTTCATAACTCTTGTGCCCAAAAAGTCCTCTCCAGAGCATATGAATGATTTCAGGCCAATTTCTCTTACAAATACATGTCTAAAGTTCCTCACTAAATTAGTGGCAGATAGGTTGCAGTCAGTTATAATGGAGTGCATCCATAAAAATCAGTATGGTTTTATCAAGAGCAGGACTATTCATGATTGCATTGCTTGGTCTTTTGAGTACATCCACCAATGCAAAGCCTCCAAGAAGCCTATAATTCTTCTTAAATTAGATTTTGAGAAGGCTTTTGATACTATTGAGCATGAGGTTATATACAGCATTCTAAGGAAGAAGGGTTTTCCCAGGAAATTTATTGCATGGGTGAGGCAGATTTTGGAGACTGGCACCTCCTCAGTACTTTTAAATGGGGTTCCTGGGAAGAAATTTAAGTGTAGACGAGGAGTTCGACAAGGGGATCCTTTGTCACCTATCCTTTTTGTTCTGGGAGGGGATTTACTACAAGAAGTGGTTAATGATTTGTTGAGGCAGGAGCTCCTAAAATTACCCATTGATGTTGGGGAGGTGACTTTTCCAATTGTTCAGTATGCTGATGATACATTGTTGGTGATGGAAGCAGATGTGTCTCAGTTAGAAATTCTGAAGCAGGCTTTGCAAAACTTCAGCAAGTCCTCTGGCCTGGCAGTTAATTTTCATAAATCCTGTATGCTTCCAATAAATGTTTCTGAGGAGCAGGTAAAATATCTTGCAGAGAGCTTTGGTTGTGTGGTTGGGACCTTCCCTTTTACATATCTTGGTCTGCCTATGGGGACTACAAGGCCAAGGATTCTAGATCTCACTCCAATGGTTGATAAGGTGCAAAGAAGACTGACAGCTAGCTCCTCCTTTCTGGCTTATGGGGGCAGATTGCAACTGATCAGATCATGTTTGTCCTCTATGCCAATTTTTTTCCTCTGTTCTTTGGATATTCCTCAGGGTATTATTAAGCAGCTGAATAGAATTATCAGGCAGTGTCTGTGGAGAGGCAATAACCAGGATTCATCCAAGCAATCTTTAGCATCTTGGGAAATGATATGTAAACCTAAGTCAAGTGGTGGACTAGGAATTTTGGATTTTAAAAAGCAGAATCAGGGGCTACTCATGAAACAGCTGCATAAGTTTTACAATAAGGAGGACTTACCATGGGTAAACTTGGTTTGGAGGCATTATGGTAATGAGGTGCCACATACAGCTAATTTATGTGGATCATTTTGGTGGAGAGACATAATGAAGCTTCAGCAGCAATATAGGCAGATTTGTTCAGTTAAGGTGGTTACTGGAAGTTCAGTTTTGTTCTGGGAGGATACATGGAATGGGATGCATCTCAGGGGTGATTACCCTAGATTGTACTCTTATGCTTTGGATAAGCAGCTGTCAGTGAAGGAGGCATTGCTCAATGCTGACATTGTGGATTTGTTTTATTTGCCACTCTCCCAGCAGGCTTATGAGGAGCTTCAGTTGCTGCAAGGGAAATTAAACACTGTTCATATTCAGGCAACAGGGAAAGATGTTTGGCAGACAATTTGGCCAGGGGGTAATTTTACATCCTCTAGATATTATCATCACTGTTTTAAACATATCACAGCTAGCACCATATACAAGTGGATTTGGGGCAGTTTCCTTATGTTGAGAATCAAGGTGTTTGCATGGCTTATGGTGAGTGATAGATTGAATACCAGGGATATGCTAAGGAGACGGCATTGGAATGTGACTGATGAATTGCATTGTGTTTTATGCCCCGGGCATGTTGTTGAGGATTGGACACACTTATTTTTTGCTTGCAATTTCAGTATCAGGATTTGGAACTACCTACAGATTGAGTGGCAGGAGGATAATACATTTGAGGGTGTCTTTCATAGAACCAGGAGAAGATTTGATAAGCCCTTCTTCACTGAAGTTGTTGTGTTGGCGTCTTGGCACATTTGGAAGCAAAGAAATGAGGCTATCTTTCAGGGGGTAATGCCAACATTCAGGGGCTGGAAAAGAGCTTTCATCCATGATGCTACATTACATGTACATAGGGTGAAGGCTAAGCATCTGGATTCTTTCTCACAATGGATTGAGACATTACTGTAAATATGTAATTATGGTGGATTTTTCTTTTCCTTTGCTGTAAATAACTATTTCCAATTTAATAAAATGCTGTGGGGGTTTTGCCCCACAGTCTGTACATCAAAAAAAAAAAAAAATTGAAGAGGAGCAAGTTATCTACATAATGGTCTACAAGACTATGCATCTTTTCTCTATTTCATACCACTATCACAAGCATAGCATTTTCCAATCTAACACATCAACCAAGCAACTAAAACAACTCACTAACAAATAAGAGTGAAATACAAGAGAGCTTAACACAAAGAACAAGCAGCTCTAAACAAGATAACATGCTAAAAGCGAGAGCTTACTAGAAACCAAACAGTAGCTAAGAATACTCAACAAATATAAGCGAAGCACAAGAGTATTCATATGAAAAAGCGGAGCGTGTCTCTCTCCCACACAAGAATGCTAGGATCCAACTTATTAAGCAAACTAAAACACACACTCAAAATAAAAACAGACGCTCCAAGCAAAATACATAAGATGTAGTGGAATAAAAATATAGTATCACTAGAGATGACCTGATAGTTTTGTCGATGAAGAAGGGGATGCCTTGGGCATCCCTAAGCTTAGGCTTTTCACTCTTCTTGATCTCATCATATTGTCCCTTTTGCTTACTTGAAAACTTCCACCACATCAAACTCAAAGTAATTCTCATTAGAGGGTTAGTGCATAAACCAAAAATTCACAAGTTCTACTGTGACACAAGCACACCTTAATGCATTATAACATTAGCTACAGCCACTGATGCTCAAAGAATCAAAAAGATCCAAATAAACATCGCAAAAGAAGCAATGCACAATAAAAGGCAGAATCTGTCAAAATCTGAACAGTCTGTAAAGACGAATTTTTTCGAGGCACTAGAGTTGCTCAAATCGAAAATCACTGAACTAGAAAAAGTTTCATACATATATGAAGATTCAGCACACAAAATCGCAAAGCATTTCGTCGCTTCTGGAATAAATGACGAATTTAACGGTGACAGACAGAAATCTGTTTCCTGTGCAGAAATCCAAATATAGCAAAAACTTTCTACTAGAGACCTTACTTGGCACAACATTGCAAGAAAATAAAGATACAAAGAAGTTGCTACAGAAGTAAACAAACTTCTTGACTCAAATAAAAGAAAAGATACTGAAAATAAAATGATGGGTTGTCTCCCATAAGCGCTTTTCTTTAACGCCTTTTAGCTAGGCTTACTTACCTGCTATCAAGATGGTTGGAGTGAGGTGGCTTGGCTTCCCCAAGCTTGAATTCTTGCACTTACTTGATATATGTAGGGTGAGACTAGGGGTAACATCCCAAGCTTGAATGTTTGTCCCTCTTTAATCTTTATTTATCTCCCTCACTCTTCCACTTGAAAGTTCTCTTCACACACATCTCATCATAAAACTTGATTAGAGGGGTTAGTGTCTACATAAATTAAATCCTCATAAATACAGCAAAGACATATCATGAATTGATTCTAAACATTAGCTACTGTTACTTATGGTTGTGCATTGCTCTTTAATAAAAAGAAGCACACAAAACACAAGTAATGAGAGTAATGCAAAATAAAGACAGAATCTGCCTAAAACTGAACAGCCCATAAAGAGTGAATTGTTAGAGCCACTTACCTTGCTCAAATCAGAAAACTTTGAACTAATGAATTGTGTGTTAATACCTGAATATTTATGTCACAAAGTGTCAGCTCAAAATACCTTTTCTTTGATTTTATACATTTTTCGCAGTGAAGCTTAGGAATCTGTTTTCTAGACAGCAATGATAGTTTTAATGATGCTCACATAGCAATAAGAATGAAATACAAAGGTGAGCATCAAGAGAAGAATATGAAGCACATTTAAGTCTAACCCACTTCCTATGCATTGGAATCTTGTAAGTAAATAAATCAATAAAGCACAAAGTGGCTAGCATAGGAAGACAAAATAAGTGGTACTTCAAAAATTTCAACATATAGAGGTGAAACTTAATATTATTGAGATGCATATATCCATGTTTCCCTCTCTCATAATAAATTTCAGTAGCATCATTGATAAATTCTACAATATAACCATCACATGAAAAATTATTCTTATCATGAGCCATATGCATAAAATTATTACTCCCCACATAAGCATAGTCATTCTTATTAATTGTAGTGGAAGAAAATTCAACAAAATAGCTATCATTATTATTCTCATCAACATAATCATCAAATATAGGAGGCATATTGAAATCATAATTAATTTTCTCCTCAATAGTAGGTGGACTGAAAATATCATATTCATCATTGTAATCATCATATATAGGAGGCATTGTATCATCAAAGTAAATTTTCTCCTCAAAGCTTGGGGGACTAAAAAGATCATTTTCATAAAAACTAGCTTCCCCAAGCTTAGACTTTTCCATAGCATTAGCAATAATGGTGTTCAAAGAATTCATACTAATAACATTACTACCACTATTATGCAAACAAGCTTCCATAGGTTTTTTAATTTTCTCTTCAAAAGCATCATGTCCTAATTCAATATAAAGTTCATAAAGATCCCTAATTTTTTTGTTGTTTCCATTAATCCTAACTAGTGAAATTAAAAACAAGAAACAAAAAGATATAATTGCAGAATCTAAAGAAATAACTTCGAGCACTCACACAACAGCAACAATACTATAAAATAGCTTAGTAGCCAGAGGATGTGAGTACCTTTTACCTTACCTCCCCGGCAACGGCGCCAGAAAATAGCTTCGTTGCCGGATAGCTTTGTTGTTGGAGTGTGAGTGCCGCTTACCTTACCTCCCCGGCAACGGCGCCAGAAAATAGCTTGATGTCTACACACGCTTCTATTCTTGTAGACAGTGTTGGGCCTCCAAGAGCAGAGGTTTGTAGAACAGCAGCGAGTTTCCCTTAAGTGAATCACCCAAGGTTTATCGAACTCAGGGAGGTAGAGGTCAAAGATATCCCTCTCAAGCAACCCTGCAATTATGATACAAGAAGTCTCTTGTGTCCCCAACACACCCAATACACTTGTTAGATGTATAGGTGCACTAGTTCGGCGAAGAGATAGTGAAATACAAGTAATATGGATGATTATAAGTAGTAAATGCAATCTGAAATAAAAATGGCAGCAAGCAAACATGTAGCAGAACTTGTTGTAAACGGTGTTTCAATGCTTAGAAATAAGGCCTAGGGATCATACTTTCACTAGTGGTATCTCTCAACATTGCAATCATAATTGAATATAAATATAAGCACTTCACTATGCTACTCTGAACTACTCTCTGGTTGGATAACGAACACTAATTCATTGCGTAGGATGCAAAAGCACACCTTAAAGTGCATTCCCAAGTACTAATGAACACCCCACGCTGTCACTGTGAGCATTCATAGGAGGGTACTAACACACCACAATTTCATAGAGACATCCAACTCAAATCATAATTCAGCGAACAAGTACTCTATGAAATATAGCCTAAAAGACCCACACGGTGCACACACTGTCACCTTTACACACGTGGGACAAGGAGTCTCCGGAGATCACATAAGTAAAATCCACTTGAATAGCATAACGACATCTAGAGATTACAAAGCTCATGATCACATATAGATCACATCATGGGAGAGAGAGATGAACCACATAGCTACCGGTAGAGCCCTTAGCCCCGAGGGAGAACTACTCCCTCCTCATCATAGGAGTCAGCAACGGCGATGGAGATGGTGGTGGAGTCGATGGAGATGGCTCCGGGGGCACTTCCCCGTCCCGGCAGGGTGCCGGAACAGAGACTTCTGTCCCCCGAAACTTGTCGGCGATGGCGGCGGCGCTGGAGATGTTTCTTTGGAATATGATGGGGTCCGTCTAGGTTTTATGCGTCGGGGGCAATATATAGGCGAAAGGGCGGCGTCGGAGGGCTCCCGTGGGCCCCACACCACCTGGTGGCGCGGCAGGCATGGTTCCCGCGCCACCCTATGGTGTGGCCGGCCCACGGCCCTCCAGGTCCTCTCCTTCGGGCTCCGTGTAGTCCATTGAATTATAAGACTGCTGCTTTTTGTCCCGTCCAATTCCGAGAATATTCCCTTAAGTACTTTTCTGAAACGGGAAAACAGCATAAAACAGGAATTGGCACTGTGGCATCTTGTTAATAGGTTAGTTCCAGAAAATGCATAAAAATGCTATAAGATGTAAACAAAACATGTAGCAAATGGTATGAAAACAAGCATGGATCATAAGAAATTATAGATACGTTGGAGACGTATCAAGCGCGTCCACGTATCTTCGGGTAAGGGAACATCTGCTGCCCCGGATCTTCGGGTGGATCATGATGACCGTGACATCTATGTCTCCTCCGCTGTGTCACCCAATGACACAGAAGGTGCGGACAGTGATGAAATTCCGCTGGAGACCCGCCGGAAGCGAGTCCACCGCGTCGGCTCGAAGCTGCCCAAGAAATCGCAGCCGAGTGCCAGTGCCGACGACTCTGGCTCGTCGTCGCCTCCTGCCCGCACTGGTGACGAAGCTGCACCGGCACGAGGCTCCGCGGACCCTCCGTCGAAAAAGGCTCGCGTTTCGTCGGACTTCTTCGACCCCGACGTCCTCCTGACTGAGCTGAGCTCGTAAGTCAACACCTTGCTTCTTCTGTTTCTTTTTCGGAGGCCTTGATGTTTTGTACTTTTTGGAGTGATTCGACTGTCCTTTCCAGCGATTCTTCCGGTGAGAAACACGCTCAGCCGGACATGCGCAAACAAGAGGAGGAGTGCGAGAGCGTAGACCCTGGTTCCAAGGGTACCATGGCTCCTCCACCGCCGCCCGATCGCGGCGATGCGGCGGACACTTCTATGGCGGCTGCCCCTGGTGATGACCTTGTCACCATCGTCAGCGCTCCTCCTTTGGTGTCTGCCAAGCACGTAAGTCGTTTTACTCTTTGTTTTCTATTGTCGAGTGCGCGTAAGCGCTCCCGATGGGAGTAGCCCCCGAGTCTATATGCGACTATTTGTAGTCGGGTATAGACTCTAGCCACTTTCTTTGATTTTGAGTTGTGCTCTTTGTATGATCGGGTGCGCGCCAGTGCTCCCGATGGGAGTAGCCCCCGAGTCCATATGCGACTTGGCACAGTTGGGCATGGACTCGGAAACAAGCATTTAACTTTTTCTTTGTGCCGTCACAGCCGGTTGTGAGCGAGCTGCTGGGCATAGGCCGCCGCTATGCCGCCATGGAAGCAGATGTTGCCCGGCTCAGCCAGCAGTCTGCTGATCTGCAAGGTAAATTTCTCCTGTTTGCTCAGCTTAGTTCTTCCGTTGTGCTTCTTCCTTATTGTGTATTATCTGCAGAATCTCTTGCGTGAGTCCAGCGCGAGAGAGATGACGCCGCGCTGCGGTCCTCCGAGCTGAAGGTGAAGCTTGACTCCGCCGATGCCGATGCTCGTGCGCGGGCGGATGACGCCGCGCGATCTGCCAGGGAGGAAGCCGAAAGGCGGGAGAAGGTAACTGCCCAGCGACTTGGGGCTGTCACGAACTCCTTGTTTGGTTCGCCCAATATTCCGTCCTTATACTCTTTATCTTGCTTTTTTCTTTCTTCGTTTGCGAATTTATCCCTCTTTGTTTTCTTCTAGGGTACTTGGGTGCTCCTGCGGGCAGTAGCAACCAAGCTCTTCCCGAGGACCTGGAAGGTGCTCTAGTTGCCCTGGAAGGTATCGGTGGCCAGACAGGCAGCCTTCTGTCTAAGGCAAAGGATGCTCTGACCTGCCTCCATGACAGTGTGTTACCAAAGGCGCAGCCTCCGTCTTCCTTTGGCGAGTTGGCAGAGTTGTTTGGCCCGGATGCGTCGACCATTGCGGACTTCCGCCGCGAGCACACGGTACGTGGTTCGCAGACCACTCTCCTTATGCTGCTGGGGCACGGCTTCGAGGGTGACTTTGACAGGGCTATGTCGGGTCGCCCTCGCGGACCCGATGGCAAGCCGCTGTCCCTTGGTGAATTTTCCGGGAGGTCCCGTGAGCTGGCGCAGAAGCTGGCGGACACCCTGGAGAAGGAGGCCGCCAAGCGCGCCGAGAAGGCCAAGAAGTCGACCAGCTCATAGCAGTAGATAGTTACTGTAGTGGTTTGGGCGGAGCTTGTATAAAAATTTATTTGCTTATCTCTGTTGGTTTGTAATGACTATTGGCCTGGGAGGCTCAAGTGATATTCCTTTTGCGCAATTTCCTGATAGACTTTGCTTCTTCCGTCCAGCCCCCGAGTTCCTTTGCGGGGCTAGGGCGAAAGTGCTGCTAGCTCCATTGTTTTTCCTTATGTTTCTTGCTTTGCTTCGTGGGCAGGCTAACCTTGCCAGTACTTCTCCATCCCCTGGGACTGCTTCCGACCAAGTTCTTGGCTCTAAAACTGCTGCAACGACACCGGGCACCCGCAATGCTGACGAGTACCGGTATTCGGTGCTGCAAACTCGATGTGCTAGGCTGGAGCAGGACTTACGAGCTACTCGAGGTGTCCTCGCTATTTTGCGGTCGAAGCAACCTCGTCCCAACGAACGGGAAGCTTTCTTGCTTGACGAACTGGAGAGGGTGAACTCTGAACTGCTCTGTAAGTTATTCAGAAGCCCCCGAGCCGTCAAGTTGTCGATTTATTTGCGTGTTCAGTTGATATCTTCTTTTGACAGGTGCCCAACTGGATGCGCGAGCCGAAGCTGACCGAGTAAACAGCCGACTCCGGTGTGTTGCTGAGGTAGTAGGGCGAGACACAACTCCTTCTGGTCCGACAGCGCTCGGGGTCGCGTTCTGGTTCTGCTGCAGGATCGCGTGCAGCAAGTGGCTTCCCTTATTGGGTCATGTAAGTCTGCCTTGTCGCTTGTGCACAAAGCTCTGTTTCCTCTGGACGCGCAGCCGCGAGGACTTGGTGCTCTTCTGGCGAGGTTCCGCAATGGCGAGGCTGCGCAAGGGTTTGTTTGCGCTCAGCTGGTCAGTTGCGCCATCTATGCCTTGGCGTTTGTGCACAGACGACACCCGTACATGTGTCTGATAGGTATAGATGAGGTTCCTCCGCAACCTGACGGCGCACCAATGCAAATGGAGCACCATTACCGAGCTGTAGAAGGTGTGGCTATTGGCTTGGTCAACAAACTTGAGCATGAGACCGAGTTGCAGCTTTTGCATGTGACCTTGCAGGTTCCTAAAGCGGAGCCGAAGGATTAGCTCCCCCCTCGAGCAAGTTCCTTGTAGGATTTGAACAATTTGCTTGTAAATACAGTGCATGTCAAGCCTTTAGCTCTTTGAGTTGTGCTATTGCTATTTGTTGGTACGGCCCCTGGTTATTAGGTTCCCGCTCGCATTTTATTTTGTTTTGGCCTAAGCAACGCAGCCCCCGAGTATCGGGTGCCACGGAGGCGATCTTCCTTGTTTTTGTTTAACTCAACAGCGTAGCCCCCGAGCGTCGGGTGCTGTTCCGGAGTTTGTTTTTGGTTGGCCGTACGGCGCAGCCCCCGAGTATCAGGTGCTGCGGAGGCGATTTTCTTTGTTTTCGTTTAACTCAACAGTGCAGCCCCCGAGCATTGGGTGCTGTTCCGGAGTTTGTTTTTGGTTGGCCATACGACGTAGCCCCCGAGTATCAGGTGTTGCGGAGGCGATTTTCTTTGTTTTTGTTTAACTCAACAGTGCAGCCCCCGAGCATCGGGTGCTGTTCTGGAGTTTGTTTGTGGTTGGCCGTACGACGCAGCCCCCGAGTATCAGGTGCTGCGGAGGCGATTTTCTTTGGCATGCAGTATATCGATTCCGAAGATAGAGGAACATTGCACTTTTATTATGGGAGACATAGTCTCAAAGATTACATCGGTGGCTGAAGAGCCTTATTGTCAGTTGTGCTACGCATAGAAGCGTCGCAGATGTGCAGCGTTCCACGGGTTGTGCGAGAGCTCTCCGTTCCTTGGATTCCTCAAGCGGTATGCTCCTCCACCGATGACCTCAGCGATGATGAAGGGTCCCTCCCATGGGGAGGCGAGCTTATGCACCTTCTTTTGTTTGAGCCGGAGCACCAGGTCACCTTCCACAAATGACCTGGTTTGCAGTCGACGGCTATGGTAGTTGTGCAAGATTTGCTGGTATGTTGCGGTGCGGGCGAGTGCAATGTCTCGCACCTCATCCAGCAAGTCGACATCGTCTTCGAGCACTTCGTTGGCGTTGTCTTCATTGTACGCTACAACACGAGGTGCGTCGAAGTGCAGGTCGTGAGGTAGGACTGCTTCTGCTCCATACACCATGAAGAATGGGGTGTACTGGGTTGATCTGTTTGGCGTGGTGCGCAGGCTCCATAGCACAGATGGTAGCTCCTCCACCCAAGCACCCGCCGCGCGCTTGAGTGGCACGAAGAGGCGCTTCTTGACTCCGCTGCAGACGAGGCCGTTCGCTTTTTCCACTTGTCCATTGGACTGCGGATGAGCGACCGAGGCGTAATTGAGCTTGATCCCTTATTCCTTGCAGAAATCTTGGAACTCTTCGGCGGTGAAGTTTGTTCTGTTATCGGTGATGATGCTGTGCGGCACACCGAAATGGAAGATGATTGACCTGATGAAGTTGACGGCAGTTGTTGCCGCTGCGTTTGTGATTGGCACAGCCTCTATCCAATTTGTGAACTTGTCGACTGCCACCAGGAGGTGAGTGTGTCCACCACGAGCAGATTCCTTAATGGTCCAACCATATCGAGCCCCCACTAAGCGAACGGCCACGCCAAAGGGATTGTTTTCAGCTCCGAAGCAGGTGCGTGAGGCTTGGTGGTGAACTTCTGACAGCCGATGCATCGCCTGACGATGTCCTCAGCATCATGGAGCGTTGTGGGCCAGTAGAACCCAGCTCGCAGGGCCTTGGTGACTAAGGCCCTGCTGCTGGCGTGTTGCCCACATGTGCCGGCATGGATCTCAAGGAGGATAGCCTTGCCATCCTCAGATGCGATGCACCTCTGGAGGATGCCTGATATGCTTCGCTTGTAAAGCTCTCCGTTGATTATTGTGAATGCTTTGGCACGGCAAGTGATGCGCCGTGCTTCGACTGTGTCTTCTGGGAGTTCTTGTCGTAGCATGTACACCAGGAATGGCTTCGTCCATATGGGCTCGACGAGGAACACTTCGATTGGGCGATTTGTCAAGTCGGGTGCCCCGAAGCCTGAGGCGTCAACCTCGGGCGTCCCAGTTGCTGGTGTAGAGGGAGCCGCCGGTCGCGCCACCTTGATTGACCTTTTGTTTATCTTTTCCAAGAAGACTCCGGGGGGCACCTTAGCTTTCAAGGACCCAATATTTGCTAAGGTGTCCGCCTCTTCGTTGTTGTTGCGCCCGACATGACGGAGCTCGCAACCGTCGAAGTTGCCCTCCATGATGTTATATAGGTTCATGTAGACGATCATGTTGTCTATTGCGGCGTCGCACTCCTTCATGGTCTGCTGTACGACCAAGTTGGAGTCGCCGTAGATCATTAGGCGGTCGGCGCCGCACTCCTTGGCCATCTTCATCCCATGTATTAGGGCCTCGTATTCAGCTTCGTTGTTGGATGGTTTCTCGAAGTCCATCTGCAGGACATAGCGCAGCTTGTCACCTTTTGGTGATATGAGGATAACACCTGCGCCTGCTCCTTCATTCCTTTTTGAGCCATCGAAGTACATGGTCCAAGAGTTCGACGTATCAGGTACCGAAGGCAGCTGCATCTCCATCCACACGGTGGTGAAGTCGGGTAAGACTTGTGCCTTGATTGATGTTGGATGTTTGTATGTTAGGTCCAGAGGACCCAATTCGATGCTCCATTTGGCTACCCTACCGGTTGCCTTGGAGTTGTTCAGGATGTCCGCAAGTGGTGCCGCACTCACTACCGTGATCGGGTGCTCTTGGAAATAATGTGCCACCTTGCGCGAAGTCATGAATACGCCATAGGCAAGCTTCTGGTAGTGGGGGTATCTTTGCTTGGAGAGAGACAAGACCTCGCTGAGGTAATATATGGGCCTCTGCACTCCATGGACTCTTCCTTCTTCTGCGCGTTCGACCACCAGCACCGTACTGACCACTCGGTTCGTGGCGGCTATATAGAGGTACAATGGCTCCTTCTCCTGAGGAGCTACCAGGATTGGTGGAGTCGATAGCATGCGCTTGAGGCTGTTGAATGCCTCTTGAGCTTCTGGCGTCCACTCGAACCGATCTGTCTTCTTCATCAGCTGATAAAATGGGAGCGCCTTTTCGCCCAACTTGCTGATGAATCTGCTGAGTGCAGCTATTCGCCCAGAGAGCTGCTGGACCTCCCGAAGCTTTGAAGGCTCTGGCATCTTCAGGAGTGCTTGTATCCGGATTTGCTTTGATACTGCGTGTGGATACGAGGTACCCGAGCAGCTGCCCGGCTGGAACGCCGAACACGCACTTCGTTGGGTTGAGCTTGATATGATACTTCTTGAGTGCGGCAAATGTCTCGCGCAGGTCGTCAAGGAGTGTTACTTCTTTCTTGGTCTTGATGACTATGTCGCCAACATAGACTTGGACGTTTCGTCCGATTTGCTGCTTGAGGCAGTTCTGCATCATGCGCTGGTAGGTGGCGCCCGCGTTCTTGATCCCAAAGGGCATTGTTGTGTAGCAGTAGATGCCGAAAGGCGTGATGAATGTTGTTTTATCTTTGTCTTCCTCCTTGTTCGCACCCATTTTTGGCACTTGGCTGGCATAGCCCTGGATGTCCTTGATTTAGGCGAGACACACTCAGGAGGACCCCAAGACATGGACAAAGAGGAGGGGGACATGCTATGTCTCAAATTGGCAAGGCACCAGGCTGCAGGACACCATGTCCCAGGAGGGAGACATGCTATTTCAGTGATTCTAACATGTAGGGTTTGTTTTTCTGAACATTTTGAAATTTGATTTGTCAAATTTGAACCAATAATCAATTTGTTATTAATTGTTTTAGTTCATTTTATTTGTAAAAAAGAAACCCCAAAATTGCAGACAGGCCGGCCTCCTGCCGGCCAGGCCGGGCTGCAGGCCGGGTGGGCTCCCGAAGCCACCGGCCTTTGGCCGGCCTGGGCTGGGGTGCAGGCCGGGAGGGTGGCCGAAGCCACCAGCCTCGTGCCGGCCAGGCCGGGTGTCTAGGCCAGGCACTGGTCCGAGCCAGCCGGCCTCGTGGACGGTCAGGCCGGAGCCCAGGCCGGGCTGACAGGGACTGTGACGCCGGCGGCGACCGGCGTCGATCGACGGCGAGAGATGAAGAGGGTGAGCGGGGAAAGGGGAAAGAAGGGCGCGGACCTCACCAGGAACTCGTTGACGTGGCTAGGAGCGGACAGGGACGACCACGGTGGCTGGAAATCGTCGAGGACGGGCACGGCGAGCGGCGGACGGACGTCGGGCAATCGAGCTCGATTAGCTCGGTTCTGCGCCTCATAGCATGCGTGCGACGGTGGTGGAGGTAGAGGACGACGCGGTGACCCTTCCTGCGCGGTTAGTTCGTCCCAGGGTCGACAGAGATGATGGCGATGCAGCGGAGGGCACGAGCTCGAGCTCGGGAGCGAGAGAGGAGGGGAACGGGGAGCAGGGAGAGAGCAGGGGAGAGAGAGGGAGCAAGTGAGGAGCAGGGCATCGTCCGCGCGCGTCTTTGACCATCAGGGGGCCGTGGGGTGGGGGCACGGTGGCATGGTCGGCAAGGCGGCATGGGCGCCGGCCCTGTCGCCACAGTCGAGGAAAGGGACGACCCTTTTGCAGAAACCCCCTGCCTATTTTATTTTAATTACAAAGAGGTCCACAGCAACTTTGGCGATTTAAAAGAGGCACTTAAATTTTTTATAAAATCTACAAAAATTCAAGTGGCCTCCCCTTAACCTTTAGAATCTCCACAAAAATTTGTGTGTCAAAATAAAAAGTTTTGCACCATATTTGTTCATAGGGTTTAATTATAGTCATTTTCGATAATTTCCAATATATATTTATTTGGAGTATTTATGCATTTCCAAAAATAATGAAAATATTTATGGAGGCTCATATTATATTAATGAAGCTACCCATAAGTTTATTTTGAATTTTGGAAAGTTTAACTTGGTTTCCAAAAATAGGATTTGAATTGAACCAAATTGAATTCTCAAATTTATTTATTTGCTTGTTAAGAATTTAGCCTTTGACAATTATTTATAAAATATATCCTTGAGCTTCCTGGACAAATTGGAGACTCAAGAACACTGGGTTTTGCCAATTTGAGTAATGTAATTGGTTTGAAATTTTGGGAAGGTTTTGCTTCCCTTTTTATTGTTTTCCAATTGTTGCGTTATTCAACTTGAGCAATTTAAAATAAGTATGCCATGATGCAATGCAAAGCAAAAAGTGAAAATTTGGCCCATATTTTAGGGTGCCAAACTGGGGCTGTTACAAATCTACCCCCCTTACAGGAATCTCGTCCCGAGATTCTAGAGTAGGAAGAGGGATGAGGGAAACATGGTAACACGCATCTTTCACGATCTTCTCGATCCCACGATGATCTTCCTTGTTGCAGACTTGAGATAACCAGCATGACATGTCAATGCGGCGGGAAGAACAGAAGATAGCTTAAGGCGATGGACAAAAGGAATTTTGCCCAAAACCATAAACCATTGGGAAAACTAGGAACAGCTTGACCAAACAAGGTCGAGCAGAAGATAGGGCAACTTCTGGACTCCACGCTTTGGACATATTAGACGTTTCCACAAGATTGAAAGCTCAGGCCCTAACGAGACTGATGAATTCACCCAACGTCCGTGTGATTGGGCAAAACTTTGGGTTCACCTAGGGGGGAATAGATATAGCATTGGTCCACCATCAGCTAGAGAGGTAAAACCTCACCACGAGATAGATGGAGTAGGAGGATTGACCGAAGGACATTTAGTAACTCCGTTGTAAGGTTCTCCTTGGGGTTCTGGACATCACACTCCGGCTTCGGAATAGCCTTCAATCGATCATCAAGCGAAAGTTGTACTTGAAGATAGAGAGGGTTATAAGGAAAACTCCTAGGGTAAGTTACACATGATCCTCATGGTCGGTGGTTGATGGTAGAGATTTTAGGAGATTTCGTCAACAGGCCTTCCGGTGAGGTGCGTGAACCATACCATCGGACTATCGGGGTTTCAGGTAGAACTAGGTCAGGCTTTTGACGAACCCCCATCATCATTTCTGCTTGAGGTTCCGAGTTGGTTAGGTGTGCGGACACTTCAGGCTTTGCAGGTCTGAAGAGGGAGGCTGCGACAGTTAACAGAAGGTAGGGTCACTAATTTCTCCAGACTTAGGCTACCTTGCCAAGCTCCGGAACACGAGGTAGATTGGGAGTTCCATTGGGTCACGATTACTAAGAGAGAAATGAACCGGCATGTACTCCAATCACTGAAGTACAACTGAGCCCTGATTGGGAAACACCGGTAAGATGTTAAGATTTGGCAACTTCTTCTTATTTAAGAACAAATCGGTCAGTGGCATACATGACGTATTTAGAGGACTGGAGGTAACAACCTACCATCTCAACAACAATCCGCACATGCATGACCAACTTGTGATTTAACCCGAGGAGACGGAGTGAACTTCACTCGGATCCACAGCGACAAAAGTCACTGGTTGCGAGAGAAAACTTGCTCTGTAAGGAAAAGATGTGGTCTTGAGAGTTTCGACATGAATCTAACTCGTTGACCGAATGTGTACACCTGAACGAATGGACTTGGCAGCTCCGACAACTCGACTTGATGATCGGATTACCAATCATGCTAAGAGTGCCATCAAAGTCCTTGGGATTCAAAGCAATATCAACTGCTAAGAATATCCGATTACCACATCAATATGCATCCTCAACATTCTCGAGCTCGAGTAGCTCGGAGGTAGATGGATAAGGAAGGGTAAGAGTGTCACTTCATCAGTTACGTCATGAGACTAAGCACGACCTCTTGATATGAAAGAGTGTGACACTCCAAGGTGGAATGGAACAAAAGCTAGACAAGCTCTTACTCCGCGAGTTACTATACTTTGCCCTGGTCCGAGACATGGACAAGGTACCGGAGTTTGTTTCTCCTGACATTCCGAAGTGGAATGTCCTAGCGAACCACAAGAATAACATGCATCGGAACACCCCAATGCATGATAAAACTTGACTGTCAACTGACAGATAGAGGATGGATGACAGATCTAGAGCAAGAAACGGGCTAACAACAATTCCAAGATATTGCAGAAGCCCTTGTTAGCACACTTCCGACAACTAGTGCCGAAAGGGTTTCACGAACATTGTTAGTGGAGGAAACACAAATATTGATGGAAGAACTCGCTAAGAGCAATCCCGTCGTGATTTAGATGGCTCCAAGACAGAGAGCCTAGCTTAAGCTAGTGACAGAGAAGAGCATTGCTGAGCACATCAATTACAGCTACAATCTCTAATTTGAGGATTAACTTCACATTTTTCCAACCTGATGCAGGGTTTGACAATCAACATCAGGGTTCAATGGAAAAGATCTTGGGTTAAAGATCAGCTTCATGCACCAGGACTCACAATAGCATAATGCTCACAAGGGTGACAACCCTCATGAATCCTTACACCGGAGCCCTAGCACAATCCGGGACCTTTGGTTCAAGATCTTGGGCTAAAGCTCTAAGAAAGGAGCGCCTGATTAGGCGCGAAACATTTTCAAGCCTTCGGATGTTTTGCAACAAATGAGGAAGTAGCTTGTGACTACACCACTAAGTTTCCTTCGGATTCTGAAGACGGTAGCAACCTAACCAGCGAACTGAAGGTAGAAGCCAACCCCGGGATCCTAAAGATTTAGAATTTGCCGACGATCAGAAGAACCGTTAAAATCAAATAGAGGTAAGATGGCACCGAGATCAGAGTGAATTGGGTAAGGAGTAAAAAGAATCCTAAGAGGGTTTTCACAACTCATTTTTAGGTTAAAAATAATTTTCAACTAGACTCGACATCGACCAATAGAAAGGGTTTCCTACATGCAGTCCTGCTCTGATACCAACTTGTAGCGCCCCGACCCCAGAACTATACAGTGAAGCTTTGTGCAACCGGTCATGCTACACAATCGAAGGTTACTGGGTTTACCAATCCCAGGCCAAAACCTTTGGCAGGCGTGCTCGGAATGGATCATCAGCACGCAACACTTCGATCATGCCATAAGCTCAGACATAGCTATCACGTATAGTAGAGAGATCAAGACTTGTGGAACAACTGGCACATTGCAGACTCTACGACACAAAAACTCATATAGCAACTCATATATGAGAAAGATACAAATATTACACACAAAAGGGTCACAGACCATCAATACAACATGCGGAAGCGAAGTAGTGTTGTCTAGTACAACAAGATGCAAATATGGCCTAAGAGGCCTACAAATAAACATAAACCCAAGCCAGCTTGTTCCACGGTCCCAAGCTGCCACCTGGGAACCCCGGACTACTAGTCGACGTCCACGAAGAAACCACCTAGCTGCTCGGTGTCGTCCTCCTCTGAAACAAGATATAAAGGCAGCAAAGAGAGACTGAGTACGACGTACTCGCAAGTTTAGTAGGGCGATATAGGCCCAATGATGACGGAGGCTCTAAAGCTATATAGTATTTATTTTGCATAAAGCTAATTTTCATAAACAAGGTTATATGACCCATGGCATCGACTACTCACAGTATTTTTCATAAAGGGGATAAGAGAGTAAAGTTTTCATACTTGGTTCTCGTCGAACCAACTTGTAGTCGGAACCCACTCATCTCCACCAAAGGCACTCCCTCGAATCACCCTCGAGGAAATGAACCTTTTTAAACACACGTTGAGTTGCAACCTTTAGCTGCCAAATGTTAATTGATTAGGTTATACTTTTCTATGAGCTAATCCGCCTTTCCCAAGAGTTTGTCCATAACCGTGGACACGGCTTTTCGAAAAGATTTACCCTGTAGGGGTGTACTAATTTACCCATTGGTACCGTCCGGCTAACCTAATTGGCCCTCTTCCGGGGAAGGCCGGCGAGCAGGCGCGGTTAGACCTTTACAATGCATGAGGCTTACTCAAGGACCATCAGTGTGCGGAAGGACAGGTTCAGCGCCTCCAACGTCCTGCCCCGCGGCCACATCCTAAACACCACCGTCCTCTTCGTTTCTTTTCCACCCACACAACTCACGCGCAAATGGAAATAGCAAACTAGAGGACCCTTGACAAGCCCCTCACAAATTATTTGGTCAGTAAGGCGCCCATACACCCACCAATGGAAGCACGCTCGGTTCTTGGTTCTAGCTAAAAGCACTCTCAGCCTAGGCGGCAAGAATGAGGCAAAACACCATCCCCGATGGCAACTCATCCAAGCCTTTTAGCAATTTAATTAAGTACCACACACATCCTCCACCATGTCCGAACATTCCATCCATCTCATAATTCATGGAAATAAATAACGGACAGCTAAGCATTTGACTAAGCATGGCTAAGCATATAAGTACAACAATTATATCTTTGTCTCCGGCCAACACATCAAGCCTAGGGTTCATAGGAGGGGAAGCATGTGATGGTTCGGGGAAAAACATGCATTCATAGGATAAACTAGCATTGACCCAAAAATTGACATTGGAATCGCATGCAATATTATGGTGGATAAAATAGGTTTATAAGACAGTAGGATTCTAGATGCCAAGAAGGTTAGGTTATCTCTTGCCTTGCTGCCGGGGCGTGTAGTACGGCTCGTCGGGGTAGGTAGAGAGACCCTCGACTCCGAAATCTATCGATACCCACATAATACAAAAGAACAAATAAATCACCCGAAGAAAAGGTGCAATGCACAATCACATGATGACATGACAATATTATGCAAAGCTATCATCATATGATTTATCTAACAATATTAAATGGAGTGCCAAATAATTAGTGCAATTATTTGGAATCAACCCCATATTTAACTTAGTGTCCACATTGCTTATAATTTATTACATTACTAAGAAGTGGATCAAATATGCATGAACATGACATGATTAAATAGGTTTTGTTCTTCCGAACATTTTGGTACCTTATTTGCAATTTTCACAGTACCGAAGAATAAATAGCGAATTAAATACTTAATTCAATTTAATTCTTTTAACCAATTTATGGATAACATCAAATAAATATTTGTGAACATGATTTGATAGCATTTGAAGTGATAAACACGTTGATATTTTATTCTCCAATTTTGGTTAATTATTTCACAAGTTATGAATTTTTCCCAATTTGGTATTAATTATGCCATTTTAGGAATTCATAATTTAACAGCAAGAATATAATTCCAAAAGACTATTTCAGTGATTCTAACATGTAGGGTTTGTTTTTCTGAACATTTTGAAATTTGATTTGTCAAATTTGAACCAATAATCAATTTCTTATTAATTGTTCATTTTATTTCTTAAAAAGAAACCCCAAAATTGCAGACAGGCCGGCCTCCTGCCGGCCAGGCCGGGCTGCAGGCCGGGTGGGCTCCCGAAGCCACTGGCCTTTGGCTGGCCCAGGCTGGGGTGCAGGCCGGGAGGGTGGCCGAAGCCGCCGGCCTCGTGCCGGCCCAGGCCGGGTGTCCAGGCCGGGCACTGGCCCGAGCCAGCCGGCCTCGTGGCCGGTCAGGCCGGAGCCCAGACCAGACTCACGGGGACTGTGACGCCGGCGGCGACCGGCGTCGATCGACGGCGAGAGATGAAGAGGGGGAGCGGGGAAAGGGGAAGGAAGGACGCGGGCCTCACCAGGAACTCGTTGGCATGGCTAGGAGCGGACGGGGATGACCACGGCGGTCGGAAAATCGTCGAGGACGGGCGCGGCGAGTGGGGGACGGACGTCGGGAATTCGAGCTCGATTAGCTCGGTTCCGCGCCTCCTAGCATGCGTGCGACGGTGGTGGAGGTAGAGGGCGACGCGGCGATCCTTCCTGCGCGGTTAGTTCGTCCCGGGGTCGACGAAGACGACGGAAATGTAGCGGAGGGCACGAGCTCGAGCTCGGGAGCGAGAGAGGAGGGGAACGGGGAGCAGGGAGAGAGCAGGGGAGAGAGAGGGAGCAGGTGAGGAGCAGGGCGTCGTCCGCGCGCGTCTTTGACCATCAGGGGGCCGTGGGGTGGGGGCACAGCGGCATGGTCGGCAGGGCGGCATGGGTGCCGGCCCTGTCGCCACAGTGGAGGAAAGGGACGACCCTTTTGCAGAAATGCCCCTGCCTATTTTATTTTAATTACAAAGAGGTCCACAGCAACTTTGGCGATTTAAAAGAGGCACTTAAATATTTTTATAAAATCTACAAAAATTCAAGTGGCCTCCCCTTAACCTTTAGAATATCCACAAAAATTTGTGTGTCAAAATAAAATGTTTTGCACCATATTTGTTCATAGGGTCTATATAGTCAATTTTGATAATTTCCAAAATATATTTTTTGGAGTATTTATGCACTTTCAAAAATAATGAAAATATTTATGGAGGCTCATATTATATTAATGATGCTCCCCATAAGTTTATTTTGAATTTTTGGAAAGTTTAACTTGGTTTCCAAAAATAGGATTTGAATTGAACCAAATTGAATTCTCAAATTTATTTATTTGCTTGTTAAGAATTTAGCCTTTGACAATTATTTATAAAATATATCCTTGAGCTTCCTGGACAAATTGGAGACTCAAGAACACTGGGTTTTGCCAATTTTAGTAATGTACTTGGTTTGAAATTTTGGGAAGGTTTTGCTTCCCTTTTTATTGTTTTCCAATTGTTGCTTTATTCAACTTGAGCAATTTAAAATAAGTATGCCATGATGCAATGCAAAGCAAAAAGTGAAAATTTGGCCCATATTTTAGGGTGCCAAACTGGGGCTGTTACAAAGGCTGAACATCAAAGGCCAGCTGGTACCCTTCGCCCCATAGCCATTACCAGTGGAAATGGGATGAAGTTGGCATGGACTTCATCACCGGTTTCCCAAAATCACAAAAATGGAACAATGCCATCTGGGTCATCATCGACTGTTTGTCCAAGGTCGCTCACTTCCTTCCGGTCCGTGACGACATTCGAGCAAGCCAACTTGCGGATTTGTATATGGCCCGGAGTGTTCCTTTGCACGGGGTTCCTTTGCGGATCATCTCAGACCGTGGTAGTATGTTTGTCTCCAAATTCTGGCAAAGCTTCCAAACGGCTCTTGGAACCCATCTCAACTTCAGCACCGCCTATCATCCTCAAACCGATGGTCAAACTGAAAGGGTGAACCAAGTTCTTGAGGACATGCTTCGGGCATGTGTCATCTCCTTCGGTAAGGGTTGGGAAAAGTATCTCCCCCTCGCCGAGTTCTCCTACAACACCAACTACCAAGCCAGTTTGCAAATGGCCCCCTTTGAGGTTCTATATGGGAGAAAATGCCGAACTCCTCTAAATTGGTTTGAAGCCGGAGAGAGGCCACTCTTCGGTCCGGATGTGATCAATGAAGCCGAAGAGAAAGTCCGTGTCATTCGGGATAATCTCAAGGCTGCTCAATCCCGGCAGAAAAGCTACTATGACAAGCATCACCAGGAGGTTCACTATGAAATAGGTGACAAGGCCTATCTTCGAGTCTCTCCCCTCCGAGGCGTTCGTCGTTTTGGGATAAAGGGAAAATTGGCACCTCGCTATGTTGGCCCTTCCACCGTCCTAGCCAAGCGAGGAGATCTCTCCTATCAACTCGAGCTACCCTCCAACTTTTCGGATGTACATGATGTGTTCCATGTCTCCCAACTCCATCGTTGCTTCAAGGATCCCATCCGTGGGGTTGATCATGAGGTGTTGGATATCCAAGAGGATTTGACTTACCGCGAGCATCCGATCCGCATCTTGGATGAAGCGGAAAGGAAAACCCGCAACAAGACTATCAAGTTCCTCAAAATCCAATGGTCTAACCATTCCGAAGAAGAAGCGACTTGGGAGCGAGAAACTAGTCTTCGTCAGGAATATCCCACCTTCTTCACTCAAGCCTAGAATCTCGGGACGAGATTCCTGTAAGGGGGAGGGGGTAGAATTGTAACAGCCCCAGCTTGTAATGAAAAATACGAAGAATTTTTCCACTTTTTGCATTCTTGTTTGCATCATGGCATCCATATGAAAATTGCCATTTCTAACTATCCACATATGCAAGCAACTAAAATGGGGAAGCAAAACTTCCCAAACATCCAAACCAATGCAATTACCCAACTTAGCAAACCAAATCATTCTTGGACTTCCAAATGGTTTAGGAAGTTCCAAGTTTACCTTTTATAACCACTTCTCAAAATCTAAATATTGCCAAATAAGAAATGAAATTGAGAATCCAAAATTGGTTCAATTCAAATCCTATTTTTGAAACCAAGCTAAACCTTTCCAAAATTCAAACTAAAATTATGGGGAGCCTCATTTTCATATTAGGAGCCTCCCTGAATAATTTCATTATTTTTGGAAATACTTAAGTGCTTCAAATAAATGCATTTTGCAATTTATCAAAAATGACCATATTGCAACAATATAAATAAATCTGAATCTAAACATTTTATTTTGAAGCCAAACTTTTTGTGAAGCTTCTAATTGTCAAGGGAAAGCTTTATGAATTTTTGCAGATATTGTAAAAATGTCCTGGTGTCTCAATTAAATCTCTAAAGTTGCCGTTGGACCTTTTTGCAATTTATTAAAACTTGCCAGGGGGGTTTCTAGAATTTTTTATTCTTCTCCACAGTGCCGGGAGGCACTGGCGCCATGCCACCAGCTCCTCCCGAGCCCATGCCGGCGTGCCCCCCCTCACTCGCGCCTCCGTGGCCATGGTGGTCACCCCACCCGTTCCCCTCCACCGGCTCCCTTTTCCTCCCCCTCCTCGAGCACGCCTTGCCGCCGTGGAGTCGTCATGCCTGCCATCGTATTGCCGCCACTAGAGGCTGCCCCGAGTAAATCGGAGCGGGGCAGCAGACGCGCCTCTCTTCCCTCTTCGTCCTGGTGCGAGGAATCGCTGCCGGGTCGATCGAATCGCCGACGATGCCGCGTTTTTCCTCGTCGGTTTCCTCGACCCCGACCGTGCCGGCGAGCACGCACGCGTCGCCTCCGCCCTCCCCCGTCACCGCCGAGCTCACGAGCGCACCAAGGGTGAGCTCCTCTTCCGTTCCGCCCTTCTCCCGCTTCCCCCTTCCCTCTCTCGCCGGCGATCGCCGCCGGTCACCGCATGCCGCCCGCCACAGCGAGCCCGGCCTTGCGCTCGGCCTGGGCCGGCCAGAAGGCCGGTTGGCTCGGATGGTGGCCCGGCCTAGTGCCCGGCCTGGGCCGGCTAGGAGGCCGCCCGCCTCAGACACAGGTCCGGCCTGGAAACCGGCCTGGGCCGATCTGTGGGCCGGCCCAAACAGTAAAAATAGTTATTTTAAAATAAATTAAATAAATTGATAACTATTTAAATACAGGTTCAAATTTAGCAAATAATATACCATTTTGTTCAGATAATCAATACCTATCTATTGGTAACATTGCCATGCTCTTCTGGTTAAATATTTTTGCCTTTATTTTAAGAATTCCTAAAATGGTATAAATAATACCAAATTTGGAAAAAATCATAACTTGAGAATTATTTACCCAAAAGTTATGAATAAAATATCCATGTGATCAGCACTTCGAATGCTATCAAACCATGCCATTATCAAATCATAATCACAACTCTTTCTATGATGTTATTCTTTAATTGATTAAAGGAATTAAATTCGAATAATTGTTAATTCACTATTTATTCATCGAAACTCGGAAAATTACAAATAAGGTACCAAAACGATCAGAAGAACAAAACCTATCTAATCATGTCATGTTCATGCATATTAAAACACTCTTGAGTAATCTAATAATGTAGGAACAATGTGGTCACTAAGTTAAATATGGGGTTGCTTCCAAATAATTGCACTAATTATTTGGCACTCCATTTAATATTGTTAGCTAAATAATATGTATATATCGTTGCATGAAATTGACATACCATCATGTTTGTGCATTGCAATTGACTTCGTGTGATTTATTTTGTTCTTCTATTCTTTGCTTGGGTATCGATAGATTCCGGAGTTGAGGCCACCCCTACCTACCTCGACGAGCCGTACTACATGCCCCGACAGCAAGGCAAGAGATAACCTAACCTTCTTGGCATCTAGCATCCTATTGCTTTATAAACTTATTTTATCCACCATAATATTGCATGCGATTCCAATGACAATTTTGATCAAGATGTAGAGTATCCTATGAATGCATGTTTTCCCCGAACCAATACATGTATCCCCTCCTATGAACCCTAGGTCTTATGTGTTGGCCGGAGATAAATTTTGTTATTGTTGTAGTTAAATGCTTAGCCATGCTTAGTATAATGCTTAGTTGTCCGTTATTTATTTCCATGATTTATGAAATGAATGGAATGTTCGGACAAGGTGGAGGATGCTAGTGTACTTAATTAAATATTTTAAAGGCCTTGATGAGTTGCCATCTGGGGATGGTGTTTTGCCTCATTCTTGCCACCTAGGCTGAGAGTGCTTTTAGCTAGAACCAAGAACCGAGCGTGCTTCCAAAGGTGGGGACATATGGAATCCCCTGTGACCGAATAAGTTGTGAGGGGCTTGTCAAGAGTCCTCTAGTTTGCTATTTCCATTTGCGTGTGAGTGTGTGGGTGGAACAAGAAACGATGAGGATGGTGGTGTTTAGGACGTGGCCGTGGGGCAGGGCGTTGGAGGTGCTGAACCTGTCCTTCTGCACACAGATGGTCCTTGAGTAAGCCTCATGCAATGTAAAGGTCTAACCGCGCCCACTCACCGGCCTTCCCCGGAAGAGGACCAATCAGGTGAGCCGGACGGTACCAATGGGAAAATTAGTACACCCCTGCAGGGTTAAATCTTTTCGAAAAGCCGTGTCCTCGATTATGGACAAATCTTGGGAAAGGTGGATTAGCTCATAGAAAAGTATAACCTAATCAATTAAAATTTGGCAGCTAAAGGTTGCACTCCAACTTGTGTTTAAAAGGTTCATTTCCTCGAGGGTGATTCGAGTGAGTGCCTTTGGTGGAGATGAGAGATGATTCTTGGTTGTTTGGTTCGATGAGAACCGAAGGAAAAAGTTACTCTCTTATCCCTTTTTCAGAAAATATTCTGAGTAGTCGATGCCATGGGTCTTTTATATCTTTTGAAAAGAAAATCTAGCTTTATGCAAAATAGCTACATACAGCTTCAGAGCCTCCGTCAGCATTGGGCCTATATCGCCCTACTAAACTTGCGAGTACGTCGTACTCAGTCTCTCTTTGCTGCCTATTAATTTGTTTCAGAGGAGGACGACACCGAGCACACAGGTGGGTTCTTCATGGACGTCGACGAGTAGTTCGGGGTTCCCAGGTGGCAGCTTGGGACCGTGGAACAAGCTGGCTGGGTTATGTTTATGTGTAGGCCTCTTAGGCCATATATTTGGATCTTGTTGTACTAGACAACTACTTCGCTTTCGCTTGATGTACTGATGGGTCTGTGACCCCTTTTGTGTGTAATTTGTATCTTTCTCATATATGAGTTGCTATATGAATCTTTTTGTGTCGTAGAGTCTGTGATGTGCCAGTTGTTCCACAAGTCTTGATCTCTCAACTATACATGATAGCTATGTCTGAGCTTATGGCATGATCGAAGTGTTGCGTGCCGATGATCCATTCCGAGCACGCCTGCCAAAGGTTTTGGACTGGGATTGATAAACCCAGTAACCTTCAATTATGTAGAATGACCGGTTGCACAAAGCTTCATTGTATAGTTCTGGGGTCGGAGCGCTACACCCAGTCTGATTTCTTGATCTCTCGGATGAAATTGGCTGCCAGGAGCCTGTCGATTTCTTGCCCGATGGCAAGACGCTTCGGCTTGGCGAAGCGGCGCATAGTTTTCTTGACGGATCTTGCGTTAGGTAAGATCTGTAATTCGTGCTCGGCGAATTCCCTGGGTATGCCTGGCATGTCGGCTGGGCACCAGGCGAACATATCCCAGTTCTCACGCAGGAACTCGACAAGCATGCTTTCCTATGCAGGAGGCAAGCTTGTCGAGATGAGGGTTGTCTTCTTAGGGTCAGTCGGATGTATCTGGTGCGCCCTTGTGTCGTTGGTCGCATTGAAGGACGACTCGGATGGTGATTTTTTGCCCTCAGGGAAGAGGGTGCGATCGTTGGTGAGCGCCAGCTCCTAGAGCTGCTTTTGGGCTCCAAACGACTCAGAGATCTTCTTGAACTTGCGGTCGCACTCGTCGGACCGCTCGAAGTCACCGTTGACGGTGATGTGTTGGGAATATGTCCAAGTAATGCTGGCCATCGGGCCGGCCCGGGCACGGCCTGCTCGGGCTTGGGCCTCCTCGTGCCGTGCCTGTTCGGGCCGCGGGCCTCTTCTGAAATAAAAGCCCGGCCCACTAGGCAAATAAAACTAGCTTTTACTATAAAAATAAAGAAAAAAATGCGAAAAACAATAGTTTCGGGCCTTACCGTGCTTTTGGGCCTAATTCCAGAAAAAAAGCCCGGCCCGCTATCGTGCTCATGCCGTGCTGGGCCTCAGGCCTCATTTCGTGCCTTCGGGCGGCCCGAAAAAGCCTGGCCCGATGGCCAGAAATATGTCCAAGAGGCAATAATAAGGATTATTAATTATCATATTTCCCGTTCGTGATAAAGGTTTATATCCATGCTAGAATTGTATTAAGCGGAAACAAATACATGTGTGGAATATAAATGGTAATGTGTCCCTAGTCTTTCCTCTTACGACTAGTTCGTTTGATCAAGTGATGGTTAGACGTTTCCTAGCCATGGATTTATGAATCACTTGATAAACGAAGTTTGTATCATGGGAGATGGACATGACTCAAATTAAACAGATGTCAAATATAGTTTCCTTAGACCATGAGATTATGTTACTCCCGCTTATCGGAGGAGTGCTTTGTGGACATCAAACGTCACTTCGTAACTGCATGATTATAAAGGTGGCTTTCAGGTATTCCGATGTTAGGTTGTTGGGTTGCATGTTTCAAGACTAGGATTTGTTTGTCCAATAGTTGGATAGATATCTCAGGGCCCTCTCGGTAGTATAGCATCCAAACGTTTGCAAGCATATGACTAAGTAGCTAGTCATAAGGGATCCTATTCTATGGGAACGAGTAAAGAGAACTTGTCGGGAACGAGATTAATCAGATATGGAGATATTGGTGGATTGAATCTCGGACAAGTAATATATCGTGAAACAAAAGGAATCGTATATGGATTAATTGAATCCCAGACATTGTGGTCCGACCAGTAAAGTACTTCGTCGAATATGTAGGAATTAATATGGGCATCCCGGTCCTGCTATTAATATGACATATTCGCCGAACCCGCAGAGTCACACACTTAACGTTCGATGTAGTTAGGGTTCGAGATAAATGATGGTGAGAAATAATATTTATTCGGAGTCCTGGATAGGATCCCGGACGCCACGAGGAGTTCCGGAGTCGTACGGAGAATAAGATTCATATAAGGAAAGTGGTTTTCGGAGGTTTCGAAAAGGTTCGGGAGTTTATCGGTAAAGTACCG
>QRDG01001023.1:212427-450392 GCA_012064385.1 Puccinellia tenuiflora
GCCGATTTGCGCCGTCCTCGACTAGGCCGACCGATTTGCGCCGTCCTCCCGTCCTTCTCCCGCCGCCAGATCTCGTCCCCGCTGCCGATTCGCTCATCTCCCGCCATCCTCACCCGACTCGTGCGTTCCCAGATCGACCGGGCCGCCGGAAGTAGGCCCCCGACCTTCTGCCTCGCCCGCAGTCTGTCTGTGCGCCGGGTCGAGGTTGTATCGCCGCTGCTCCTCGGGGCGTCCGCTGTTGGTTGCTTTGATCCTTTCCGTCCGGCCGTCCCTATGCGCATCTGCTTGTCATACTCGCTGAGACATCTGCACCTGTTCATGCAACTCGTTGGATAGGGTTCCTGCCGCCGCCGCCACACCACACCCACCCGCACCGCCTTCCCCTGCCGGATCTCGCACCACCTGCCTCGACCAATCTCGCCGTCTTCGACCAGGCCGGCCGATTTGCGCCGTCCTCGACTAGGCCGACCGATTTGCGCCGTCCTCCCGGCCTTCTCCCGCCGCCAGATCTCGTCCCCGCTGCCGATTCGCTCATCTCCCGCCATCCTCGCCCGACTCGTGCGTTCCCAGATCGACCGGGCCGCCGGAAGTAGGCCCCCGACCTTCTGCCTCGCCCGCAGTCTGTCTGTGCGCCGGGTCGAGGTTGTATCGCCGCTGCTCCTCGGGGCGTCCGCTGTTGGTTGCTTTGATCCTTTCCGTCCGGCCGTCCCTATGCGCATCTGCTTGTCATACTCGCTGAGACATCTGCACCTGTGCGAATCTGTGATGTCAATCAGTACTTGTGAATGGTTTCTAGTTTGGTGTTCCGTCTGTTGTTCATGCAACTCGTTGGTCAGCAAAAAACAGGATGCAACACGGTATTGATTATTTATTTTCTAGATGGATATTGCACACACTCTTTGATCCATATTTGATGGATTATTTTGGTGTGCATATTTTTTTGTATTCTTGGTACTATACAGTGAGCCATATTATTTTTGAATTTCAATGACCCATATATTATTTATTACACGGATGTCATAAAAAATGCGGGTTCTCATGACTCTCAGGGTATTTCAGACAATTCCACTGTCTACAGCCAGACAGCCAGCTGGTTTGTCAAAGACCTCCACTCAGAAAAACAGCTTCTCCTGAACAGCAGCTTTTCTGCACAGCACCCACAGCCAGCCACAGCCAGCCCAAACAAAAGGGCCCTTATTCTTTTGGTGGAAAGCGCCTAGAAGCCTAAACAAAAGGGCCCTAATATAAAGCAAATGATAACCTGGATGGATGGTTCCATCCCCTGCATAACGGTTACTCATAACATGATCAATAATTCCCATGTGTATTTTAAATTGATCAATTTCAGAGAGCGGAGGACTCTTATCCACCACAGGTGTGGTGGCAGAGTCACTCCCAAACAGCATATTAAATGAAGAGTGCTCCATAACGAAGCAAAGTAACAAGCAAAAATAAAAACAGCACTTACAATAAGAGTTCCTTACCAATTCCACTTATCAATAGCGCTACACTCCCCGGCAACGGCGCCAGAAAATAGTCTTGATGACCCACAAGTATAGGGGATCTATCGTAGTCCTTTCGATAAGTAAGAGTGTCGAACCCAACGAGTAGCAGAAGGTGTTGACAAGTAGTTCTCAGTAAGGTTTCACTGCAAGCATTAAAAGAGAAATGTTTTTGGATTTTTAATTTAAATAACGAATGAAGAACAAGTAAATAAAAGAGTAGTACAATAATTGCAGAAAATAGCCCAATCCTTTTAAGCTCAAAGGACAGGCCGGTTGTGTTACTTATGAAGATTAAAACTTTCTCGAGGACACATGGGAGTTTCTGCCTAGCCAGTTTCATTGCACGCCGGTGATTAACCTTCAATGTTTTGATAAAGTGTGGGTGGACCTATGCTAATGCACCACCCTTACTTGGACAAATACATGCTTGTGATTAAACCCCTTGCAAGCATCCGCAACTACAAGAAAGTATTTAAGATAAAAACCTAACCACAAGCTTAAACTCCGAGACCCTACGCTCCCTAGTGCACTAGTTCACAAATTGGGGTTTAGGTTTCTGTCACTCCTGCAACCCTGCCATAAGCAAACTAAATACACTATGCATTCCCCTAGGCCCTTTGAAAGGTGAAGTATCATGTAGTCGACGTTCACACGATACCACTAGAGGAATAACACCACAACATAAATCAAACCATTAAATATTACTCAAAATTATGCAATTACTAGCAACTAGGCTTTCCCCATGTCCTCAAGAACCAAACGAACTACTCACAAGACATCATATAGATCATGATCAGAGGTGATATGAATAAGGGCAACAATCTGATTGTAATGATAATTCACCGATAAAACTCTCAAACATCAACTACAAGTGGTAATCAACGCCCGGGATACGATTCCGATGAACTAATAGCAACACAATGATAATTGTCACAGCGAGATGAGATGGGATGACGGCGGTGATGATGGTGATGATGGTGGAGATGATGTTGATCATGATCCCGATGATGCTTGGCGTGATGGCAATGACGATGGCGGCGATTCCCCCCCCCCCCCCTCCGGGAGGGAAATTCGTCGGCAGATTTCTCCCTGCCGGAGCTCTTCTTCTCTCTGTCTGGTTTCCGCCTCGTGGAGGCGGCGAAAAAATTCCTCGTCGGTGCCCCCGATGTTTTAGGTCAAGGGTCAATAATACGCCGAAGGGGAGCCGGAGAGGGGCCACAGGGACCAGGGGCGGGCCCCACCCGCGGCCTAGGGTGGACCCGCGGCAGGGGGTCGCCCCTGCCCCCTGTTGCTCGCCTCTTCGCCCCCTTCTGGCTCCGTGACTTATTTCCCGAAATATTATGCTCTGAATTTTCCTGGAATTTTTTGGGCTTCCGAAGTCAGGTGTCTTGACAGGTACTTTTCCAGCTGATTCCGGGCTCCGGCGGATGCATCTCCAATAATTGCCAAACATGCAAAATGGGATAAAATAACATAAGTATTGCATCATAATATGAAATATATCAGTGAATAAAGATAAATTATGATGTAAAATAGTGATGCAAAATGGACGTATCAGAGAATAACTAAAGAACTCCAAGAACTAGATCCACTAGGTTCCCCTCACTTAGAGGAGAGATTGTTCGGTGGAAACGTAGATCTAGATCTCATCTCTTGAATCCCTAAAGATGGGCAAGAATCATTGGAGGGATTTAGAGGAACCCAAGCTTTTTCGAGGTCAAACAATGGAGGAGAGAGGAAGAGAATGGGCAGCCCCCTCTTGGGGGAAGAAGGAGACTATTTATAGCCTCCCCCAAAATTTGTCCGTTGCAGCCACAGGAGGCCGGAACTTCCGGGGTTAAGGGCCGGAACTTCCGGTGCCTCGGAAATTTCCGGGGAAAACTTCCAGGCCAAAGTTCCGGACCCCTTCCAGAGAGAAAACGCGAAAACGACTTAGCCAAAATTTCATGGCCGGAACTTCCGGACCAAGGACCGGAATTTCCAGACCCTCGGAAATTTCCGGGGGAAACTTTCGGGGCAAATTTCCGGAACCCCTCCAGAGAGAATTGCCGAAAGGACTCAGCCAAAAAAAGCACAGATGAAAACATGGGCCGGAAGTTCCGGTGCTTGGGCCGGAACTTCCGGGGGCCGGAATTTCCGGCCTCCGGGCCGGAACTTCCGCCCCTCTGAAAAACTGCAGAAAGTGCAAAACGAAAGCGGGCATATCTTTCGCATCCGGACTCCGTTTTCGATGATCTTGGGCTCGTTAGAATCGTAACAGCGAGCTCTACAAGAATATACAGCTAAACATCATAGTCCAACAAGGGAGGATAAAACTAAATGGAGAAAGGTAAAACCTCTCTATAAAAGACGAACCGATAAACCTTCAAAACCAAAAACGCAATAGGAGACCCATACGAAAACCGTTTTTGGTGAACTTGGACTTGTCATGACAAGAACGACAAGCACCAAGACCACACCATGTTAAGAGCCAAATAAGAACCAATAAAGATGATGTCAAGGATGGAAAGGTTTGAGCTCTCCACGAACGATACGATCAAGATACTCGGTCGAGAGCCCCTCTTGATAGTACGGCTATCTATCCTATAACCCGGTCTCTCAACTAACATCATGAGACCGGTAAAATAGAAAACCTATCAAGATCATACCTTTGCCTTGCGCATAATCCACTTGAGCTAGATGATGACGATCTTTGTCTTCTTAAGATGGACCACCTTTCTTGATTGCGCTCCGCTCGATGAAGACTCACAAATTGCTCCCCATACACCAATATGGGAGAGGCACTCTTCAACATATCTTCACATGGCCTTGAGTGTTGATCAACTCGCACTTAGCCTTGATCAACAAATACTCCAACAAATGGAGATCAAGCAATGCAAATGGACACACCTACAAGTAGCTCAATACAAACATTAGTCCATAGAGATTGTCATTAATTACCAAAACCACACATGGGGGCAACCATGCACTTTCAACACCCTTATCAGTTTTACAGAGCAACATTCATATGATGAAAAAGGTATTTTGGCATCTCATTCTCTTGCATGAAACAAAACATTAGTTCTGTTTATCAGCTGACCCTGAAGATTTCCCAGAGTATTGAAGAGGGTGGAGGTAACGTCCTTGTTTATTAAAGCTAAAAGGATGTACTATGCAATATACATAAACTGGATCCATCAGGGTTTACTAAGCATTAAATTGGAGCGCTTGTAGCAGACACCTCAAAAGTATTCCCAAATAATGCGCACTCTCCAAAGTCTGGACATGCTTGCTACTGGTTCCTATATCAAAGGCCTCTCTATAATTATTTTGCAAGCTTTGCTGAGAGAAAAGAGGCATCTAATATTTTGTAAACCAAACAGTGAGCAGATGTAGGATCATTCTTCTTTGTAATCTGATAGTCAACTTTTTTATATGGTGTTCTAGTAATATAATATACCATAAGTGACAGGAGTAGCACAAAAATATCATTTTTTATCTCAACAATCCTAGATGGATGATACAAACAATATTAAAAGAAGTATCGAAGTGAAAACAAGGAAGCTCTCAACTTAAAGTTGAATTTTAAATGTAAATGTGTCTATCGGAATAGCTGAGTTCTCACTGGTTTCTGAGTAGGCAGAGCATCCGTGCTTAATAAAAAAATCATGTCCCCCTGGTTCCATTAAACACAAGTCCATTCAGGTAGAATCGATATCAGATAATAAATGAAGAACAACCACCACACATTTCTTTATCTAGGATGACCCCCATGCGTTGACTCCAAACCAACCGACTCTAAGTAATTGAAGAACATAAGATTGATAATTGTGTACCTCTTTTCGATGTATGTTTATCTACAAAGTCCGTTTGGTGAAGAGACTTTTACAGCGGAGGGGAAGGGATAGAGAACAGTACTGAGAACAAGGTGGAGTCGCGGCTGGAGCTGGCAACTGGATTGCAGATCTTAAAAAACAAAAAGATGAAGAAACATCAAGACCATTCTCATCTATACACTAGCATAAGAGACATCACTCCCTATCCACGAACCTACCTACGAAGGGTGCCACAATTTTAAGTCATGAACAAGCCGAAGATTAACTTTTGAGTTTCCACATTAGCAGAATCAAATAACGATTGAAGCTTTTCAATCTTGCAATTTGTGCACCAATACAAGAAGCAATAGTTTTAGATTTGGACATTATTAATATTCTGATTTATATTGATTCAATTTTTTCAGTGAGGCTTCCACTATGGGAAGGACGGGGAATTTGGGTTTGACACTTTACATATGCTATGAAGATTCTGAATGATTCCTTGAAAGAACTTGTGATGCTACATTGGTGAATATTCCTGTCAGTTAAGGATGAATAGATTGTATGGAAATAGAGTATAAAATCATTTTTGCTAGCTAGTAAGCGAGCACGTGAAATGCATGTATAGCTAAATATAAGCTAGAACGGCTAGACATATATTGACTCCAATTTAACAGAAGTTAAGTTATAAAGTATAACAAATTGAAATCAATTTTGAATGAATAAAAAATGACCCCACACTAATCTGGTGGATAGACTGAGAGTGAGAAAATCTCAGTCATCTTACCATTATCAATGAATCTAAAGTATATTCAAGGAGCGATACATTGCAACCACAAAAATGGTTGTTTCAGGTATAGAAAGCCTCATTATTAATTCAAACTTAAAATTGCTTCAAATTTAGAATTGTCTATAAACAACAATTGGTATCGGATCATGAAGCATTTCTTTGCATAACATATGTAGCTCTATGAAACATTTGAGCTTCGTATCATTCCAGAGAGAGCTTACCATAAACTTTCGGATGGTAGAACATGTCAAGTGTGATAGGATGCAAGTCAACGTACACAGTAGAACAAATATTAATACTTTACTGAACTATAATGAGTTCTGTCTAAATTTCACTATAGTTTTGTGATCCGCTGTCTAGGGTCCTCTAAATTACGTGGAAGAAAGAAAATAAAGCCATCTAGGAATTTGGAGGAACTTTTGTGCAGACTCTATAGAAAGTAAATGAATTCCTTGGGACAGAGTTGCAGAAGGTTCTTCTATGGACTTACTAAGAAACTTTGATTTAGATGTACACAAACGAACACATCATTTCATTTTGATACTTCTCTCCATAACTTCATGATGGAATTTCTTGACAGCCCAGTATCCAAGCCACCAACCCATCCGGCGCTAGGGCAAACCCTGTATATGCATAACCAACCAAGAAATAAGCTGATTGCTCCCTTGTGCATTTTGATATACAAAATCATCTCAAGCCCCACAACCAACCACATCTTGCTTAAGAAAAAACCCAATTAATCACATTTACCTGCATGATTTGACCAGTGATATATCAATTTTGAGTTTCTCAAGTCCTATCTGCATAAGTGAGAACCAAGAATCAACGAACGCTTGGTGCGGCCATGCCACCGCCACCTTGTCAGGGTCTGCAAAACATACCAGAGAGGAGGATGACGTGGACATCCTGCTCCTCATCTCCCCCGATGCAAGGTCGGCAAGGAGGCGGAGGCAACGCGGGGGAGGCGAGGTTCGAGGTGGCGCTACTCCTGGACGGCTGGACGTCCTACTCCTCATCTCCGTCGCCCCAAGATGAGGGCGGAGGCAGCTCAGAAAATATAGAGGCAGCGCCCTCGGAACCTCCAAGCCGCCGTGCATCTGCGGCCCCTCCGCTGCCCCCATGCTCGGCCTCCTCTTGCGCTGGAGATGGCCGGCGGCAGCTGGAATCAGAGGAAGAGGGGGTTGGCTAGAATCTGGAGGAGAGGAGGAGGAGAGTAAGGGGAAGAGGATAGCTAGGGAGGGATGTGTGGGCGGCCGCCGGCCGTCGCTTATCCTGCCGTATTCACCGGCACTCTCTATGCAGGAACCTTGGGGGAGGAATAGGAGCGGGTCGGTGGCAAAACAGGAGAGAAACCACCACACTTTTTTTTCGAGGATGACCTTTGACGTGGGCATGCCCTCCGGGCACCCCACCATTGGCATACCCGGTGCAGCTCAACCGAAGATGTATTTGGAGGTCCACCTGGCGGCCCAATGAAGCCCAAGAAGCCACAACTTGGAGGGCAAGGCAACTCATGTAAACCCTACTTGGTTGCATATATAAAGCCAGGTAGGGGCACCGTTTAGGAGAACCCCCAACACATACGGGACAACAGAACAGACTAGACACAACCCCGCCACCGGTGGCAACCAAGAGGAGATCCAATCTCCACCACCATAGCCTTCGGGCCACCTTTTAATCGTCATCCTCAATACAGATCAGACAAGCAGGACGTAGGTCTTTACCTCACAATGAGGGGCCGAACCTGGGTAAATCCTCGCTTGTCAGCCGTCCGACACTACCAGCGCGCCAACTTCTCCCTCTATACGAAACCCTAGGTATCTTACCGATGGGATTTGCCGTGGTAACCCCACGTCAATTGGCGTCGTCTGTGGGAAGAACGCGCGCTGGATCGCGGTGTCGGCGGCTCCAATCTTCATCTACAACAGCAGCCAGATCGCATCTGGCCGATTCACCTACTTCGTCTACATAAAATCTTCAACGACGGCATCTTCATCGCCACATTATTGCCGCATCCAGGGCTCAACACCAGCTTCGCCTCGGGGCGCACGACTGGATCGACTCGGCCACGATGATCTATGCCACGTCAAGACCGGCCAGCGCGGCGGCAACTCCCGCGACATTAGATCTGCTGAGCACATGCAACAGGACGGCGGCCTCGAGGAGCTACGTCCGATCCGATTAAAGTTCTATACAATTAAACAAGCAATGCGTGTCTGGATCAGGATCATCGCACAAGTCCCAAAGAAAACCATCCACGAGACATCAAACCAAGGAAAGAAAAAAGCAAATCTTCACTTGCCTAGCTATCACGTGAAGCGATCCAACAAAGAAAAAAATCCATCAGGATGTTAGCTTGTTGCATCAACTTCTGACAGCTCTACATTGCCACCGCCAACTTTTACCAGGCCGGGATGGAAATTTCCACTCCGTCACGGACAGACTTCGACCTCGCCTTCGCCGCAGTCAGCTCCGCCAACACTACGGTCATCTTCGATTCGCCACGGTCGCCAGCGAGTCAATATCTACGGCTACATCGACACCGGCACAGTCTACATCGTACACGCCTTGGCGTTTGCATCACGGACAACTAAGATCGCCATCGACCCGCTCTGGACGATGTCTCCCTCGTCATCACGATGTTAACAACACGCCGTTCCGGCTTAATCGCCAGACCGCAGCCTATATGTCATCAACAGCTAAGTCGCTTTAATATTTCAATTCATCAGTTAATTCTAACCTGTTTTGGCCGCACCCGACACTCGGTGCTGCGCCACATAGTGTACAAAGATTGTTTCTTTTCAGTTATTGCAGATGTACTACCTGCCGATTCGACAAAGTCGGACTCGGGGGCTGAACACTGTCGCCCCCGTATAGTCAAGCATCGACTCCTTCAACGTCACATCCACTCTACCATGTCGAGTCCGCTACATTCGCTTCGCAAAGAGCCCGCTACCTAGAAGGGTATTAAGTACCCTCGGGGGCTGGCATTTTGACATCAACAACAACAAACGACTCCACCTCTCCGGCTCGACAAGATGGACACGGGGGCCGAACGTCGCAGTCGCTCGTTGACTCCGTTTACCGCGTCGACTCCGGTCCGCCGCGTCAAGTCTCTCGCATTTACTCCGCCGTGTCGACTTCGGTCCGCCGCGTCGAGTCTCTCGCATCTACTCCGCCGCGTTGACTCCGTCCGCCGCGTCGAGTCCCTCATATCTACTCCGTCGCGTTGACTCCGTCCGCCGCGTCGAGTCACCCAGCGGCACCCGATACAACATCGCCTCAGCGGAACCTGATACTACATCGGGTCGGCGACACCCGATACTCGGGGGCTGCGCCGAACAAAGCAATACTACATCGCCTCAGCGGTACCCGATACATAAGGTGCCTTCTTTGGTCACACCCGATAACCAAGAGACTAAAGGTCACTCGACAGGTTGTCGACTCCGGTCCAACCCGAGCAAAAACAAAGTAAATTTCTGAGATGAATCAAACACAGCTGACCCTCGGATGCTGCACAACAGTGCAAAGGTAAGTCCCACCGATCCGTCGTGTAGGGCCGGGGCTGACAGCAACAGCTGAGGCACCTGAACAAAGTTCCATACCAACAGGTGTCATGAAAATCCCGACGGACGCGTTGGGTACCCTTTCAGGCCGAATTCGACTCCGTAAGATCCCAAGCGGCTGGAGTCGAAGGGACTAGTCTCCAAGCTCGAGCCTGGGGACTCGAGTTTGATGTACACTTAACTGGTCCCGATCCGTCGAGAGTACCAGGCTTATTGTGCGAGATCCACCACTAAGCGTCCTGAAACACGGATACGAATGAATCGCTAAAGGCACGACTCGCACCAGGACGATACAATGCGGAGGAGTCCCTACCAGACTCTCCAAGTCTACTAGGCCCTCGGGGGCTACTCGACGTACTACCGAGTTGGAAGCACCCGACAACACAACAAAGATACAGACTTTACGAGTCGAGTCCTACACTCCCATCGGGAGGGCACTCGCGATGTGCTCGACTACAACAAAAAGCAAGGCAAATTGAGACTACGCCCAACTATAAATAGTTGAACATAGCCTCGGGGGCTACTCCCATCGGGAGCGCTGGTCGCGCACCCGATGAGAATTGAGTTAAAATTGCATTTGCGCTGGGTCCTCAGCAAAGTCGACCATATTGCATCGGAATTATCAAAGTCGGATTCTATATAACCCGCACCGGACTTATCAAAGTCGGGCTCTCTATAGCCCGCATCGGAATTATCAAAGTCGGGTTCTCTATAACCCGCACCGGACTTATTAAAGTCGGGCTCTCTAGCCCGCATCGGAATTCTCAAAGTCGGGTTCTCTATAACCCGCACCGGACTTCTCAAAGTCGGGCTCTCTATAGCCCGCATCGGAATTCTCAAAGTCGGGCTCTCTATAGCCCACACGGGACTTCTCAAAGTCGGGTTCTTTACACCCGCATCAAATTTATTATTATCAGTTTTCTTACGCTCGCACCGGATTTCACAAAGTCATCAACGTACCCGACACATCGACTACGCTTATTCAACATGCTGCTCTGAGTCTCTGCCCGATTCTGCGAATCGACTAGACACTCGGGGGCTACTAACGTGGGCATACCCTCCGGGCACCCCCACCATTGGCATACCCGGTGCAGCTCAACCGAAGATGTATTTGGAGGTCCACCTGGCGGCCCAATGAAGCTCAAGAAGCCACAACTTGGAGGGCAAGGCAACTCATGTAAACCCTACCTGGTTGCATATATAAAGCCAGGTAGGGGCACCGTTTAGGAGAACCCCCAACACATACGGGACAACAGAACAGACTAGACACAACCCCGCCACCGGCGGCAACCAAGAGGAGATCCAATCTCCACCACCATAGCCTTCGGGCCACCTTTTAATCGTCATCCTCAATACAGATCAGACAAGCAGGACGTAGGTCTTTACCTCACAATGAGGGGCCGAACCTGGGTAAATTCCTGCTTGTCAGCCGTCCGACACTACCAGCGCGCCAACTTCTCCCTCTATACGAAACCCTAGGTATCTCACCGATGGGATTTGCCGTGGTAACCCCACGTCAATTGGCGCCGTCTGTGGGAAGAACGCGCGCTGGATCGCGGTGTCGGCGGCTCCAATCTTCATCGACAACAGCAGCCAGATCGCATCTGGCCGATTCACCTACTTCGTCTACATAAAATCTTCAATGGCGACATCTTCATCGCCACATTATTGCCGCATCCGGGGCTCAACACCAGCTTCGCCTCGGGGCACACGACTGGATCGACTCGGCCACGATGATCTATGCCACGTCAAGACCGGCCAGCACATGTTCCTAACGCTCCTAGCTACATTTTTTTAGGATCGGAGGTAGTACATTGTTTGGTCACATTGGCCATATTGGCTTGGATTAATCCTGGTTCTGCTTCTGAGCATTGCTGTATGGTTACGTTGTAGATAAGTAGATGGTTTACTTGTGCAAGATTTACTATCTCAGTCATTTAGAAGATATGAACAGATATATTTTTACTGTATCATGTTCTTATATTGTATATGTGGTGTGTTATTCCTTGCTTACGGGTAGCTTAACTGTGTTTGCACAATGGCTTGAACACATGAACATATACCGCTGGTTTATGTACTGTGCTTCGTGCTTCCTATTTGCTTTATTCATGTGATCAGTGTACGTGTTTTGCAAAGTGACCTGGTCATCCCCCGTCTTCTCTGAGTTTTCTCTTTGCTCTCTCATCTGATTAAGAACAGACGATTGGGGGAAACCTGGCTCGATTCCTTTGAGCAGCGTGAAGCACCTCTCAAAGGGAGAGAGATGACGACGCTTTAGGTAAAACCGTAAAAATAGGGGACGGTGAGGCAGTCTAAATCACTGGTTAATTCGATCGTCTAAGCATTGACCACAACGACGACACCAGCTAGCGTGGCCGCAGCCACAGCATCAGCTCCGCCAGACCCAGCTCCTCGCTCGTGTCGTCCACGAGCTCCACGTATTGCGTTAGCCACGTATGCATCCATGTAAGCGCGCCGGCAGGGCGGCCTGCACGACCATGTAAGCGTCGTGAAGGAGCGGCGCGCCGGCGCCTGTCCGGAGAACCACCGGCAGTGGGGATGGACGATTTTTATATAGGAATATTATAAGTTGGGGGAGAAACGGTTTTGCACCGAGCTCACATGCTCCTTTTATTTTTAACGAAAATAAAAAAATAGTAAAATATTATGAAAAATTCTAAAAAAATTGGAGGTACACATATGCATTGTTCATCTTCGTGCAAAATTTTGTAAGGAAAAGAAATTTCCTGCGCTCTGTAAAAAAAGATAAAATGAGTGGTTAAAATAGATTTAAAAACACATATTTAAAAATAGTGATTTGTCTTTTTTGCACAGAGCGCAGGAAATGTCTTTTCATTTCGAAAAAATTCACGAGTATGAACAACTCATATGTGTATGTCTTTAATTTTTTTTAGAATTTTTTATAATATTTTACTATTTTTTTTATTTTGTCGAAAAAAACAGGAACATGTGAGCTCGGGTGCCATTATGAATTTCCGATAAGTTGGTCCTTCTAAATAGTAAAAAAATACCAAAATTTTAGAATCAGTCTCATAGGCCTCTCCCTTGACCATTTTCCTCGTGCCACGTCAGCCTAACGGCAAGATACACCGATCAGAAACATCTTTAGCTAGTGCCCAAGCAAACGCCCCCGACCCTCTCCTCCTTCCCCTCCTTCAGTGAACAGAGGCGATTTTTGGGCGAACCCGTGCGGACCAGCTCGCCGGCGGCGATCCGCTCGATTCCTCGCCCTCCGCGGCCGCTCCGGCGGCGGGAGGACGGGGAATCGACGGATCCCGCCGTGTACATAGTCTAGGTGTGCGTGGGTGGCCTGCCGGCGGCGCTGTGGAGATGGCGGCGTGGCCGGAGAGACTTTTGGCGGCAGCGGTTCCCTCCTCTGTTCTCGGTGCTCCAGTGGAGGCCCTGGGCAGATCTGCCGTCGCGGGCGCGGCCGCTGCTTTCCGGAGTCGCGGCGTGCTCTTCCTCGAGCTGGCGGCCGTGGTGGCGGTGCTGGTTCTAGTTCTTGGGGTTCGGCAGCCTCCACTTCGGTGGATGGTGGTGCTTTTGCTTAACTCTTCTGGGAGTTTGCAGGCGGATCGATCTCCCTCATCGGTGGTCGCGGTGGGTGCGGTGGAAGATGGGTGGCGCTGTCGTTCTTGTCTCCGGCGTGAGACGGCGATGGCGGCGCGGCGGCAGCTCGAAGCCGATGCTCCTTCAACGTCCAGATTCTGGCGCCTGTGTCAGGTGGCTCCTGCGGCATCTCAACGCGGTTGGTCGAGCTGGCTGCTCCGGTGCGAGGTGAGGCCGCTTTCTTCTTCTCCGGCGGCGTGCTGCTGGCGCTTGAAGACGGCGTGCTGCTCGGTGGATCCGTGTCCGCTGTGTGTGGGTTTGATCTTGTCTGTGTTCGTGCGTGTGCTCCTTCTCTTGTTGATCTTGTACACGAACTCCCTGTCAAAAAAAAAAAAAAAACATCTTTAGCCACTAGCCAGCGTAAGTTCGCCGATTAGTCCCAAGTATTACGCAAGACCGGTTGATTTTTTATAAGATTTGTGCTCTTTTGAAACATAGATTTTTTGCAATTTTCTCTAGCTACGGAGAAATCTTGTGGTCTGCTTAGTCTAATGCGGAATGCTGGCAAGCGATGATGCACTTAATCTCCGTGCTAAAGCCTCATATTGGCACTAGGGTAATAATATTCTGTCTATATATGCGTGTTGGGAAACCGTTTTTCTCAAAATGTTGAGGAACCGTTTTTCTGTCTACGTAGTAGGTACACTTTTTGCATCAAACCATCATATGTTCGCAGAAAATGTCAAAAAGTGTGTCGCCATTGTAACAAAATAAATAAATGCAATCAACATATTTAACCAACGACACTAAAATGTTGCATTGTTGTTAAATGTGTCAGCCGACTAATATCGGACAAATTAAAAATAAATCTAGAATCACTTATGCGACAAAAAAATTAAACATGTACAACATCCGTTTTTCGCAATAAATATCCTCCCCGACAAAGAAAAAATAAATACTTCACCAAATCTTCGCAATTATTTTTCAGAAGAAGTTAAGAAAACAATACAAAATGTTTCGTGATATTTTGAAATAGTAATGCGGCATATCGATATTTCACAATATTTCAAAATCCCTTTGCAGCAAACGACCAGAAAACATTATAAACATCTTAATTGTATTTGTTTTCGCAACAAAATACACGCTAGTTTGTTACAAATTAATAGCACTTGTGCAACATCCGAAAGCCGAAAAATATATGTAGCAAACGATCAGGTAACTAGCAGCATCTCGTGTGTGCTTTCACAACAAAACTCATACAAGTATGTTACAAATTTAAAGCACTTATACAACATCCAAAAGCTGAGACAACACAACATGTAGAAAACGATCAGAATAACTAGCAACATCTCGTGTTTGCTTTCACAACAAAAGTCATACAATCATTTTACAAATTTAAAGCACTTATGCAACATCCAAAACCCGAGAAAATACAACATGTAGCCAACGACCAGAAAAACTTGCAACATCTCGCATCTTCTTACACAACAAAACTCACACATTTTTTACAAATTTAATGCACTTAGGCAACATCCAAAAGCCAAGGAAAACACAACATGTAGCGAACGATCGGAAAACTCTGCAACATCTCGCATCTGTTTTCACAACAAAATTCATACATGTTTGCTATGTTTGTAAAACACTTATGCAACAGAAAAAACACAAGAAAAACACAACATGTAGAAAATGTTCAGAAAACCTTGCAACAACTCGTGTGTGCTTTCACAACATTTGGCGTGTACACTCGCAACATATCGGGTGAGCGTATGCATCATCACATATTCCTAGCACATCCTCCACCAACACCAACATCACCATCTCCAAGCTGCCTATTAAAATCACGTTCACCGTTCCTGTAGGCAGCGGCATCGTCACAGTATATCCGGCTGTCGGAACCAGCGGTGACACCATCCCCATAGCCGGTGGCATGGCCGACGGCTCTGGTCTTACCATCGTGGTGTCGTCACTACATTAGGTAGTATGGTTAGCGACTGTACCTACTGTTGAAAGTGTCGGCACCGTCGATGACGCTATCCTATCGTCGGTAGCACGTTGGAGCGGCAACGGAGCTGGCCTCGTGACAAAGGAGCTAAGTATACACAGACACAACAAGCTAGTGTAGCTAGCAAGTTCCTCAAATAAATAAAAAAGATGCCAAAACTAGCTAGCTAGGTTTGGATGCATGGATTGGAACGGTGTGCATGCGTCCTTTCTTATCACACACACATATCCGTAGTAAAAAAATCCCAACCGTTTGAGGCCCACCCATGTGAGGAACAGAGGCATAGGGGCAGTGCATGCATGAGTTTTTTTTTTTTAAAAAAGGCAGTGATGCATGAGAACAAAAAAGGGCAACTAGCTAGCTGCGCGTTCTCAGCGCGAGGCGACCGATCGGAGCGCGCTCCGATCGGTCGGATGATACCAAGCGTTTTCCTAAATATTTTCATTGATGACAATAGGTAAGGAAAGAAACGCTAATCAACTGTACGGTAAACATACCAAGTATGGCTGGTAAGTTTCCAAAAGAATGTAGACAATCAAGATATATAGTTTCTTACCTATTCTGTATCAGGACATACTTTCACGAACAATGGCATTTATAACATTCCAATTAATAGAGGATCTGGATAGAGCAGGTTATATCCGCTAATTGATCATTACCTTTTTTCTACGCCCCTTAATCTGGAAGCATACACGAAACAGAATTGATAGATGACATCAACAAGCATATATATCCCTCATATATATGAGGCCATCTCATCCAAAGATTCATCCAGCCAGCACACAGCAACAAACACCTCTTCATATTCTAAATCTTCTAGCCTACCAGCACCCCGATCCCATAACTTTGCCAATCACGTCTTTGCAATGGAGAAGGTTGCCGTGCTGATTGTTGGTGCTGGTCCAGCAGGTCTCGCGACGGCAGCGTGCCTTACCCAATTCTCTATTCCCTATGTCATCGTCGAGCGTGAGGACTGCAGCGCGTCACTTTGGCGTAACCGCGCTTACGATCGCTTGAAGTTGCATCTTGCAAAAGAGTTCTGTGAGTTACCGCACATGTCATACCCATCAGATGCACCAACATACATACCAAAAGCCATGTTTGTCAAGTACTTGGATGACTATATGATGCGTTTCAATATTCAACCCAAGTATCTCACTAGCGTGGAGTCATCCACATATGACAATGATAACAAGTGTTGGTCTATAGTGGCTCGTGACATGGCAGAGTGTACAACAATGAACTTTATTGCAAAGTTCCTTGTTGTGGCAAGTGGTGAAAATAGTGCAGAGAATATTCCGGTGATCCCTGGACTGGACAGTTTTCCGGGTGAGGCCATCCACTCGTCAAGGTACAAGTCAGGCAAGAGCTTCTCCGGTAAGAGCGTGTTGGTCATCGGATCTGGCAACTCTGGGATGGAAATCGCTTACGACCTTGCGACCCATGGTGCCAATACTTCGATTGTTATACGAAGCCCGGTATGTTCACTACATAATTTTATTTGGTAACAGAGGTACAATTTCTTAGTATTATTACCACCAGAATGATATTTTTTATCTTGCATTTGTGGCTGCAGATTCAGGTAATGACAAAGGAACTAATGCGGTTGGGTATGACACTAGCCAACCATCTTCCACTGTATCTAGTGGATAACCTCCTGGTTACGGCAGCCAAATTCATTTTTGGAGACCTATCAAGGCATGGCATCACAATGCCAAAAATGGGCCCAATGATACTCAAGTCAAAAACAGGCCGATCCGCTGTGATTGATGTTGGCACTGTTGGGTTGATAAAAAAAGGCATCATCCAAGTAAGTATATCCTCGGACATGATATAAATCTTATATATTTTACTATGCCAGTTTATTAACATTTTCTTTACCTCTTATAGGTTCAAGGAAGCATTAGTAAGATCATGAGCAATATAGTTAAATTTCAAAGCGGGGACGAAATCTCATTTGACGCAATCGTGTTTGCAACTGGATACAAGAGCACCGCAAATATGTGGCTCAAGGTACTATCAATTGATTTTTTTTTCCTAAGTAAGATTCCATTTTAAGCGACACTTGTTAGATCTTCTAACCAATTTATATGCTATTTATGAGTGCAGAATGGTGAGAGCATGTTAAATGACAATGGACTGCCGACCAAAGAATATCCAAACCATTGGAAAGGTGAAAATAGGCTCTATTGTGCTGGATTGGCGAGGAGAGGCTTGGCTGGTATTGCCGCGGATGCCAAGAATATCGCCAATGACATAAAATCTGTGATAGGCTCTATGTAGGGCTAAATTAGCCTTTCTATATGTAGTTTAAGGGGCCAAGTGTGTTAGACTACTGATATCTTTGAGACATCTTCATGTCAAGGCTCATATGTGCTAGGAAGTAAGCTCTCTGCTCTTGTATATTAGAAACAAGGGCCATCTAGTTCTACTCTCGTTGTGTAAAAGAGCTTGTATTTTTTGCTGAACTTATAGTTCTCTACCGTATACTATTTACTTGAATTTATATTTGCAAAAGTCCTGGGATCAGTAGTGTAGTTTCTGTATAGAAAGCTCCTGTGGTATGCTTATCCCCAACAATGAACCAGGAGGTAATCACATCAGCCTCAAATCAACTACATTATTTGTTAGAATCCATTTGAGGCACTGCAACTATTCATCAGTCCTAGGATGACATATACTATATGAAAGCAGAACGGCCATTGATTGTGGAAACCTTCGAGGGCAGAATTCGTTGTTAGAGGCTTCTAAAGAAAATTATGTTATCCTAGAATAAATAAATGTTTTACAAAACAACTAGTTCTTGAAGATGAAGACAACTCGTCAATATGCCATGCTCACCAGTGCAAAGCTAGTTCTAGGCGAAGTGAAATTTGACGTCACAAAAATTACCATATGTGCCAGGGAGTAAAATCAGCTCCTGTATACTATCAACAATGGCCTTCTAGTTCTACTCTCGTTGTGTAAAAGAACTTCCTAATTTTTTTGTTGAACTTACGGTTGTCTACCGTATTCTCTTTACTTCAAATTATATATATACGCAGAAGTCCTGGGATGAGTAGTGTATTAGAGCAAGTCTAATGTAGCAGCTATCTGGGTCACCGAATCGAAATTTGATGACTTATTTGGTCGAAAAAAAATCCCTCCAACCCAGTCACCAACGCACAAGGAAAAAATAGAGAGTCACCCTAATCACCATACGAGACTAATTTGCGAACCTTGGGAAGGGTAGGCAGGTCGCGCCGGTCCATCCCGCGCTGCTCGGAAGGAGAAATCGCGAGGGGTTTCCTCTTCTTCCTGTACTGCGCCGCCGCCGCCGCCGCCGGAAGGAAAATTTGCAGGTCTTGCATCTTTTTCTTCCTTGTGCTGCGTCCTACCTGAAAAAAATGGAGAACGAGGAGGCGGAGGCCGCTCGATTTGGTGGTGTGTCGGCGGACGAGGGAGACGAGACGAGGGGAGGTGGCCGCTCGTGCTTAGCTTGTTCGAAAGAATCAGAGGAATCGGCTGCTGATTGGGGGTCTTCTAGGTCTGTTTTTGCTAGAAAATGAAAGGAGAGGGAGATATGAGAGGTGCTTCTACTGATTGCTAGTAGCGTCTAATTCGATCGGATTATAAGAGAGGTAATCTTTAGGCTGGGAGTGATTGAGATAGAGAAAAAAAATACTAACTTTATACTAAGTGGACAACAATTTTTATGCATCGGAGGGAGTAGGTAGATTTATTTCAGTATTTTTTTGCGAAAAGTAGCCTGGCATAAAAAAAACACCGAACAGTACAAAACACCCAAACACAAACAAAAATTACAATGAGATCGTTGGATGCTCTTCGTCTTCAACCCCCAGACCGTGTCGACGGCACGCCGCCGCTGTCGCTCCTCCCAAAGGCTGTCTGACGTTGTTGGATGTCGTGGTATTGTCAAATCTAGCCGCGGCAGGGGTGCCATCGAGCTAGGTAGAGAGTGGGGTTTTGAAGACGTGGGATGATCCGGCGACATAGAGACGAGTTTACCCAGCTTCGGATCTCGCCACCGGATCTCACGTCGGTGGCGAGATCCTACGTGCTGCTATAATTCACTATAAGGCAATATCGCCGAGTTACAGTGGATTGGGATTGAGAGCGTATGTGCCCTAAGGCATCCCAGGGGCCGGCTTATAAAGGCGTCCAGACCCTGGGCTTACAGGAGGAAAACCTAACCGACTAAGTTCAGAGTCCTAATCTAATCCGGCTTGGGCCCTGCCTTGTGGGCTAAGTCTTCCGCAATGCAGGCCGGCTTCTGGAACCTTCCCTTAGCCGGATGGGCCTCCTGTGCTTCAGCATACTGGGCCGCCCGGTTAAGCCGGATTCGGCTTACCACCACTTTGGGCCACCCTGGTCTGCTGGCTTTTTGTCTCCTCTGCTAGGATACCTGTTCGGCATAACCCCAACAGTAGCCCCCGGAAAGCTTCAAGTACTTCAGCGGCTGGCTTCAATCTTCCGGCATTATGCTGTCCGGGAAATTCATCATCCGTCTTCAGTCTTGGAGCTTACCCAGAAACCTGCAATCATGCCGAACAGCTTTGTTGATTTAGTTGTGCCGGCTTTATATGCCGAAAAACACTTTGGACGAGTAACGACACGCGTCCGCCGATTTGACGGCTGCGTCAGACCCATCAGTGTGAGTGGAGGAGCATCTTTGAATGCGGGGCTAGTTTCCGTTTTTTCCGCGCTGGAACCGAGGCGTCGGAGGGAAGGAAACGACTCCAACGGCTTGATCCCGTGACGCGTGGCGAAAAATCCGGCTCCTGACCGTTGCACAAATCTTGGCGCACCACTATAAAGGGAGATCGCCTCGTCTTCATCGTGACACCAGGCCATTTGCAACCCTAGCTCCAAAAATCCTCTAGATCTCATCTCTTCCTCCGAGCTCCAACTCCTCCGTTTCTTCCACGAGCTCCATGGCCTCGAGCGCCCCAAGCTCACCAGCGATCGACGCTGCGGCGGTCGGTCCGACTCCGCCGATGGGGAGCCCCTCACCCGCGGCCGCCGCCGCTCCCGAGCCATCCGCCGCTTCAACTGCACCTCCTTCATCTCCGGCGCACGCCTCCGCCGCCTCAAGCCGCGACGAGGTGGCTTTGGCAAAAGCCGCTGCCACAGTGGCTTCTGCTTCCACTGCTGCTGACGCTGCCGTCGAAGACGCATGTGTTGGTGAAGAGGAAGAAGAAGAGGAAGCCGGCAACAAGGATGCAGCCAATAACCCGTCCCGTAACTGGGCCTGCTCGGTTGTGGACGAGGTCGAGTTGAAGGGGATGGAGGCCGACGGAGCCATTGTTCCAACTTCTGAGTCGAATCCGACTTGGCGATCCGCCTTCGGCGACCCCTATCCGACTCCCATCAGAGACGAGCGGTAATCCTTTCTTCCCATCTAATTAGGGGATTTTCCTTGCCGCCTTCGGCTTTTCTTATAGATCTTCTAGATTATTATGGCCTCCAGCTCCACAACATTACTCCAAATAGCCTGTTGTACATCTCCGGCTTCGTAGCATTGTTCGAAGGCTATTTAGGCATAAAACCTAGGTTAGACTTCTTCGAACGTTGCTTCTTAGTTAAGAGGCAAACTATCAACAAGGAGCTGCTGGTGGCCGGCACAATCAGCTTCAACTGCCGCCGGGATATCGATTGGTACCCTCAAGTGCCAATCGTCGATTCGGCTAAGGGATGGGTGTCCACATTCTTCTACTGCAAGGACGTGGCGACACCAAACCGGCTGCAGGGGCTCGCCCCTTTCACAGACGAAGCCGGCATGCCGCTGCCCTCCTGGAAGAAGAAGCCGTCAGGTGTAATGCCGACGGAACATGCCGCCCTCCAAGCGAGGATTGCGCAACTGACGTCCGGCTCTCCTCCCTTGACTGGGGAGGACACCATCATCTGCTGGATGAAGAGGCGAATCCAGCCCCTCCAACATCGTGCTCGGCTTCTATGCGAGTACACGGATAACGCTGATCCCATGCGGATCAACGAGAAAGACCTGGAGCGGAGCCTCTTTGAGGCTCGCTTCAACAAACTCATCAAAGCCCGGCCTGGAGAAGGCCGGCAATATGAAGAATCATTGCCGATGTTTACGGCGACCAACCCTCCCCCAAAGGTACTTTGACTAACCAAAGTTCAATTCTTTGAGAAATTCGGGTTTGCCTTTTGTCGAACTAACATGTAATATGCCAGATTCCTGGAATCACCGACATCCGCCCTGCTGGGAAGCCGTCGTCCAGCAAGGCGTCCACGCGGCCCATCTCCATTTCCTCGGCTACCGCAAAGCCGGAAGAGGAAGGGCCAGTCGACCACGAGCGGCACTAAGTCGTCAGAGGACGACGATGCACTCGCTGGGCTCAATATCCCCAGCAAAAAGTAAGTCGACTGACAACATCTCCTCCTTCCCTTGCAGCAATGCCGGATTTGCTAAATTTCATCTTTTACCTTTGCAGGGTAAAGAAGGGCGCTCCGTTGAAGATAAAGACGGTCGCCACGAGGAAGAAAGCCTCTCCTGCCATCCCTCCACCAACTCCTCCGGTTCCAGAGCCGAGCCCAACAGAGGAGAACACGCGCATCATGGTGACGGCTCCACCTATTGGGAGAGTCGGGGTCATTCCCCCCACACAATGGACGGAGATGACGGGGAAAGTGACTAAAACCTCCTCTCCAAGGGCTGAAGATCCGGCTGATGATGCCCCAATCTTTCCCCCCAATCAAAGCCGAAGCCTTCGACGAGGAAGGGCGCATCAAGCCGGAATTCATGAGCCGGTTCATGAAGGCACCTCGGTTTCCCCGGAAAAGGGAACAACCGTCCGGGACGACGACCCGGATCACACCAAGGCCTATGACACCTTTGATGTCATAGAGATCCTTGAAGATCAGCAGAACTACTTCGCTGATAGTTTTGAGGCCGGCATGACACTTCTCCGCGAGCACTACCAGGTAGAATATCTTACCCAGTAGCCCCCGAGCACTATGCCGGGTTAGGTTATTAAAACTAGCCGTCATAGTGATCCGAGTTAATGCGTATGCATACACTTAGCCCCCTAGCCATGAAATGTCGTCCAGTAGCCACTTCAGCTTGTCAATATAGCTTTAGGCCTTTAGCAATTCCTTACGCAGATTCATCGAAAAATTGGCGCTGAAACCATCAATTCTTTGGGTGTGCGAAATCAGGAGATGCGCCGGCTAAAGACAGAGCTGGCGAATAAAGACGCCATCATCGAAGGGCTTGAGGCAGACCAGGTTCAATTCCAAGGTATAAATGCCGAGTCCTTAACTTTGATTTCCAGGCTTGTTTTTATACTGCTGACATTTTGTCTTACAGATGCCATCATCAAAGCCAAGGAGCTTGCTGAGAACGCCGGCATTGCCGACCGGCTCCGCAACGAAAATATTGAGCTGAATAAGCTCAATCAATCGATGGCTGCGGAGCTGGAGACAACCAAGAAGAATCTTGCCAAAGCCGAACAACTTCTGGAATCAGAGAGGCAGAGCCACAAGGATGCCTTCAATGAAATCCAGGACCGGCTTAACAGGCGCCTTGATGAATCGCTGGCTATCGACAACCAGCTTCTGAGTAAGTTTTAAAATAACTTAAACTCATTGGTTTCTGTCTTAGCCGAATATAATTGAACTTCGCCTTTTGCAGCTCCGGCGGGTTATGGCCATGAGCTAACAGCGGAAAACCGGCTTGACCGGATTCTGGAGGTAGGGGAGCTCATCCCAAAGATTATTTCTGCGGGAAAAGAGCTTGCCGAGAAATTCTTTCCCGGCAACCCCGAGCCCCCGACGAACCTTGCCAGCTTAGAAGCTGAACTGGCCGAAGCGGCTTCATTCTTCGATGAACGGCTTCGATCCAGCGCTCTGGGAGGTGCCAAGACGGCCTTGGGCTTGATGATGGCACATTACCCGGAGGCGGAAGCCTGGCGTGTGGCGTCCGGCTTCCCTCTGGAAAAGGCAAGCTTGCCGGCTGCCGGAGAAACCGGAAAGGAAATGCAGAAAAGATTTGCGAAAAAACTGCTCATGTGTTCATCATTCTCATTTCTTTTATTGATAGCATGAGTGATACATACATGGTTCTTTCTCAAGTGTAGAATCGACGCAAGAGTGACGCGTTCCATGGCCTTTCCGTTTCATCGCCTTCCTTGTCCATCGTGTCCTTCTTATGCTCGCGGGCATCGATCAAGTAGTATGCATCGTTGATGAGCGCTTTGCTTACGATGAATGGTCCTTTCCAGGGTGAAGAAAGCTTGTGCATGTTCTTTGTGTCTTGGATTAGTCGTAGCACGAGGTCGCCTTCACGAAAGCGGACAGGCCTGACCTGTCGGCTGTGGTAGTTGCGTAGTTGTTGCTGATATATCGCCGACCTTGACTCGGCAAGCTGGCGTGCTTCCTCAAGCAGGTCCATTCCGTTTTCATAGGCTTGTTTGGCTTCTACTTCTGTGTACAGCACTATTCGGGGCGCATCATGCTCGATGTCAGTTGGCATGACGGCTTCAGCCCCATGGACGAGGAAGAAGGGGGTGAAGCCGGTTGAGCGATTCGGGGTTGTCCTTAGGCTCCAGAGGACGGAAGGTAGTTCTTCTTCCCATGCGCCGGCTGCCCGCTCGAGCGGTTCGAGCAACCGAGGCTTGATGCCGGATAGGATGAGGCCGTTTGCCCGCTCGACCTGCCCATTTGACTGTGGGTGTGCAACGGAAGCCACGTCGAGCCGGATGCCGGTTCTACCGCAGAACTTGGCGAATTATCCCTTGACGAAGTTCGACCCATTGTCCATGATGATGCTGTTGGGGTAGCCGAAGAGGTAGATGATGCTTTTGAAGAACTTGACTGTTGTTGGTCCGTCCAGCTTCTTGATCGGCTTGGCTTCAATCCATTTCGTGAACTTGTCGACGGCTACCAGCAGGTGTGTCATTCCTCCACTGGTTCTCTTCAGCGGACCAACCATGTCGAGCCCCCAGACGGCAAACGGCCAGGTGATAGGAATTGTCTTGAGTGCTGAAGCCGGCGTGTGCTTCTGCGTTGCGAATCGTTGGCAGCCGTTGCAGAGCCGGACTAGCTGGTTCGCGTCTGCCAGCGCAGTCGGCCAGTAGAACCCGTGCCTGAACGCCTTAGCCACAATTGCTCTCGAGGACGCGTGATGACCGCATTCGCCTTGATGAATTTCTTTGAGGATCTTGATTCCTTCTTCCTGGCTCACACAGCGCTGGAATATTCCAGAGACACTGCGTTTGTATAGCTCGTTGTTGATGATGGTGTAAGCACTTGCTCGGCGTTTGATTTGCCTGGCGATGAGCTCGTCCGCCGGGAGCTCGTCGTTGGCGAGGTAGGCGAGGAAGGGTTGGGTCCATGGCGGAGCCTCTTCGATGACGAGGACTTCGACGGTTTCCGGCTCGCTTGGAGCCGGCCCAGCCGACTTCGTGCCTGGCGGCATCCGGATGGAGTCGGAGCCGGGACACGGCGTGATGGATGGTTTGTACAGCTTCTCGAGGGCGACGCCGGGTGGGATTTCCTCGCGAAGAGAGCCAATGTTCGCCAAAGTGTCAGCCGCCTCGTTGTTGGAGCGGTGGATGTGGTGGAATTCGCATCCGTCGAAGCATCCCGCGAGTTGCTGGACGAAGAAGCGGTAGGCGGCCATGTTGGGGTCCTTGGCGTCCCAATGACCAGTGGTCTGCTGAACCACCAAGTCGGAGTCGCCGTAGCAGAGGATCCGCTTGATGTTCATGGCCTTAGCGAGCTTGAGGCCATGCGCGAGAGCTTCATATTCCGCTACATTGTTGGACGCCGTGAAGTGGATTTGTAGCACGTACTCGAGTCGGCCCCCCTTGGGTGAGGTGAGGACGACTCCGGCGCCGAGTCCCCAGTATCTTTTGGAACCATCGAAGTGCATGAGCCAATGCTCACCAGAGTCGGGTGGCGGCGGTATGTGATCCGTCTCCGTCCAATCGGCTAGAAAGTCCGCCAGCTCCTGCGACTTGATCGCCGTTCTCTTGTCATATTCGACTCCGTGCGCCGTCAGGTTGATCGCCCATTTCGCGACTCTGCCGGTTGCGTCCTTGTTGCTTATGATCTCGGCAAGCGGAGCGTCGCTTATCACCTTAATCGGATGCTCCTGAAAGTAGTGCTTCAGCTTCTTCGTTGCCATGTACACGCCGTATACGAGCTTCTGGTAGTGTGGGTAATTTTGCTTTGACTGCGAGAGCACCTCGCTGAGGTAGTAGACTGGCCGCTGAACCGGCCGCTGCTTGCCGGCTTCATCTCGTTCCACCACCAGGACGACGCTGACGACTCGGTTGGAGGCGGCGATGTACATGAGCATGGGCTCCTTTGGAGCCGGAGGTGCTAAGACCGGGGTGGTGTCCATTGCACGCTTGAGTTCTTTGAAGGCGGCATCTGCCGCGTCGCTCCAGACGAACTTGTCCGTTTTCTTCAGTAAATGGTAGAGCGGGAGAGCCTTCTCACCGAGCCGGCTGATGAAGCGGCTGAGGGATGCCAGGCAGCCGGTGAACTTTTGGATGTCCTTGACGCTTCTTGGTTGTCGCATGTTGTCGATGGCGGCGATTTTCTCCGGGTTGGCCTCGATTCCTCGTGCCGACACAAGGTAGCCGAGTAGCTGTCCGGCTGGAACGCCGAACACACATTTCTCCGGGTTGAGCTTCATCTAGAAGCGGCGCAGGTTGTCGAAGGTTTCCTTGAGGTCGGCGAGCAGAGTGTGCTTCTCCTTGGTCTTGATGACGACGTCGTCGACGTAGGCGTGCGCGTTACGACCGATCTGGTCGTGCAAGCATTTCTGCATGCAGCGCTGGTATGTTGCTCCCGCGTTCTTTAAGCCGAACGGCATGGTGGTGTAGCAGTATGGGCCGTAGGGGGTGATGAAGGCGGTCTTGAGCTGGTCGTCCGGGTTCAGCGGAATTTGGTGGTAGCCGGAGTAGGCGTCGAGGAGGGAGAGGAGGTCGCAGCCGGCCGTGGAGTCGATCACCTGGTCGATGCGCGGCAATGCGAAGGGGTCCTTGGGGCAGGCCTTGTTGAGGTGGGTGTAATCGATACACATCCGCCACCGCTTGTTCTTCTTTTCCACCATGACCGGATTAGCTAGCCACTCCGTGTGTTGTACTTCCTTGATGAATCCGGCTGCAAGTAGCCGCGCTATCTCTTCTCCTATCAACTGTCTTCTTCCCTTCGCGAAGCGTCGAAGCGACTGTTTTACTGGCTTGGCATCTGGTCGGACGTGTAGAGAGTGCTCGGCGAGTTCCCTCGGTACACCCGGCATGTCCTTGGGGGACCACGCGAAGATGTCCCGGTTCTCACGGAGGAACTCGACGAGCGCGCTTTCCTATTTGGGGTCCAGGCTCGCCCCCACGGTGACGAACTTGGACTTGTCGTTGTCGTTGAAGTAGATCTTCTTTGTGTCTCGCGCCGCCTGGAAGTTCGACTCGCCAGCCGGCTTGGCCGACTCCGGAATCTCCAGCTTCTCCTCGTTGGCCTTGCGCTTGAATTGTCGCATCTCCTCGTTGCAGACCATGGTCTCGGCCACCTTCGCGCTGTCCGAGGCGCAGGCGATGGAGCGCTTGTAATCTCCGGAGACGGTGATGATTCCGCGTGGGCCTGGTAGCTTCATCTTGAGGTAGGCGTAGTGAGGTACCGCCATGAACTTGGCGAGCGCCGGCCGCCCGAGTATGGCGTGGTAGGCGCTGGAGTGGTCGACCACCTCGAAGGAGATGGTCTCGCGGCGGTGATTGCTCTTGGTGCCGAATAGGACGTCTAGCCGGATGAGGCCCATGGATGAGCCGGCTCGCCCTGGCACGATGTCGTGGAAGACCGTCCGGCTCGGCGTCAAGCTGGACTCGGAGACTCCCAGCTTCTCCAGCGTGTCGCGGTAGAGGATGTTGATGCTGCTGCCCCCGTCGATGAGGACGCGTGAGAAGGTGCAGGCGCGCTTGGTGGAGATGATCATGGGCTCCAGGACTAGAGCATAGCCGCCTGGATTGGGCATCAGCTCCGGGTGGTCGCTACGATCCCACGTGATTGGTTTTTGCGACCAGCTGAGGTACTGGGGGACAGGTGGAACCACCGCATTCACCTCCTTGAATCGCTCGCGCCGGCTTCGCTTGTCGTCGCGCTCGCTGATGAACACGATGTAGGCGGCATCCGAATTCTGGTAGCCATCTGGACCCCTTGGTGGCGGAGATGGAAGGCGTTCCCTCCTTTGCTCTTCGTGTTGGCGATCATCACGATCCCTGTCTTCGCGTCGTCTGTCGTTGCGTCTCCGATCGTCCCGTCCGGCTTCATCCGGAGGCGGAGGCGGGTTTCGCCGCTCGTACGGTGGCAGCCTTGGGCGGCCAAGGTTGCATTGCCTGACGGTGTGGTTCGCTGGCCGGTCACCGTGGTTCCGGCACGGTTGATCGAGTAGGAACTTGTAGCTATTCCTCGCCCTTGTTCGGCGCATGCCGCTGCTCGTTCTCATGCGGCGGTTGTCGAAGCCTCCTGCCGGCCTTCCCTCGGTGGTGGCGACGACCTTGGACTCGACGTGGTCGTCCGTGGACTTGTGCTTGCCGACCGTGTCGGAGTCACACCGGGTTGATTTTCCTCCTTCCTGGTTCTCCGTCCGGCTGCGGCGTGCAGCCGGCTCCGTCGTGATGATTCTTCCGGCTTCGTCGAGTCGGATCGGGTTGGTCATGCCCGCGTCGGCGGTGGCGTACTCGTCGGCGATTGCCATGAGCTCCGCCATGGTCTTCGGGCTCTTCCTCAGGAGCCGGTGCTTGAGCAGCGTCTGATCTCGGCAGCCTTGAATGAAGTATTGGACGGCTTGGAGCTCGAGGATCCCCTCGCAGGAGTTGCGTAGGCTGGTCCATCGGGTGAGGTAGGCTCGGTCCGACTCGCCGTCCTTCTGCTTGCACAGCGCGAGCAGCTGTGCGTTGCCGGGACGCAAGTAGGTGCCGGTGAAATTGCGATTGAACACCTCCTCGAAGTCCAGCCAGTTGTTGACGCTTTCAGCCGGCAGGCTGTTCAGCCAAGTCCGAGCCGACCCCTGGAGCATGAGTGGCACGTAGCGTACGGCCACCCGCTTGTTGCCGCCTGCGATGTTGACCGCCGTGACGTAGTCGGCGAGCCAGTCTTCCGGCTTCGCGGTGCCGTTGTACTTGGGTGTATCCCTTGGGAGGGTGAATCCCCGCGGGAACTGCTCGGTCCGGATGCGAGGTCCGAAGCAGCGATGAGCCGCGATGTCTTCCTCCTCGATGATGCTTGACGCTTTGAGCGCGTCGATGCGGAGGCGAGCGTCGTGGCTTGTTTCGGGCCCCAGCGGTCCCAGGCGCTCCTCGATGGTGACCTTGTGTCCGATTCGCTCCTTGACGCTGCGGCCGGTTTGCGGCCCGTTCTGGTTGCCGTCTTCGCGTCGTCCAGCCGGATCGCGGCCGTGATCACAAGGATGCAAGCTTGCACTCCCCTCGCGATGAGCTCGTGGTTGCTTGTCCTTCGCCCTGCCCCGGCTCGTGGATGACGCCTCAACGCCTTGCTTGGACTTGCCGGCTGGGTCGTAGCCTGGAGGTGGCTCATGATGTTCTCGGCTCGCCATCGCCTCGGTTTCGCGTTGCTGCCGGTTAGCCGCGGCGATGAGCTCTTGGACCCGGCGTGCTTGTTGGCGTAACTCCTCGCCTTGGAGATGGGGTAGCTCTGCTGCGGCCGCCTCCGCAGCCTTCATGTTTTGCACCGGGTTGCTGTACTCGGGCAAGATGATGTCCGAATGCTCGTGCGGCTGGCCGGCACGGTTCAGGACACCGCCAAGATCCCCTCCTTTGCGTCGGACTTCATTCAGCTTCTCCGTGTTGCCTCTTGCCGGCTCGAAGCCGTGGACGGTGTTGTACTCGCGCATCGTGGCGTTGAGTCGACGCTGTGTCGATGCGAGGTGAAGAGCCTTGTCGTACATCTGTTGACGCATCCTCTCGAGTTCAGCTGCCGCCTTGGCTGGATCCGCACCCAACGCGATGGGGGTGCTTAACAGCTCGAAGTCGGCCTCAAGATTGCGCTGGAGACGAGAGGGTTCGCCAGCTTCATGAACAGTAGCGGCGACGGCGCCTCCCGCTGCCACGTGCTCGACCATGTGCACCTCGGCGTAGACGTTGAGCTTGATGTCGTCGCGGTCGGCATCGCCGGAGTTGAGGTAGCCGAAGGCGGGGTTGTCGTCGCAGGTGCTGGCGTCGAAGATCGAAGGAGCCAAGCTCGAGTAGACCACCTCCGGGTACTCCTTGGCGGCAACGGTGACATAGACGTGGAAATCGCCAAGGGTGACGATCGTGCCTCCGCTGGTGACGTCCACGTCGGCGAAGCTCCTGGTGTTGTCGAGGACGCAGCCGATGGAGCCGATGGAGAGCACGAGGCCGGAGACGATCCGCCAATCATCTACGGTCCGGGATCCCGCGCAGAACGTGAATCCGCTCGTCACGAGCCCCACGGTGGGTGCCAAATGTCGTGGTGGGTTGCACGGCATATCCATCAGAGATGGAAAGAAGTATGGGGCAGGCGACGATGGATGCTCACGCGGGATTGGGTAACTAGCACGCAAACACACACGAGTTACCCAGGTTCGGGGCCCTCTTGTGGAGGTAACACCCCTACGTCCTGCTCTTCTTGTTCTTATTGCTTGATCACAGAATCGGGCTACAAGTGGTGCTCCTGGAGCTATTTCGGGTGACAGCCGGCTGGAAGTCCAAGCCGGCTGGAGGTTGAAGATGATCTTCTACTTCTCTTCTCTATCTAATGTCTGCCTACTTTTTCTCCCTTGCTTCGGTTGCTTGCCTCGCATTGCATGCCTCGCGCAGGAGGCTCTAGCCCGCCTTATATAGGCAGCGGGCTAGGGTTTTAGGTTACAAGGATTTTACAGGTCTGCCCCTATGACATCACTACTTTCTGAGCCGGCTGGAGCTCGTTGCCATGATTTTATACAGGAGATGCCCGACAAAGGGTACTGTTCACCAGGAGCGGTTATACGGGCCTGGCCCACGCTTACGGAGCTGTCGGTTGGTGCATCCGGCTCCAGCCCAGCCGGATGCCTGTGTCCGGGTAGACGAAGGCGGCTTGATTCAGCCGGCAGGTTCCAGGCGGCACCGCGCAGCCGGCACTTGTTCAACCGGCCTGTGGAGTTCTGAAGAAATGGATCTCTTTGGGATATCTGGGGTTCATATCCCCGACAGTTAGCCATACCACTATACTTCTCAACCATCTTTGTTACATTCGACAAAGTGGGAGGTAGAATTTGCTCTCTGATTGTTCTGCCAAAGCACTTGAGGCCGAGGTATTGGGCGTCTCTAGCCGACTTCCTCTCCACGATTAGGCTTCGAACATCATTGGTGATGGCGGTTTAGCAACCGACTTTTCCTGTCTTGGTTCTTCCCTATGACGTCTTTAGCTCGCCCGACTTGGGTTGTGCGGAGGGCTTGGAGTTCTTTGCCGTCGTGGAGGGGGTATGTACTTGGAAGGGTTATCTCCCTCTTTGCGCGGTGGAGGCAGCGGTGGAGGTGGCATCTGATCTCTGTTATCCTCCCTTCGGGGTTGGTTTTTCCCTTCATGTCATCGCTCCTGACGGGGTGGTGCCGCCTTCTCCTTGCGAGGGTCCTCCTTTCGCTCGCAGCTCCGATGTCTTTCCCGACCAGCCTCCCGATGGCGAGAAGAGCCAGTCCGGGATTCCGCACCTCTAGGCTGCTTGTCCTTCGGGTCCTTGCTGCCTTTGTTGTGGCTGCTTGAGCCGGCCGGGTCATCGTCTGGGTCTGCAGGGGCAGCAGCCATTGGTTTGTTGGCAGTCGACTTGCAAAGGCGAGAATCGTCAACAAGCCGTCCTGATTTGACTTGCGAATCATTTTGCTGCTGTTGTGCAACCTCCAGGAGATAAGCCGAATACTTAAGCCGGGCGTCACGATCCAACGACTTGTCGAACATGACTTCCTGGGCAGCCTCCATGTTTTTGGCTGGGGTATTGAAATAACACAGATTTGTCACCGGGTCACGTCGGTGGTGGTATTTCCTCCAGACTGAATCGACATGGTCGGCTTCCCACTTGCTGCGGAAATCCAACCTCTTATGCAGGTTCTTATCACGAGCCGGATGGAAAACATCGTCAGCCCCATTTTCTCTCTGCTTTCGGATGAACTCCGTCTCCTTGTTTGTGAGCTCAACTTCACGCTCTACTATCTGGGCGGCTTGCTCCTCAAGTAGGGCGCAGTGCTTCTCAATGTCGCCCAGCGATGCGTTTGGAGGGAGTGGCGTTAACAGTTGCTTGTACCTTGCCATCTTTCTTTCGTGCTCCCTCTCCGCTGCCTCACCGGTCGTGGCATCAATGTCGTCTCCTCCAGCCGGCACTCTATCTGTCCCCTTCAATGGAGCCAGTGGCGGCACGAAATCCACCTTGATATTTCCGGCTTGAGGAGTTTTTTCTTCGCCATTGGCGGCTTTTGAGGTGTTGGGGTCGTCCTTAGGATCAGAGACGTTTCCCATCAAGACCTTGGCAGGGCGTCGTAACCAGGATGCAACTTTCCAACTAAAATCGTCGGATTCTCCTTCAGATTCGAGGTCCTGCTCCATATGGGCGGTGTCCCCTGATCCGGCTTCTGAATCCACCCCGGTCTGCAGTGCAGGGAGGATAGACTCAGGTTCAGTCATCGACTCGTGTGAGCCGGATTCTCCTACAACGCCGACGAAGTGGAAGTCCGGCGCCGCCATGTTGGAACTTGCATCATCTTCAGAGTCTTCGTCGTCAGCGTCGAAAGCCAGATCCAGATCGGCGATCTCGTCAGAGTCCAGATCCGACTCCTCGTCGAGGTTGCTTGGGTGGGTGGTGGGCAAGCTCGAGGTGAAGCCGAGATCGTCCAAGGCCTGGGCGGTAAAGCCGACGAAGATGTCGAAACCGCCGATGGAGACAGTGGACCAGCCGGCGGGATCCTCCTTTGCCGGGGTCCAGAGGCCATCGTTGAAGACGTGGCCGGCTCCTGATTCGTCGAAGTAGCTCACCATGCCGACCGCGATGGTGTCGCCGACTCCGCCTGCAGCTCCTGGACAGATCGAAACCCCGGAGGTCTCTAGCCCCACGGTGGGCGCCAACTGTCGTGGTATTGTCAAATCTAGCCGCGGCAGGGGTGCCATCGAGCTAGGTAGAGAGAGGGGTTTTGGAGACGTGGGGTGATCCGGCGACATAGAGACGAGTTTACCCAGCTTCGGATCTCACGTCGGTGGCGAGATCCTACGTGCTGCTATAATTCACTATAAGGCAATATCGCCGAGTTACAGTGGATTGGGATTGAGAGCGTATGTGCCCTAAGGCATCCCAGGGGCCGGCTTATAAAGGCGTCCAGACCCTGGGCTTACAGGAGGAAAACCTAACCGACTAAGTTCAGAGTCCTAATCTAATCCGGCTTGGGCCCTGCCTTGTGGGCTAAGTCTTCCGCAATGCAGGCCGGCTTCTGGAACCTTCCCTTAGCCGGATGGGCCTCCTGTGCTTCAGCATACTGGGCCGCCCGGTTAAGCCGGATTCGGCTTACCACCACTTTGGGCCACCCTGGTCTGCTGGCTTTTTGTCTCCTCTGCTAGGATACCTGTTCGGCATAACCCCAACATTGGATGCGGACGGAAAGTCGCTAAACGGGTCAAGAAGACCACAAACGTCCAGGAGCCGAAGAAGAAGGATAAACCGCCAATGAAGCTCCATGACGATCCGGAGAACGCCACCGCCAGAAGAAGTCCTCGAGAACTACACCACTCCCAAAATCTTCTCGACGTCGTCGTCGAGATGGGGCTGAAACCGGAAAGACATTATTCCAAGAAGCACCACCACCAGCAGAATGCCGCCCCAGCAAACCTGGACACTAAAACAAGAAAAACGGAGCCCTCCCACCGACGAGGGCCTAGATCCACCGCGCCTCCATGGCCAGGCCACAGAGGCGGGGCAGATCGACGGTGGCACCGCCGACGGGAGACGGGGGACCCTAATCGCGTCTCCTGACTCTCGGGGCGAAGGGGCACGGTTCGTGTTATGTTAAAGAATTCTTTTTAGATTTTTTCAGTTTATTTAGTCATAAAAACATCCTTCAATTAGGAACAGAGAAACTCAGTTTATAAGACTTAAGAATTAGGATGTAAACGAATAAGATAATTTCCACACCAAATCCATTGCCATATACATTTTAACGAATCCATACCTGGTTTGAAAAAATCCGACAAATAATTATATTCGATTCCGAACACCCATACGATATAGGATATGGAATGTAAAGTACAGTGGCATCCGTATATGGATTATTCAAAAAATAATTAGGATTATCTGATCATTTAACCAAATAATCCGATTTTTATCAAAAAAAATTAAGATAATATATAACAACTAATAGTTAGTAAGTCCCCGAGTTCGCCGGTTAATTATCAACTCACTTATATAGCCATTACGGACTATCGATTACAAATTTGTTATGCTACTACTATGCTAATGAAACATGTGTGGATGCTGCCTTAGGTCATGTGTTGAAGTTACTATATCAATATGAACATATGTTGTCATGTGATCATGTTATATTTGTTCATTCTATTGTTATATTTATTTATTTTAAGGACATTTTGTCGAACTATCTACCCGATTAGTTTTGTTTCCGTCCGAATCCGCTCTATTTTCGCTCTGAATCCATTGTCCGATATATCCATACTCGAATGCACAACTGGTCATTATCCACCCCACTTCGAATCCGGTGAAAAAAATATGATAGAGGATATGTAAACCTGCTTTTCTATAAGAAAAAACAACTTTCTCCTATAAACCGAGACAAAAAAAATTGTACTATAAATTTGTTTTTCTATCACAAACATTAAAAATTGTGAGGAGGACTTGTTTTTATTTAAAAACTTTGCTTTTAAAATCAAGCGATGAAATTACTAAAAGATTTTACCGTCATGTTTTGTTCACCAAAACATCAAAAAGCAAGATCTCATATGTAAGACATATTCGAATGATTATTTTCGAAGAGCAACTTTGTACTATATTTGCTTTTCTATTATAAAATCAGGTTTGCAATATATATTGTCACAAAAAATAACTTTGTACTATAAACTTGATTTTCTGCTGCAGACATGGAAAATATGTGATGAGTGTGTGTGTGTGGGGGGGGGGGGGAGGGGCTTGTTTTTAATCTGAACAATGAGCAACTTGTCAGTTTTATGAGAGAAAGTGTACAAAAACTATTGTCTATTGATCGGAGTTGTTCTTTCACTGCTGATGAGACTGCTTTTAGCGACCTATCGTTCAGAAGAGTAAAAAAATCCTCCTTTAGAGGGGAATTGGTGATTCGAAAAGTAGAGTGATCTTTCCTCTAAAGCTCATTTTGCATTTCCAAGTGTTGTTACTAGCCTCGAGAGAGATGGTTCGGGGAAAGGGTAAGGGGAAGAAAATTCTATGAACCTTTCCTTTTTTCGTTAAGTTCTCCAACTTCGGAAAAGAGAATCTGATAAAGCTACAGACATCCATCTCGACTCTTTTTTTACCATTTTAGTAAGGCGATAAGTGAAGCCGGTTGACCTGGAGATATTTTAAAAAGCAACTTCTTTGATGAAAAGGCAAGTTTTAAACTCAAAAATTGCTTTTCCATGAACAAAGTTGCTTTTTACAAAGAATTATAAGAATGTGTACATGTAAGATCTAATTTGGAACATCTCATCACAAGGATTACTACGGTTAATACTGCTTTGACTTTGGACTCTCGGTTCGAAAGTATGTGTTTTGAAATTGAAATACTCCCTCCAATTTATAAAAAGTGTCGCTAATTTTATACTAAGTTAGTACAAACTTTGTACTAAGTGGGTGGCACTTTTTATGAATCAGAGGGAGTATGTTTATTGGGTGGGCTGACGACTTGGGCTGCATGCAGAAACGACAAATAGAAAAGTTTGTACATGAGCAGCCGCGCCGGAGTTTGATTCTTACAACAACGAGCGCCAAAAATAAAGAAAGCGCATGCACACCTTGAAGAAAATATGACTTTCATCTCCGTGCTAAGAGCATCAGGTTTGTCTAAATTGTGTCCGGTCCCTCTCAGTGTCCTTTTTGGGGGCGTCGACACTTGTACGACATTTTTTTCTTACCTCTCATACCCTAAACCCCGTTAATTTTACAACTTCATTCAATTGAAATATAAGTTTGGACACAACTTGATTTCCTAAAATAGAAACTAAACCCTAAACCCCGTTAATTTTACTCCAATATTCCAACCTTGATGCAAGGCTTGCTATGGAGTATAGACAGAAATATGAGGCTTTCCCAATGCAGTGCTCGAGTTACTCTGTGCATACGTTAATGATGGAGGAGGTCGGGAACAAACTCACCAGCCGTCCCCCCCCCCCCCTTCCCGACATATGCACTTCTAGAGCTACTTCTCACAGATGCATATATCTTTGTTCAAGGACCGTTCTCAGACAATGTCGATATCAATGACCGACATAGACCATGAATAAATCTTTCTTTGCCCAGAATCTTAAGTCGTCATTCTTGCCGGAATCGATATCAATTATCAGCGCATTAATACGTCTCCAACGTATCTATAATTTTTTATTGATCCATGCTTGTTTACTATCAATGTCACATGTTTTACTATCTTATTATATCATTTTGAGGCATTTTATTGAACTAACCTATTGACAAGATGCCTAGTGCCAGTTCCTGTTTTTGTTGCAGAATGTTACTTCTGGAAATATTCTCGGAATTGGACGAAAATTTACAAGGATTTTTTATTGAAGAAATAAATACCGGAGCCAGAAGGGCGACCCCGGGGGAGGCCCATAGCCCAGGGGCAACCCCCAGCTGCGGGCTGGAGGTTGGCCGCGGCCTGGACTCGCCCCTGGCCCTGGAGCACCTCCTCGGCCACCTCCGACGCCTATAAATTAAGTCCAGACGAAAAAAACCTAACCCTCGAAGGAATTTCCCAAATACGATACAGAGCTCCGCCGTCATCGCCGACAAGTTTCGGGGGTCAGATTGTTCCTGTTCTGACACCCTGCCAGGACGGGGATCGAATAGATCATGAGGTTTCTTGATGCTTGTGTATAGTATAATCTCCATGGTGTGAAAGTGACAGCGGGCATGCCGTGGATGTATTAGAAAGAGACTATTCAAGAGATAGGTTGTGGCATTTGTTAGTACTATGTTTGGATGATGAAAGTGACAGCGTGCATTGTCCCTAGATGTGGAATACAAACTTTAAGGTGTGCTTTTGTAGCCCTACACAATTCTCATCCTATTTGATCCACGAAAGAATGATTTCCGAGTAACGTCTACTTTGCATGCTTTTGTGGGAAGTACCATGTGTTTAATTATGGTAATGATGTTGAGAGTAGTCACTAGTGAAAGTATGAAGCGTAGGCCTTGTTTCCAAGCATTGATACACCGTTTTAAGTCACTTTTACCACTTGTTCGCTTGCTGCCATTTTTATTACAGAATTACAAAACCAGCTTTTACCATCCATATTATCTATATTTCAACATCTCTTCACCGAACTAGTGCACCTATACAACTAGTCATTGTATTAGGTGTGTTCGGGACACAAGAGAGTTCATGCATCTTAATTGCAGGATTGCTTGAAAAAGGATACGTTCAACCTCTTCCTCCCGTGGATTCGATAAACCTTGGGTTACTCACTTAAGGTAATTTGCTGCTGTCCTACAAACCTGTGCGCTTGTAGGCCCAACAGAGTCTACAAGAATAGAAGTGTGCATAGACATCAAGCTCTTTTCTGGCGTCGTTGCCGGGGAGGAAAGGTAAGCATTACTCACACACCGGCGATGAAGCTAATTTCTGGCATCGTTGTTGGGGAGGTGAGTGCTTGAAGGTATCTTCATTAGATCTTGCAATTAAATCTTTTTGTTTCTTGTTTTTATTTCACTAGTTCGGTTTAATGGAAAACAACAACACAAAATGAGAGAGCTTTATAAAATTTATCTTGAAATTGGTCATGATGCTTTTGAAGAACAAATTAAAAAACCTATGGAACTTTATTTGCATAACAATGATGCTAGTAGCAATGTTATTAGTATGATTTATTTGAATGCCATTGTTGCTAATGCTATGGAAAACTGCAAGCTTGGGGATGCCGGTTTTGATGAATATGATCTTTTTAGTCCCCCGAGCTTGAAGGAGGAAATTTGCTTTGATGATACTATGCCTCCTATATATGATGATTATAATGATGAATGTGATATTTTCAGTCCACCTACTATTGAGGATAATTTTTTTTATGATTATGATATGCCACCTATTTATGATGATTGCAATGATGGCTATGATAGTTTTACTCCCACTATTACTAATGAGAATGATTTTACTTATGTGGAGAGTAATAATACTTTTATGATGGTGGATGAAAGGGATTCTTTATGTGAAGGATATATTGTTGAATTTTCCTATGATGCTACTGAAATTTATTATGAGAGAGGTAAACATGGCTCTAAATATTTAAATAATATTAAGTTTCCTCTCTTTATGTTGAAGGTTTTAATGTTGCACTTGCTTTGTCTTTCTATGCTTAATGCTTTATGCTCCAATGATTAATTTTCTTATAAGATCCCTATGCATAAGAAGTGGGTTAGACTTAAATGTTTTTGATATTTTCTCGTTGATGCTCTCTTTTGTGTTTCAACTCTTATTCTTATGAGAGCATCATTTAAATTAATAATCCTAGCTAAAAGGTATTAAAGAGAAGCGCTTTTGGGAGGCAACCCATGTTTTTTCAGTTTCTTTTTGTTTTTTTGAGTCATGGTTATTGTTACCTCTGTAGAAACTCCATTGTATCTTTTTATTTTTGCTTTTGTGCCAAAAATTAGCCTCTAATGCATTGAAAGTGCGAGGTGTTGATTTGCTGTCCAGAAACAGATTCTGTCCGCCTATTGCAGAAAATCTCGAAAAATCCCAGAACGTGATCTTTTTCTGGATTTGTTTACAACAAGACTAATACTTTTATCTATCTTTCATTAGTTTTAAGTTTTCTGATTTGAGCTAAGTAAGAGCCTCTAAATATTCGATCTTTACAAACTGTCCAGTTTTTGACATATTCTGCCTTTATTTGTATTTGCCTCTTTTATTAGAGTCATTCGCGGTTCTTTTTGGAAGGAGTGCCACTTTGAGGTTTAGTAAATAGTATCTAATGCTAAATCTAGTTTGTGCAATTTTTCTTGGTGGAACCTAAGTGGATTTTATTTTATGAGTATTAACCCTCTAATCAGTTTATGAGAAGTTTTGTGCGAAGAGAGTTTTTAAGTTCCGCGAGAGAGGATGATGAAAGAAATTGAAGGATGGACAAAAGCTCAATCTTGGGGATGCCCCCATGGCATCCCACTGGATATTCAAATAAGACTCAAGCGTCTAAGCTTGGGGATGCCCAAGGCATCCTCTCTTCTTCATCGTCAACCATCAGGTTGTCTCCGTTGAAACTAAATTTTTATCACTTTACATATTATGTGCTATTCTTGGACCATCTTTTTGTTTCAGTTTGTTTTGTTTTGTTTGCTGGTCATAACAATGTTAGATCACATCATGCTTGTTTGGGAGAGAGACACGCTCCGCTTTTCCATTAGAATACTCCTGATTTTCATGTTTACTTGTTGAGTATTCTTAGCTGCTGTTCGTTTGCTAGTAAGCTCTTGATTTTAGCTTATATCTTGGTTAGAGCTGCTAGTTTCTTTTGTTAAACTCTCTTGTGATTCACTTATATTTGTTTAGAGAGTTATTTTTGGTTGTTTTGGTTGATGGTTAGAGCAAAAGAATGCCGTGCATGTGATAGAGAAATAGAAAAGCCTGCATAGGAGCAAAAGAATGCCGTGCATGTGATAGAGAAATAGAAAAGCCTGCATAGTCTTGTAGATCTTCATGTTTGGGTAATTTGATACTTCTCAATCATTTTGAGGTATTAAGCTAATGTTTAAAATTGCTGGTCATTTAAGTTAAAGATCATTAGTGATGAACTATCGTTAAAGCTTGAATTTATATAGTTTTTCATACTTGTAAATTCAATAGTCAAGTATTTTCATCAAATGACTGTTTGGTTAACAAGGAAGACAATATGGAGTTTTGTGTTTATGCTTAATGTATGTTGTATAGTCATTCTTGTACCGGTTTCTGTTACTTGGTTGCTTTGATATCCTTTGGCTAGCCCAAAACTCTGTACTGGGTAGGAATACTGCTCGTACATCCAAATCCTTGAGCCAAATATACTTCCAATAGATTCCACCATACCTACCCATACATGGTACTTCATGTCACTAGTAGGAAAAAGCCGACCAGTGGCGCACCTAAGTTCCTTACCTGTGGCGCATCATGGTGCGCCACGGCTACCGCGTCACTGCTAATATTTACCAGTGGCACACCATGCTGACGCGCCACAGGTAGTTCAGTTACCCGTGGCGCACCTCATTTTGGTGCGCCACTAGTAACAATTTTGATTTTTTTTTTTAAAAAATCATATACCCGTGGCGCACCCTATTTTGGTGCGCCACTGGTAACAATTTTGAAATTTTAAAAAAAAGTGGGGCATGACCTCTCAGATCTAGATCTAGATCGAGCTCGAGGTTGAACTCCATGTTGCAGAGCTTTAGCCGCGTCTCTCGTAGGCCAAGGGTATGGCCACGGTAACTGACGAGGCTGAGACTCGGCAAATCCCTGGGTCGAGTACCCCGGGTTGATTGAGGGGGAGAGAGATGAGCACTGCTGATCACGACGGCTAACAGGCGAGGCGTTTACCCAGGTTCAGGCTCCCGGAGGATAAAACCCTACTTCCTGCTTGTCTGGTATTGATGTTGAGTGTGGCTACAATGGCGAGATGGCAATCTCGCTAGGGTTTGTAGCGGCTATGAGCGTGAGCGTATGCGTTGGTCTTACCCTAGACGAGGGACCCTCCTAGCCTTTATATGATAGGCTAGGTCTCGGGTGAACAGTGCTGATGGCACTTACAGGATGAACGAAGCTGATGACCTAACGTCGACTATCTTGGGCCGCACGTCGTCCTCCTTGGGCCTTCCTTGAGCCCTCGCCATAGGGTTGATGGACTTGGCGTGACCCAGGTATCACCACCGTGGGGTAGTCAAAGAGTAACCCCACGACAGTAGCCCCCGAGTGCTTAGTCGAATCGTAGAGTCGGGTAAAGGACTCTTTCCTTCTGGGCACGCCACCAGGTTCCTGAAAGGAACAAATAAAATGGTCGACTCCGGCCTTTCAGGGCTTATGGAGGATTCCTTAATCGAAACATCGACTGTCGGGTAAAAAGCTGCGAGTATTGCTTTGGTCGGTGATTTTTCGACTGTGATTGTTCTGAGTCATTCGGGAGCGCGAACAGCGCTCCCGATGGGAGTAGCCCCCGAGATTAAGCTGAATTGCTTGCAATTGAGGTTAAACTCAATTTTTTTCAGTCGAAAAGCCCGCTCCCGATGGGAGTGAAGAAGGGACTCGAATTGATGGAGTCGCAACTTGCTTTGCGTGACTTACTTTGTACTCGGCCGGTTTGGCTTACTGCTTAAGTTTTGCTCCTGAAGGCGTCCTTGGGTTGAGTGTTGAGCCACCCGCGTGCAGATCCTGTGAGCATCAGCTGGATGTACTGCATGGCTGTAGTCGAAGTACCGCCCTGGCAACTGCAGGCTATGAGGTAGTCCTCCAGCTAGTCTCTCGGGTCCTGCTTTCCGTCGTACTTGACCGCTTCTGCCGTCAGCTTGAAGCCCTTGGGCATTCTTGTGTCGCGGATGTTGAAGCTGAAGCATGCGGCGCCGCGTGGCTCGAAGTCGCTATCGTCGCGGTCGTCAGCATTGGGTGTGCTGACCGTCCGCTGGGTGCGGTTGCGGTCTACCGTCCTCTGTGTGATGACGTTGCGGAGGTCTTCGCCTGGCTGCGGCTGTCGCGGTTGTCTTGGAGCTGGGCCTGCGAGTGTTGCGGGTTCGCGGTCGCGGCGACCCCGATTTTCTTGCGCCCTTTCTGTTGGTGCCTTGTTCGCCAGAGCTTCTTCAACTGCCTTGATAGACATGATCTGTTGCTTGTGGAGGAGAGCACGGGCGTCACCCTCAGGCGGCTGCGTCAGTCGCAGGTATGTTTCGACTGCCATGAGGGCAGCTCCGGGTGTTTTGGGGACGGGTATCCCGTCCGTGTCTTCAGTCATGTATGACGATTCGAGGTTGCGGGTGATTCCGGCGCGTTCGGCCTCTGTCATCCGGGGCACGCGGGCCCTGTGGCGCCTTGCTCCTTGCGAGACCTCTGTCGAGGCAGCAATGAATGAATAAGCGGCCCTCCTGGCACTCGCCGCGTCGGCTTCCTCCTTGCGTCGGAGTAGCTCGGCCTTCTCTGCGCGAAGTCGTTCGCCTTCCTTCCGCAGCAGGTACTGGACTGCCATAAGGTCCTCTCGGGGTGTGTCTGGTGGGGGGTACGTGCCCTCCTCAACGTGCTTCAGGGCTCTGATTGCCATGTCGCGGGTGATGGTGAGTCGCGTCACCTGGTCCGGCATGACCACCTCCAGTGGATATGCGGGTTCGTCGCCGTTGGCCCGCGACGGGCCGGCCATGTAGACTTGTGCGGGGTAAATCTGGGAAGTGGGGCTGATGCTTCCACTACTGCTTCCTTCGTCCGAGCCGTGCTCGGAGTCGAAAATGGCTGCAACGTGGTGGGTACCATAGTCGCCATTGAGGCTCTTTCCGTAGAGTTTCGCAACCTTCACCGCGGACGCGAGAAATGGAGTCGCTGTCGTTGACGTGGGTGCGATTGGCTTGCGGGCGATCTCGCGGCGTGAAGGCGTGGCTGACGTAGTCGGAGTCGATGTAGATCTTGGCCTTGCCCGCGATGCGATCAAGGTAGTCGAAGTAGACTTGATCCGTGCAGGGGTCGCAGCTGATGCGATCTCTTTGGCAGCCGGAGATGCGGGTGTCGTGGTTGCGTTGGGCGCGATCTCTGCCATGGAGGCAGTTGGTGTAATCGAGGCGAGCGCGATCTTCGCGGCAGTCGAAGATGCGATCGCCGCAGTCACGGTAGATGCGATCACGACAGGTGATGATGTGGTCGTTGTAGTCGTGGCAGATGCGATCTCCGCGGCAGTCGAAGATGCGATCATGGCATTCGCAGCAGATACGATCTCCACGGCGGGTGAAAGCATGGTTGACGTAGTTGAGGCAGATGCGGGTGTCACCACCGCGCGTAGCGTGGCCGCCGTAGATCGGAGTGTTCCGCGGCTGTTTATGAGGTAGTGCATGGTACCAAAGGTGATCCACATACCTTCACGCAATTCATCGTACACCGAGCGATGAGCCGGCGGGTGGCTGACGTACTCGAGAGAGCCGAAGCAGATTGGCTCCCTGGTGCAGGCGTCGATCTTCAAGGTTGATGGGGCCGGTGCGACCATGCTTCCAGCGCTCGTTCTTTCCCACAGACGGCGCCAATTGACGAGGCTGGGACTCGGCAAATCCCTGGGTCGAGTACCCCGGGTTGATTGAGGGGGAGAGAGATGAGCACTGGTGATCACGACGGCTAACAGGCGAGGCGTTTACCCAGGTTCAGGCTCCCGGAGGATAAAACCCTACTTCCTGCTTGTCTGGTATTGATGTTGAGTGTGGCTACAATGGCGAGATGGCAATCTCGCTAGGGTTTGTGGCGGCTATGAGCGTGAGCGTATGCGTTGGCGTTACCCTAGACGAGGGGACCCTCCTAGCCTTTATATGATAGGCTAGGTCTCGGGTGAACGGTGCCGATGGCACTTACAGGATGAACGAAGCTGATGACCTAACGTTGACTATCTTGGGCCGCACGTCGTCCTCCTTGGGCCTTCCTTGAACCCTCGCCATAGGGTTGATGGACTTGGCGTGACCCAGGTATCACCACCATGGGGTAGTCAAAGAGTAACCCCACGACAGTAACCGAGGATTTGGAGGAGCTCGAAATCGCCATCTATCTTCTTCTTCGAGGTTAGAGCTTGGGGACGAGGCCGGAGGAAGGGGGACGAGAGGAAGGAGGGAGGTCGGGGCGGCGGCCATGGAGGAGGGAGGAGGAGATAGAGAGGAGGAGGAAGAGAGAAGGAGGAGGAGGAAGTGGCGTCGGCCATGGAGGAGGAGGAGATAGAGAGGAGGAGAAGAAGAAGAAGAAGATAGAGGGGAGGAGGAGGAAGAGAGGAGGAGAAGAAGATAGAGGGGAGGAGGAGGAAGAGAGGAGGAGGAGGAGAAGAAGAAGATAGAGGGGAGGAGGAGGAAGATAGGAGGAGGAGGAGATAGAGAGGAGAGGAGGAAGAGGGGAGAGGAGGTGCCAATCCATGCCTCTATCCTCTCGGCCAATCAGAAACAAGAAGAAAGGAGCACACGGATCGTGTGCTAGTTTAATTCACTGTGAGCCGTCGGATCGTGGTGTTGCCCCTCTAGGTTACCCGTGGCGCATCTCATAGTGGTGCGCCATGAGTATTACAACTACCCGTGGCGCACCATCTCTTCCATGCACCACGGGTAAGTTTTATTTATTTTTTCTGCCCAGAAAAATTAAACTTAAAAAAAATAGGTGTTCCCTTTCGAATTTAGGGATTCTGTAGGCAAAAAATGGCTCAAAAGGCCATAGGCCATTTGGATTTGATGTACCTTTTTCTCTAGTTTTTTTTTAGATATTAAACATCAAAATCCGAGTTCATATGCAAAAGTTATTGCCGTTTTACTCTTCCATAAAGTTTTTTTGCAAAATAAGTCAAAATTCATGTTTGCTAATTTCCCTACCAAGTAGGGAACATAACATAGCTAAATCTCAAAGTATTTTATTTTTTGAATTTTTATCATTTTCTTTCATCCATTTCAAAACTAAAAAGGCGATTCGGGGGGGAGGGGTTGCATGGGAGCACAAAGTCCAGACAATTACTAGTGGTGCACCCCCTTTTGGTGCGCCACTGGTGTATTTGGTACCAGTGGCGCACTCCCTTTTGGTGCGCCACTCGTAAGTTTTTGAAAATTTTAATTCTTTGCAATCCTTACCCGTGGCGCATCCCCTTTTGGTGCGCCACACGTATTTTCGCTACCCGTGGCGCATCAAAATGAGAGGCGCCACGGGTAAGGCTGGAGCACCTCGGCCAGCACGGCCGCCACTTACCAGTGGCGCATTGGCTAGAGGGTGCACCACTGGTATTTGTCTTACCTGTGGCGCATCTGTCTCGGTGCGCCACGGGTAAATTACCAGTGGCGCATTAGACGGTGGTGCGCCACAAGTAAGCACCTTACCTATAGGCCATTTTCCACTAGTGTGTCATTCTAAGTAATTTGTTATGTGCTATCTTTAAACCTTCAAAATATTTCTTTTGTGCCTCTGTTTCTAGCTCATGAGGAAGTAGTAGGGAACTTTGTTATATCCTATGTCAAGCAGATTCATTTCCCCCTTTTCACCTGACGTGGGTGTACCCTTCGGGAGTACCACGATTGAGATGTCTGGTGTTCAAATGAGCTGCGGCCCATGGGACAAGCCCAAAGAGAAGGCCTATAACGAAGGAAACAACCCAAGAAACAAGGAGCTTTACGTCGGTTGTAGTATTCCTAAATTGTAACCCTAGTCGGCAGAGGATTCCTGGGACCCAGCCCCACTATATAAGGGTTGGGAGGGCCGCCGACCTAGGACACGTTCATCTCACCGCCAGAAATCCTAGGGAGATCGCATCTACCAATCTTGCCATTGTAACCCTTGTAAGCATCTTCGATCAATACCAGACAAGAAGGACGTAGGGCTTTTACCTTCGAGGGCCTGAACCTGGGTAAATCTTGCTTGTCAGCCGACGGATCTACCAGCACCACCATCTTCTTCCTCTCTTCACGAAACCCAAGGATGACCTCCGAGGGATTTGGCGTGGTAACCCCACGTCAATTGGCGCCGTCTGTGGGAAAGACTGGTGCTGGATCTACGGATTCGGCGGCTTCATCATCGAGAACCGACGATTCGCTAACTCTGCAATCGTCGATCTTCTTCGGCTCTCTGGGATTCAACCCGCACTCACCGGTCACGCTTCCGGCTTTCGCGGATCTGCACGCGGGTGTAGATGTGAGCTTCGGCGAACTACGCTTCTACGTCAACAAGTGGGGCACGCTGTAGCGACCTTGCCTTTTTAAAATAGCCAAGATCTCTGTGTTTTGTGCTTGTCCCCGGATCGAATAGCTAGCACCACAGTTCAAGATGTAATATCATGCAAATGCGTCAAATATCTATTACATCGAAGATCCAGAAAATAGTTCATTACAAGTTACATAGCCGAAGGCTACCATTTTACAAAGTTCAGCAGCGGAAAACATAAATAGCATGGAGCCCCATCATCTTCATGTCCCACAGGCAGACATGTTGGTTGTAGACTTGAAACCTCTAACGTTCCTTACTCTTCGGCAGAACATACTGCAACGCGTAGGTTACAGCCAAAAATTGGTCAGAACCATTGGAATGGATCTGGCAAGTGACACTTGTGGACTCATAATGGAAAACTCTAGTACCTATATGCATATCTGGCTGGTGGAGTTCAAGGCTCTTTGCGTAAAGCCAACTTTATCCTATCTTTTAAATCATTTTCTTTTCCATCTAATTATGAGATAAAGCTGACATGAAAACCAGTGTCTCTTCTACCCTTGTTCACCCATCAAATATTAATTATGAAATTGGAATGAGGAGATTTTCCATCGACATCCTTGTCCAGCTGCTCAGAATTGTCCGTAACCGGGGACACGGCTATAATCATAGTTTTACACTCTCGAGAGGTTGTGCACTTTCACCACGAGACTCAGTCAGCCCATTCAGACCTTAACCCTAATTTAGTGAAAAGAAAAGGAGAAGACTGAGACGACACCTTTGGGAAACAGTCCCCTGTTCCTCTGGCAGACCCATACAAGACATTCATCCGCTGAGAACTACCGGAATCAGGTTCCTAGATCTTACTTAGTCAAGGAAGAGCCCATATATCAAGTGGCTGCACTGGAAACAATCTAAACTTGGAGTGACTTAAATCTCTTTGTTCCTGGGTGGCTCGCAAGTGCATGTACTCAGGTATAACCATGGAAATGGCCCTGAGCAGTCACTCAACTCTATCATCCAAGCAATCCCAATTGCCGCCCAGGTAGTTCATTAACTTAGTAGAGTTTTTATCCTTTCATACTACAATAAAACATTTCAACATTGCAGTTCTAACTTCTACTAAGTTAATGGGTTCCTAGATCAACAGGAATAAAGGGTGATATACTAAACTGGTCTGCATAGCAATATAGTAGTACACCTATCATGCATACTACTGAAATTACTAAAATGTAATAATTAAATAATAGGACATTTATGCTCGAGTATCACTTGCCTTTGATAGAAGTCGTTGCTCACACACTCTTTTCAACGTAACTCGTAGCACTCCATTCAAACTACAAAATAAAATAACACCACATAAACACACCATTCATAGCAAGATAAAAAGAAATGCAAACTATAAAATAAAATAACTAGAAATATTTGTTAATTCTTTTTATTTTAAACTTTTCTATCTTACAGATCATTGGTCAATAAAGATTAAGGATTAAGGATGGTTTGCAAGATATATGGTCTTGAGGTGTTGGATGACAAAGTAATCGAGTCAAATAATTAGAAAGAAATGTATCATTTAGATATATCAGAAAGAATTTACATGCTACACAAAAGATAGATAGAATTTAGAATGGCCCATGTGAATAGAATTACATGGGTCCCAAATTGTGTAACTACAATACTATTAAATAGAGTGTGACAACACTTATCAAAATAGTATAAGTTACACATAGGCTTGGATATGAACTAATGATATATTTGATTGCTCAAATAACTCATTTGTACTTCGAATAGTCTAGGCTAACTCAATAAGATTAAAAAAATACTCTATCATCTATACCTATATGAGATACATGATATAAAACATTGATAGAAATAGATATGGTCAGCATGAGGATGAGATGGCTCACCATCATAAACGAATGTCGTGTAGATGACCACAGGAACAATGTAGATGAATTAGTCGACGTAGATTATCACGTATGACCTCCGGGATGTAATCGAGGTAGATATGTTCGATCACGAGGCGGATGTCGTGACACGGTTGGTGATGACAGCGGACACCCGACATGCATCGGTGGCGGTCTTCAACGTCATGAATGACATGGCTTCGATGGCGGCGTGACCAACGACAATGGAGCGATTAAAACCATATCCAGGAGGTAGGCCATGATGACTGGAGTATTCTGGTCTGAGGAATTGACAAGGTAGTCACCGTAGAAGGCAAGATCTGACGATGAACTCGTATTTGTGGTTAAACTTGGCATGGTGGGTACGGATTGTAGAATGATCCTTTCAAAAATGTTTGAGAAAGGAAATAAGTTGTAAGGATGAGGGGCACAAAGTGACGCGAATGAATCGCATCAATTCATGTTCAAAGTTGAGGATAGCATAACCGTGTCAACATCGGATGGCATGGTTAGGTGTTTGTGCACACAACAACTTTGGATTGGAGCATGACCATGTCCTGAAGATAGGAGGATGTTAGTAGAGCACCCGAGTAAAAGGAATCGAAGAAAGAACCAACGTATATGATGTACTGGTTCGAAGAACTCGCCGAGATATAGAACAAAGACGTCAATGGAGCGGACAGTACAGAGCTTCTCTAAAAAAAAGTTTGTGAATAAACCGAGAGGAGGAGTACAAGGTGCACGAAATGATGTGCTTAGTTAAGCTTGGCATTGTCCGAGGAGAGAGATCGTAAGATGAATGCCAAACGGTGGCATTTGGTTCACGACGTGGGATCAGACAATTAGGACATCAAACTGGAAGATTAGTTCCCTGAATGGAACCTTCACATAACTATGAACATATTTCGTGTTCAAGTGGAAGGCAAAGGATTACTGTATTGAGTGGAAAAAGAAGGGAAAGAGGTGGAGCCATGGCTGGAAGTAACGTACAAGCTTCTGTACGTGAAGGAGGAGGAAGGTTGATCGTTCGATGTCTGGGCTGCGTCGGCCACGCTTGCGTGCGCCAGGTGGGCTGGTCAGTGTTTTGTTTGTTCTTTCTTCTTTTCTTTTTCTGTTTTTATTGTTTGAACTCATTTTTGAATTCAGTTTTGATTCTAAAGATTTCATAAAAATATGAATATATACTTTTTGGAAAGCTTGTTATAAATTAAACATTTTGGTACTTTTATAATTTAAAACAAAATAATGAAATTCAAAATATTTATATAGACATATATGGCACCTTTATGCCAAATTTCAAAATAGGTTTTAGGATTTTATTTTAATACCCTTTTAAATCAAAACCGGAATAATAAAAGTAATCATCTTTATATATAGATTATTAAGATCATTTTTAATTTCAAGATAATAATTTGGTAAACTTTTTTACAAAACGGTATGGTCATAAGTCCAAAAATACTTTTAGGGTTTGTATTTTTCCAAAGTAATTATTTCAATTTCAAAACTTTAAAGTAGAAATGGATAATTTGTTTGAAACATTTGAAAACTCAAAATACTTTTTAATAGGTCATAACACCTTATATCTTTTGGATTTTCTTTTATTTTGAGATTTTCTGTCAAATAATTCTCAAAAGTTTTCTTTCTTTGTCAAAAAGTTTTACTTTCTTGTGATTTTTAACATTCCAAAGTTTTGGGATGTTACAGACTACCACCCTTAAAAGGAATCTCGTCCTCGAGATTCGAAGAGGCTAGAAAGAAAGATGAGTTCGGTTATACGGGATTTGGATAACTGGGTGGGCTACCACCCTTAAAAGAAACTTTTGTGGGCAGTCTTGAACTCTTGCCTTTGAGCTGGGTCAACTGGTGAATCTTGTCGTCACACTGGAGTCAACTATATCTTCAGCTCTTGAAGTTGTGCTTCATCTTCCTAAATCCTCTTATATAGCATGTACTGTTCCTTGTAAGGATTTGGTGATTCCTTCATCCTTAGATGATACTTTGAGATCCTTGTATCAAAATTGTCATTTCCAATAGGTGGATGTCCCTTTGCATAACTTGGAAGCATAATCCTCCTCTAGATTTCTTGAATAGAACTTTCCTTCACGGTAGAACTATAGACCACATCATGGAGTTGTTGAACTGCTTCTGATACTGAAGGGTCATTCTTCGGGTCCAAAAAGATGATTCAAGATGAGTGGGTCTCATCGCAACATCTAAAAACTGTCATTTTCCCAAACTTCATCTTCATGGTTGACTTTCTTCAATGTAACACTTCGACATTTCTAACGAAATTCTCATGGTAGGTCCAAACCATCCAACAACGAAGCTGAATATGAGGCCCTGATACATGGGATGAAGATGGCCAAGGAGTGCGGCGCTAACCTCCTAATGATCTGCGGCGACTCCAACTTGGTCATATAGCAAACCATGAAGGAGTGCGATGCCGCAACAGACAATATGATCGCATATCGGAACCTGTACAACATCATGGAGGGTCACTTCGATGGCTGCGAACTCCGTCACATCGGGCGCGCCAGCAACAAAGAGGCGGACACCCTAGCAAACATCGGGTCCATGAAAACTAAAGTACCTCCCGGAGTCTTCCTAGAAAAGATAAACAAAAGGTCCATCAAGATTGCACGGTCTACGGCTCCCGCTACACCGACACCCGGAACCCTAGAGACTAACGCCCCGAGCTCTAGGACATCCGACTCAGCAAAACCCCCAGTCGAGGTTTTTCTCGTCGAGCCTATGTGGACGAAGCCATTCCTGTCATAAATGCTGCATCAAGAGCTTCCAGAAGACACAATCGAAGCACGACGTATCACTCGTTGTGCCAAAGCATTCACAATAATCAATGGAGAACTTTACAAGCGAAGCATATCAGGCGTCCTCCAGAGGTGCATCGCACCCAAAGATGGCAAGGCTATTCTCCTCGAGATTCACGCTGGCACATGTGGGCATCATGCCAGCAGCCGGGCCGTAGTTGCCAAGGCCCTGCGCGCTGGATTCTACTGGCCCATGGCACTCCATGATGCCGAGGACATCGTTAGGTGGTGTATCGGCTGCCATAAATTCACCACCAAGCCTCACGCACCTGCTTAAGAGTTAAAGACAATTCCCCTTGCCTGGCCATTCACCCAGTGGGGACTTGATATGGTATGACCACTAAGGAAATCTGCCCGCGGTGGACACACCCACCTCCTGGTGGCCGTTGACAAATTTACAAAATGGATAGAGGTTGTGCCGATCACAAACGCAGCAGCCACGACTGCCGTCAATTTCATCAGATCCATCATCTTCCGTTTCGGTGTGCCACATAGCATCATCACCGATAACAGAACAAACTTTACCGCTGAGGAATTCCAAGACTTCTGCAAAGAGCAAGGCATCAAGCTTAATTAAGCCTCGGTTGCCGACCCACAGTCCAACGGACAGGTGGAAAAGGCGAACAGCCTCGTCTGCAGCGGCGTCAAAAAGCGCCTCTTTGTGCCACTCAAGCGCGCGGCGGGTGCCTAGGTGGAGGAGCTACCCTCTGTCCTGTGGAGCCTGCGCACCATGCCTAACAGATCAACCCAGTACACTCCATTCTTCATGGTGTACAGAGCAGAAGCAGTCCTGCCACACGACCTGCGCTTTGACGCACCTCGTGTTTTAGCATACGATGAAGACGACGCCAACGCGGCGCTCGAGGACGACGTCGACTTGCTGGATGAGGTGCGAGACATCGCACTCACCCGCACGACAACATACCAGCAAATCTTGCGCAACAACCATAGCCGTCGGCTGCGCACAAGGTCATTTGTGGAAGGTGACTTAGTGCTCCGGCTCAAGCAAAAGAAGGTGCACAAACTCGCTTCCCCATGGGAGGTACCCTTCATCATCGCCGAAGTCATCGGCGACGGAGCGTACCGCCTGAAGAATGCAAGAAACGAAGAGCTATCACACAACCCGTGGAACGCTGCACACCTGCGACGCTTCTACGCGTAGCACAACTGTCAATAAGGTTGTTGGGCCACCGATGTAATCATTGATACTATGTCTCCTTTAATAAAGTGCATTGTTACTCTATTTATGGAGTTGATACGCCGTACAACAAAAGTAATCGCCTTCGCGGCACCCGATACTCGGGGGCTGTGTTGTAAAGGCCAATAAAGCAAACTCCGGAATGGCACCCGATACTCGGGGGCTACGCCGTTGAGGTCAAGAGAACGGTAACCGCCTTAGCAGCACCCGATACTCGGGGGCTGCTCTATAAAGGCCAAAGTAAAATAAACTGCGGATAGAAACCCGATAACCCGGGGGCTGCACCGCTGAAGCACAGCAGAATAATTTAAACATACAAAGAGCTAAAGGCTCGACAACAGCTTGGGCGCATTCCGCAACTACAAACAAACTATTCATATTCTACAAGTACTTACACCGGGACAGAGCTAATCCTTCGGCTCTGTTTTTGGAACCTGTAAAGTTACATGGTCAAGGTGCAACTTAGTATCATGCTCCAGTTTGTCGATCAAACCAATAGCCACGCCCTCTACAGCCCGGTAATGGGTTTCCATCAGTGTAGGCTCACCGTCAGGTCGTGGAGGAACTTCCTCTATCCCTGTCAGGCACATGTATGGGTGTCGTCTGCGCACAAACGCCAAGGCATATATTGCGCCGCTGACTAGTTGGGCGCAAACAAACTCTCGCGCAGCTTCACCGTTGCGGAACCTAGCCATGAGAGCACCAAGTCTCTGCGGTTGCTCGTCGAGGGGAAACAGAGCTTTATGTACCAGTGACAGTGCAGATCTGCATGACCCAACAAAGGAAACCACCTGATGCACGCGGTCCTGCAACACAGCCAGAACACGACCACGGGCGCTGTCAGACCAGAAGGAGGTGGTGTCCCATCCTATGACTTCAGCAACATGCCGGAGTCGGCCGTTCACCCGATCGGCTTCAGCTCGAGCATCCAGTTGAACACCTGTCAAAAGAAGAAAACAACTGAAGACAGATACCGAAGAAACCGACAATGGCTCGGGGGCTTGTGGTAGCTTACATAGCAGATCAGAGTTCGCCTTTTCCAATTCTTCAAGCAAGTAAGCCTTTCGCTCGGCGGGGCGAGGTTGCTTCGATCGCAAAATGGCTAGGACACCTTGAGTAGCCCGTAAATCCTGCTCCAATCTGGCACATCGGGTCTGTAGCACTGAGTACCGGTACTCGTCAGGATTGCGGGTGCCAGAGGCAGTGGCAACAAACTCGGAGCCAGGCGCCTGGTTGAGTACAACCCCAGTGGATGGAGGAGCACTGGCAAGGCTAGCCTGCCCATAAAACAAAGCAAGAGGTGTAAGGAAAAGAGGTAAATCAACATCGGAGAAGATACCCTCGCCCTAGCTCTCCAAAAGGGCTCGGGGGCTGGATCGAGGAAATAAAATTCTCAAGCAAAAAAAGGGCAAAGGAAATATCATAAGAGGCTCCTAGGCCAATGTTCATTACAGGTGACAAAAAGGGAACAAGTTTTTTACACAAGCTCCGACAAACTACTACGACATCTATCGACTACTGCGAGCTGGTAGATTTCTTGGCCTTCTCTGCGCGCCTGGCGGCCTGCTTCTCCAGAGTATCGGCCAGCTTCTGCGCCAACTCGCAGGACCTCTCGGAAAAGTCGCTGAGGGGCAGCGCCTTGCCATCAGGCCCGCGAGGACGCCCCGACATGGCCTTGTCAAAGTCACCCTCGAAGCCGTGCCCCAGCAGCATTAGAAGGGTTGTCTGCGAGCCACGTACCGTATGCTCACGACGGAAGTCGGCAATGGTGGAAGCATCCGGGCCAAACAGCTCCGCCAGTTCGTCGAAGGAGGAGGGAGGCTGCGCCTTGGGAAACATGCTGCCGTGCAAGCACGTAAGCGCATATTTTTCCTTTGACAAGAGATCTCCTGTCTGGCCACCGACACCCTCCAGGGCAACCAGAGCACCCTCCAAGTCTTCGGGATGAGCTTGGCTGCTACAGCCCGTAGGAGCGCCCAAATACCCTGGATTGAAAGGGAGATGAAAGACTCAACGAAAGAAAAATGCAACGTCGTAACAAAGGGAGAGGGATGCAACGTTGGCAAACCTGGCAAGGAGTTGGTCACAGCTCCAAGTCGATGGGCGGTCGCCTTCTCGCATTCCTTAGCCTCCCTCGCGGCTCGCGCGGCCTTATCAGCACGCGCACGGGAATCAGCCTCGGCGGAGTCGAGTTTCCCCTTTAGTTCGGCAGACTGCAGAGTGGCTTCATCCCTCTCGCGCTGAGCCTACGCCAGTAACTCTGCAGGCAATACACAGTAAGGACCAATACAGCAGAAGAAAATGAGTAAAGGAAAAGGAGGTAGTTTACCTTGTAGTTCAGCAGATTGTTGGCTAAGCCGAGCGACCTCCGCTTCCATGGCGGCGTAGCGACGGCCAATGTCCAGCAGCTCGCACGTAACTGGCTGTGATAGCACAAGGAGATAATCAGAAGCCTGAAATTGAGTCCATACCCGACTGTGCCTAGTCGCACATGGACTCGGGGGCTACTCCCACCGGGAGCCCTGACGCGCACCAGAGCAAACAGAAACAAAGGAGAAAAAGGAAAGACGTGGCTTGAGTCTATACCCGACTGATCCTAGTCGCATATAGACTCGGGGGCTACTCCCATCGGGAGCGCTAACACGCGCTCGGTATTGGAGAGGAAAAATAAACAACTTACGTGTTCTGCTGAAACTAGCGGAGAAGTGCTGACGATGGTGACAAGATTGTCGCCAGGGGCAGTCGTTGCAGTAGTGCCCAGCACAACGCCGTGGTTGGGCGATGGCAGCGGAGCCATTGTCCCCTTCAAGCTGGGGTCCATGCTCTCGCACTCCTCTTTAGGCTTGGTCACGTCTGATGGAGGAAGTTTCCCACCGGAGGAGCCTCTGGCAGAGACACACGAGTTATTTCAACATTCACCCTCATGGTTGCAGAAAAAGAAACAACAAAGAAAAAGAGCAGACTCACAAGCTCAGTTCAGTCAGGAGGACGTCTGGATCAAAGAAGTCGAAAGATACGCGGGCCCTCTTTGACGGAGGAACCGCGAGATCTTGCGCCGGCACAGTCTCGTCGCCGGCATGAACAGGAGGCGACGATCAGCCGGAGTCGTTGGCGCCAGCACTCTGCTTCGATTTTCTCGACAATTTCGAGCTGGCATCGCGGAGTCGCTTACGGCGGGCCTCCAGTGTAGCATCATCGCTCTCCACACCTTCTGCCTCATCGGGTGACACAGCGGAGGAGACCGAGATGTCCTGTTCATCAGGATCCACCCGCAGGTCTGGGATTGCAGAGGTTCCCTTACCCTCGGGCAGTGGTGGCAGACTAACGAAGGTGGAGAATCCCTTCAAACAACAACAATCCATCATTCGAGTAGAGGCGGCAAAGAACAAAGATTGGAAAAAAGAAGCAAAACAATGAGATTACCTCAGGCACAGGATGCTCCACGCTGAAGGGGGTGATGGGAGGATCAAAGACGTGTGGCTCACCAACTTTTAGCATGGTCAGGGCACACACGCGGGCTTCGACCTCGCCCGTCAACAACTCCTCTGCATACGCGCGTGTCGCATCCGCGACACCTGCGTACTCATACAGCGGGTGCTCCCGAGCCTGGATAGGGTGCACGCGCCTTTTAATAAACGTGGCAATCAGGTGCACTCCGTTCACCTCCTTGCCAGCAGTCTTAAGCAGCGCGGACACACGAGACACCAGAGGAGTTGCTTCATTGTCCTCTCGGGCGTCGGGTCGGTGTGACCACGAGTTCTTCTTCTTGACAATGACGCCGGCTCGGAACGGCGGCACTCCATACAGCTAGCCCGGCTTGCACGTGTCAGAGACATAGAACCACTTCTTCCTCCAGTTTTACGCAGACTCGAGCTGCTTCAAGTCGAAGTAGTCGATGTCTCCGCGGGTCTGGATCCCGAAGCCGTCGACGGGGTACACACCGCGAGCGCCGGCGTTGCGCTTCACGTTGAAAATGCACTGCCACAAGCCCCAGTGCGGGTGTATCCCCAGGAAACACTCGCACAGGACGATGAAGCACGCGATATGCAAGATGGCGTTGGGGGTGAAGTCATGGAGTTGCACGCCATAGGCGTACATCAAACCACGGAAAAATTCGTGAACAGGGAATGCGAATCCCCTGTTCACGAAATCAACAAAGCAGACGCGTTCGCCATCTTTGGGACGGGGAGTTACCTCATCGCCAGGCGCCCGTGTCGTCATCGTCTCCAGCGACGGCAAATGCCCGTCGGGGCGCACCACCTCCAACTGGCGCTCGGTCACGGAGGACCGCTACCAGTCTCCATGGATCTTCTTCAGAGCGCCCTTGGCGGTGCTGTCAGCGGCGGCGGCGGCGGTCCCCGGCGCCTTCTTCCTCCCACTGGTCTTCTTCATCATGGTGAAGTGGGGAGAGGGAACGAGTTCTTTCTTTCTCTTGGTTGGAAGGATGGTTGCAGGGCGCAAGGAGGAAGACAAGCTCGGACGGTGAGAATGGGGATTTTCCCCCTCCATCGCCAGTACATACTTATTTATCTCATAGGGCAGGTGAATCCTAGCACTTGATTAGGCATCATGCGGAACGGCGAGGATCTAACCCTACACGTGGCGAACGTGGAGGGCAACCATCGTGGGCCGCGTCGCCCACTACGCACGGGAAACGAGGAGGCGATCATCATAGCGCCGCGTAAACTTCGCGACGCGTGGTCAAACTGATGCAGTGGCCCGTCCTGTCATTTCTGGCAGGCCGAGAGGTAGAGCGCATCGGTTGCGACAAGCATGCCTATGACGTCGTCAATGATGTAACCAAAGTGTGCTTCCATTCAATTCCTTCACAGCATGTCTGACCTGATATAGTATCGGGTCCTTACGGCATTCGACTGATGTCGTAAACTCCATATTACTCCCATCGGGAGCAAAAAATTCTGAAATAATTCACAAGGCCAGCGGGTTGAGATTATCCCCAATTACAAGTAATTCAGCATAATCTCGGGGGCTACTCCCATCGGGAGCGCTGTCGCGCACCCGATATCCAAAAGACTAATAAGCAGTCGAAAGGTTATCGACTCCAGTCTAACCCGAGCAGATAAGCAAATTACCCGAGATGAATCAGATGCAATTGGCCCTCGGATGCTGCACTTTACTGTGCAAAGGTAAGACCCACCGATCCGTCGTGTAGGGCCGGGGCCGACAACAACAGCTGAGGTACCTGACAAATATGCCGCGCCAACAGGCGTGATGAAAATCCCGACGGACGTGTTGGGTACCCTTAAAAGCTCAGTTCGACGCTGTGAGACTCAAATATGGCCTGAGTCGAATGGTCTAGCTTCCGGACTCGAGCCCGGGGACTCGAGTCTGACATAGGCTGGTAAGGTTCGTGCCCAAGAGCACCTAACTGGTCCCGATACTGTTGAGTGAACCAGGCCTGCCATGTTGAGCATCATGCACAAAAATGCCCTGCGAAACGGGTACGAAACACATTTCCTAAAATTATGAGCTGCACTTGAACACCCGACTAAGGGTTGAGTCCCTGCCAGACTCCCTGAAGTCTACCAGGTCCTCGCGGGGTACTGACGTGGGTGTACCCTTCGGGAGTACCACGATTGAGATGTCTGGTGTTCAAATAAGCTGCGGACCATGGGACAAGCCCAAATAGAAGGCCTATACCGAAGGAAACAGCCCAAGAAACAAGGAGCTTTACATCGGTTGTAGTATTCCTAAATTGTAACCCTAGTCGACAGAGGATTCTCGGGACCCAGCCCCACTACATAAGGGATGGGAGGGCTGCCGACCTAGGACACGTTCATACTCACCACCAGAAACCCTAGCGAGATTGCATCTACCGATCTCGCCATTGTAACCCTTGTAAACATCTTCGATCAATACCAGACAAGCAGGACGTAGGGATTTCACCTTTGGGGGCCTGAACCTAGGTAAATCTTGCTTGTCAGCCGACAGATCTACCAGCACCACCATCTTCTTCCTCTCTTCTTGAAACCCAAGGATGACCTCCGAGGGATTTGGCGTGGTAACCCCACGTCATCACCTGATGAGTATGGAATTCATGCTCGTTTAAATTTGCAAGAGAGCTAGCAAGAGACCCCGTGTCTCATATGAAAATATAAATAAAACCCACTGCATCTCCTTCACACATAATACTCGAGAAATCGTAACATGTGGCTAGTGGAATAAAAAGAGAACGGGGAGTGTAATCATTCCTCTAATTATTCAGCCCCTCTCAAAATTCTAAAAGCTTTACTTGGCATGGGGGACTAATGGATTTTTTCTGCTATAGATTCTTTGACGAAAGCATGCATCTCTCAAAATTGTTTTACTTCTGTTTTTAAGAACTTATAAAGCTCTAGCACCTGATTAATCCCTGCTTCCCTCTACAAAGGGTCTTTATTTTACTATTCATGTTGAGTCATTTTTTCTTTTCTCTCTCCATCTACTCAAAGCAAACTTGTAACACTAACTCTGGGTATAGTTGATTATATCATATCTTTATGCTTAATCATGATTCTTTATATTGACTTTATCCATGAGATAAGCATGTTGAAAGTTGAAGCAATGCTGAAACTTGCATCTTCCTTTGTGTTGACTTCAAACACTTTTTACAAGGAAATATTACCTTGAGAACTTTCATGTTATGTCAATCTTTATGCTTTCATGTCTCCAAAGTACTATTCATGATATTTTTTTGCTTAGATAATGCAACTTGGTTATTCATTGTTTGTTTTATGTCAACTATCGACAATTGTCTTGGATCACCTTACTACATCATATGTTTTATATTACTATCTTGATCAAGATTGTGTTGGTAGCATGTCTCATAAAAAATATTCCTTTTATCACTTACCTACTTGAGGACGAGTAGGAGTTAAGCTTGGGGATGCTGATACGTCACCAACGTTTCTATAATTTTTTATTGATCCATGCTTGGTTACTATCAATGTCACATGTTTTTATTATCTTATTATATTATTTTGAGGCATTTTATTGAACTAACCTATTGACAAGATGTCCAGTACCAGTTCCTTGTTTTTGTCCTGTTTTTGTTGCAGAAAGTTACTTCTGAAAATATTCTCGGAATTGGACAAAAATTTACGGGGATTTTTTATTGAAGAAATAAAGACCGGAGCCAGAAGGGCGACCCCGGGGGAGGCCCAGAGCCCAGGGGCGACCCCCAGCCGCGGGCTGGAGGTGGGCCACGGCCAGGACCCGCCCCTGGCCTTGGAGAACCTCCTCGATCACCTCCGTCGCCTATAAATTAAGTCCCGATGAAAAAACCCTAACCCCCGAAGGATTTTCCCAAATACGATACAGAGCTCCGCCGCCATCGCCAACAAGTTTCGGGGGTCAGATTGTTCCTATTTCGGCACCCTGCAGGGACAGGGATCGACCTCCAGAAGTCATCTCCGTCGACACCGCTGCTTCCCACGATGAGGAGGGATTAGTCCCTCATCGGGGCTGAGGCTTGTACAAGTAGCTATGTGCTTATCTCTCTCTCCCATGATGTGATCTTGATTGTGATTATAAGCTTTGTTAGTATAATTGAATACATGATGTTTCCCTTTGTGTAATGGATATGATGATGCTGAAGTGATGTTATTTAGTACAATTTGCGGAGTCACCTTGTGATCACGGTGCGAAAGTGACAGCGTGCGTGCCGTGTGTGACTCTATGGATAATAGATTGGAATGAACTTCATCATGAGTTTGTTCTTTATTATTGTTGGATTGAATATATCATGAGGTTTCTTGATGCTTGTGTTTAGTATAATCTCCATGGTGTGAAAGTGACAACCGGCATGCTGTGGATGTATTAGAAAGAGACTATTCAAAAGATAGTTTGTGGCGTTTGTTAGTACTATCTTTGGATGATGAAAGTGCTAGCGTGCATTGTCCCTATATGTGGAATACGAAGTTTAAGGTGTGCTTTTGTAGCCCTACGCAATTCTCATCTTATTTGATCCATGAAAGAATAATTTCTGAGTAACGTCTACTTTGCATGCTTTTGTGGGAAGTATCATGTATTTAATTATGTTAATGATGTTGAGAGTAGTCAGTATTGAATGTATGAAGCCTAGCCTTGTTTCCAAGCATTGATACACCGTTTAAGTCTCTTTTACCACTTGTTCGCTTGCTGTCATTTTTATTACAGAATTAAAAAACCACCTTTTACCATCCATATTATCTCTATTTTAACATCTATTCGCCAAACTAGTGCACCTATACAATTAGCCATTGTATTAGGTGTGTTGGGGATACAAGAGACTTTTTGTATCTTAATTACAGGATTGCTTGAGAGAGAGGATACGTTCAAACTCTTCCTCCCGTGGATTCGATAAACCTTGGGTTACTCACTTAAGGAAAATTTGCTGCTGTCCTAAAAACCTCTGTGTTTGGAGGCCCAACAGAGTCTACAAGAATAGAAGCGTGCGTAGACATCACGCATCTTGGAGGCGGAAGAGGTGGCTCCTCCTTGTCGAACAAGTCGTCAGGCGGCTCGACACCGGTGGTAGAGAAGGTGTGGAGGTGGCCGGCGTACTCGGCATCCACCAAGATGTCCCAGTAGACCGCCGACGCGTTGAACGGCGAAAGACGGCTCCGCTCCTCCTCCATCACACAACATCTGGATGTAGTCCAGCCTCGCCTGCCCAGTGAGGGGTAGGGCTACTGGGATGTTTTCCACGTTGGGCAGCTAGCCGATCATCAGACGACCATCGGCCGGCACCGAGAGGTAGTTGCATCTCCTCGACCGCCATTGGACGACGATCGTCAGGTGCATCGGGCAGTGGAGGTGGCGGCGCTATAGCCCCGGACGTTGCCTGCCAGAGCCCCTGGACGTGGCGTGCCTCGTTGCAGTGTTCGTAGCACGCCAAGGACGCCGCGTCAAGGCGGCGGCGTCGCTCGTGGTCCTCCTCCGTCGGCCGGACACCAGGTCTGTGGCGGTGCATGTTTGATGTTTTTGTGTGAGTGGAAGGAGAGAGGGCCAGTGGTGGAGTGTGGAGACGAGAGGGCCAATTGTGGCATTTTAAAGCCGGTCGAGAGGGCCAAGACGACATGCATGCCATCGTGTGGGCTCTATGACGCTGCTACGAGGCGACGCTTCACTGCGCGTCCACCTAGGCACTGAAACGCTACGCCGCTTTGACTAGCCACTGAAACGATACGACGCTGACATCGCTAAATCACTACCGTATGTGTCCCTTCGTTTTGTGTCGATTACAGACGAGCCATACCCTGTTGGAGGCGCAGTCCAGGCCGACACCGCCGAGCTGCCCCCAAAGTTGGAGGCCCGCTCCGTAGTGCCGGACAAAATTTGGACCGGACAAGAGCTATAAAGGCTCTTGATGTGGCCGATTTTTTGGTCCGGCACCCCAAAGGCCTTTTAGGGGCCTCCTTAGAGGCCCCCGGTGGAGATGCTCTAAAGCCCCACGGTGGGGGCGTGACTTCAACAACTAGCTCTTTTAAATTTCGGTAACGGACACATTTTCATAGCCAATAAGAAACCGACGAATGTAATACTGAAAACTAAAATTTGGTAACAGACACATTTTCGTAGCCAATAAGAAACGGACAGATGTAATACTGAAAACAAAATAAAACAATGAGAAAAACTGTATGTTTTCAGTTCGCCCCAACAGTCACATTTCATCCATCTTCTCTCAGTCTCTTATTTTGTTTCAACAGCTCATCCGGCCTGTTGTCAAATTCATTTGGATTGAGATACACACCCTGTGGCTAAAAAATCCCAAAAGCCCGGCAGACCCTCACGTCATCTTCTTCACCAAACAAAACGCCCCCCACGCCAGCCACACCTCCATCCCCAGCGGCCGGCTGCGTCGGAGACAGAAGAATCAGGATCCCCAGCTTACAAAGAGAGAGGAATCAGAACTTGAATGAAAGCACTGGACAAAGAGACGGATAAGGTTATTCTGGAGGATAACCTACTTGAGATTGGAGCAACCCTACAGTCCCATGTATGCTCATGATGTTCCTGTAATCTGAAACAAAGAGAAAATAATGTCAGATGAAAGAGTAGGGTGATATAAACTGATGAAACAAAGCTTTTATGTTGAAAATATTTTGAGAGGTTGCAGTATATGGTGGGTATTGTAGCAGGGGAGATCATTCAATTCATGAAACCACCCCAGCACCCCACCCCCAAGCAATGGAAGCAATTCACAAAACAAGCACGGTGTATTACAACAATGATAGGGATCTAGAAACGGAAAATAGACAAGTTGCTACAATGATATTTGAGCTATTTGCGCTTCACTGCACGAACATGAGAAGCACAGGCCGAGGGTCTGCGGAAGCTTTTTCGCAGGAGCTGTTGGTGGTCGGCGGTGGTTCGGGTACGCCGGGGCGGCGGCCTTGGGTGGTGGGGGTCCTCTTGGCGAGCGGGCGAGCCAGGGGCCCAGGTGCTGGCCGGCGACCACCGACCGTGTGGGCGGCATGGTAGCCGGGAGCTGATCGTCGTGGCGGTGGGGTGGGTGCCGTCTTGCGGCGGTCCATCCCCCCGGGTTGGAGGCAGAGAGTTTGCCGAGGGGAAACCCTGCCCTTTGGGTCACGGCAGCGGCGTCTCCGGACGTCGTTCCCTTGTTGAAGGTGTCGTTGCGGTGTTCTCTCGGTCTCCCTCGTGCTCCGGGTGTAAACCTGGATCCTCGGATCGGGCGGTGGCGGCGCTCTGGTGTCGTGTTCTTCTTGAAGACGCCGCCTTGGAGCACTCGACGTGTGGTTCTACGACGGAGGTATGGCGGAGCTGCGGTGTCTTCGGATGGTTGGAGCTGCGGTGTGTCTCCCTCGGCCAGGCTTGATGCGGGTCGGCACATCCGGGTCTTCTCCTCCCTCAACGCTGCTTGGTGGTTTGCGGGCAACTTGGTTCGGTTCCTGGGGGTGGTCGGCCCCTGGTGGCGTTGCTGCAGCGGTGGTGGGTTCTCGACGGCGCGCGTGAAAATGGCTCGTCCTTTGGAGGAGCTCCGGTCCAACACTGTAGACGTCTTGCGCTTGCCTCCCGTATGTGTAGTAGTTGTAATGGCCGCGCCTTTTGCTTTCGATCCCGGGTGTTGCTCCGGTGGGAGTCATCTTGTGTGGGTGTGTTGTTCTTTTTCGTGCAGCATCATGTATCCTTTCGCCGTTCTGGCGTTATTAATTTAACGTCGGGCCTTTGGCCTTGTATCTAAAACATGAGAAGCACAGACATCGAAAACTGCACTTCATTGCGACTCCATTCAGGACCTCTCCCAGTGTTTGAGCCTACAACACATGGAGTACTATCTAGACATAGGATTCAAAATCATAAAAAAACCAAGAACAATGAAAAATATATTTGAGACTATGATCGATTTTATCTCTAATAAAAGAACATTTTGGTTCTCAGAAAAATATGTCAAGAGAATTATAAAGGAAAGAAACCAATGACAAATGGTGAAAATCAATTCAAGTTGCAAAGTGATGGACTATTGCGAGTATGAAAAAAATTCTATTGGGATAAATGCACTACTACTGATAAATTCCTTTGTCATTTAGACTCAAACAATCATTCTTTATTGCAGGTCCTTATTGCTGGCAGCATAGTCGCAGGAAACACCTCTGATACCAATGGTAGATTGTTTTTGCAGGTACTAAAATGATAAGTTCCTTATTTTCTAAAAAAAATGATGAAATGGTTCTGAATATTTTATCTTGTAAAAACGTCTGCAGCAAAACTTTTCATACATGGCGCTGCTACACGATGATCTTACATTAACTACTCTACTGAGATTGCACATTTCCAGGTATACGAAGAAGGAAAAAAAAAACTGAATGGCAAAACAGTTTTATTATAATATTTGTATTCCGGTTTCACTTCGGAACTGATAAATAATGCATAAAGATGCCCAAAATTCGTCATCACCTGGAAACTATGACAATGCTTGGCCAAATACTATTTAGGGTACAAAAAAATGTGCTACGCAGTAGCAACCAAGCTCTAACGGAAAAGTCTTGCAATCAAACATTTGAAAACCTGTTTAATGTAAGTAATCTGAAAATCAAAAGTGAAGTGATATATTTTATAAATTATGTATGTTACTAACCTGTAAGAAATGGTTTCACAGGTCGATCTTCTCTACTACTATTAAAAGAGCAAACATATTCTTTCCTAAATGCACCCCAACACCGCACACAGAACAATGAAGACCAATTTCCACCTCAAGATCAAACCCACTTGATTAGATATAACCGTCAATCTAAGAATAACCCCCACCAAAAAGTACGCTTAGTATTTGAAGACATGGTGCTTGATGAGGTCAATACTTACATCATTTTATGGAAATAATACTTGCAGTACACTTTGATAATGAATGTGAAAACCCTTCCTTACTACTTAGGTTGTAGAAGACGACAACTGCGACAAGGAAACAAATACTCACGCATTCTACCATACATGGAATTACTACATAGCATTTTCCTCAAGCATTTAGATCAATATCAGATAGCCCAATCTACCAACAAGTATATCTTAATAAAGCACTAGAAAAGGTTCAGATCATCAAACCCCGAGTAACAGTATATACTAGCACATACTCATCACAGAATGCTTTAAATGATGAAGTTCGATGAAAAAATACGAAGTTAATTCCCAGGTTTTCCAAATAAATTATCCTAATCCTCATTGAAATAGTCAAACTTTGTATACAAGCTCACATCCTAGCAAACAGACCACTTGCACTTTCAGGCTCATAGTCTGCATTCAACTAACTCACAGACTAGCACAAACAATTGGGTTCCGCTAGCTTTTGGACCATGGGCAAACACGAAGGTAGCTACACCTCCCCGTCAAATGAGGGCTAAGGAATTATGAAAGATGCATTGAAGACATAAAAAAAGTGTCCAGTAAATAATGTAGAAAGAAAGTGAAACTGAGGAATATGACTGTGAGATATCTCTACTACTTCTTTATTTGCATGTAAAATGTGGTTCACCTATTCTACTGTTTCGTGAGTTAATGATCATACAGGCGGTTTCGATGGTGGCTAACTCTAAAGAAAGAAGATAAGATACAAGTATGCATGTGTTACACATATATGCGTGCTTCAGGACACAAGCAAACTCAACAATAATGGAGATAGAAACCAGGGAACATATATCGCTACGACATATCAAATTCTAAGAAGAAAAACTAAAATGCAATTCAATAGTAAAGTGGACTCTCTCATAACAACTACCAAAGTAGGTTATGTGACCTGCGTCAACATAGGACCAGAAAATTGCTGCTGTTTGTTAGTGGAAGATAAGAACGGATGAACAAAGAAGAACAAGAACCAAGTGTTGCTCACCCGATTGGCACTAGCTGACATGATCTTGTCAAAGAAAAAGTGGCCCCTCCTCCTTCTCCCGGTCTTGGAACCAGCTATCCAAGTTAAGAAAAAGGTTAAGAATAGCATAGGAAGAGTTCCCCACGCTGAACTCATCCCCACAAAAGGAAAAAGGAAAACAAGAGAATAAGAAAGAAAACCAAACAACTGAAGAATACTGGAGAAAAGATAGCAACATTTAAACTGAACACTAGAGTCGGAGAAAGAAAGGCCGAAGATATATCCCAAACAACTAGGTAGATACTATAGCACACTCAAAAGAAAGCAATGAAGTTCAAGATCAGGCCCCCTGCATGCAGAATATAGCGAACCAAAGTATAAAAGAATGTGCAGAAACTACAGAAAGACCGAGGAGAAAAGTAGGGGGTTCCAGGACCGAATGACGCAATGAAGACCGAGGAAAGATGGAAGAGTGAGGCATAGGAATGAAAAAAATGAGTGAAGATGAAAGACAAACTGAAGGAATATTAACTCGTGATTGAGGAAAGATAAAAGACTGAAAGATGAAATACTGAAAAGCAAACTCACAGAGAGCGCAAAGAGCTAACTCACCCTTAATTTGAGAAAGCAAATGAGCTCGCCAAGGTTGGGTACTGAGCCAGCTGAAAGCACCATTTTAAAATGAATTGTCGTCTCTGGTTGCATAGTCAAACTTTGTACACAAGCGCGCTTTAGTGCCTACCCAATAATACATTAGTCTCTAATGTGCATTCAACTAACTCACAGAGACTCTATCAGTAGCTTCTGGACCGTGTGCAAAGATAGCTGCACCTCCCTGTCCGCTCAAACCTCTTTGGTTTCAAACGATGAGAGTTAGTGAGGGCATCCATATATTGACAATCTAATCCACTAACACGATTAAGATTATTGGATTTTTTTTTGCAAGATACACCTGATGAAACTAATGAAATACACTGCCCTACATCCATCATGTTCAACATACAGTCAGGAGATAGAAGACAGATTGCATTCTTGTTATACTTGTAGGGCAGTGTAATTCATTAAGAAAAAGAATGCAAGACTTAAAAATAACTAGACTGAAGAGCATTACTTAGAAATGAATCAACATTACTACTTAACTAATCGCTTCATGGCTGCATCACTACTGAATTAATCCCTTGCATAGCTGAATAGCTATATAGTTCAATATGTTCCAAATAATTAAAATAACATACCCTAAAATCAACTAAAAATTCGTCCAGTATCAAACAAGATTGCACACCTAAATGATGTTGTTCCGGTATCACACAACAACATCATGAAGACTCAACCATAAAAAATACACAGAAACCTAACATCCGAGCTCCCCAACTACATCCGCGCGTTCCCTATTAAATATGAGTTACCACCACCATAGAAAAATAGGTCACCGACTTTGCAGATCTAGTGGCGGCAGCCTCACCTGATCCACCGCCCTGAACCAAACCTCACGCAGAGGAGCTACATAGAAAGTGAAACCATAGCACACAGGTACAGAGGGAAAAAAGGTAGAGGAGTGCCCGTCTCGCAGGCGGCAGCCATGTCTTTGACGCTCACAAATCGTCGTTCTCTCCGCCACAGGGCTTGTAGGATCGCGATCCACAGCGCTCTCCAACACCGGCCGCACCGGATGCGAGGCAACCACTCTCTTCGTCGACGAAGGCGCATGCCCGCGAAGCGCGTCTCCCTCCGTTGCCGGACGCGCTGGCTGCGGGGTCGGAGCCCGCCTATCCGCCATGGGAGCACCCGCATCTCCCCTTCTTCTCCTGAAGAACAGCGGCTTCGGAGAGAAATGAAATTCAAAAGAAAAGGGCAAAAAAGGCTGCGTTACTAAGCCCACATGAGAGAAAAAATAAAAAATGAGAGAGGCTGAGAGGAGCGCCGAGATTCGGGACAGAGGAGAAGATCTGGTGGTCTATGCACCAATTTCGAAACAGCTAGCTGTTTATTAGGCAAAGTGTAAAATAATATTCTACAAATGCACATTGGGAAACCGTTTTTTGAGTCAAAATGTTGAGAAACGTTGACTCATCCTTATCCTATCAAGTGCAGAAAAGTTAAGAAACATTTGGATAATATATACATACTCTGTACATATCTAAGAAAAGATATGGTCCTATATTTTTTTAATTAATGAAGATAGATAAGGAAAGAAACACTAATCAACTATAAGGTGAACATACCCAATTACGGCTGGTAAGTTTCTAAAAGAATGTAAACGATCAAGATTGCATTTCCTACCTATTCTGTATCAGGATATACTTTCAAACGAACAATGGCATTTATAACATTCCAATTAATAGAGGATCTGGATAGAGCAGGTTATATCCGCTAATTGATCATTACCTTTTTTCTACGCCCCTTAATCTGGAAGCATACACGAAACAGAATTGATAGATGACATCTATAAGCATATATATGCCTCATATATATGAGGCTATCTCATCCAAAGATTCATCCAGCCAGCACCCAGCGACAAACATCTCTTCATATTCTAAATCTCCTAGCCTACCAGCACCCCGATCCCATAACTTTGCCAATCACACCTTTGCAATGGAGAATGTTGTCGTGTTGATTGTTGGTGCTGGTCCAGCAGGTCTCGCGACGGCGGCGTGCCTTACCCAATTCTCCATTCCCTATGTCATCGTCGAGCGTGAGGACTGCAGCGCGTCACTTTGGCGCAACCGCGCTTACGATCGCTTGAAGCTGCATCTTGCAAAGGAATTCTGTGAGTTACCGCACATGTCATACCCATCAGATGCACCAACATACATACCAAAAGCCATGTTTGTCAAGTACTTGGATGACTATATGCTGCGTTTCAATATTCAGCCCAAGTATCTCACTAGCGTGGAGTCATCCACATATGACAATGATAAGAAGTGTTGGTCGATAGTGGCTCATGACATAACAGAGTGTACAACAATGAACTTCATTGCCAAGTTCCTTGTTGTGGCAAGTGGTGAAAATAGTGCAGAGAATATTCCGGTGATCCCTGGACTGGACAGTTTTCCGGGTGAGACCATCCACTCGTCAAGGTACAAGTCAGGCAAGAGCTTCTCCGGTAAGAGCGTGTTGGTCATTGGATCTGGCAACTCTGGAATGGAAATCGCTTACGACCTTGCGACCCATGGATCCAATACTTCGATTGTCATACGAAGCCCGGTATGTTCACTATATAATTTTATTTGGTAACAGGGATACAATTTCTTAGTATTATTACCACCAGAATGATATTTTTTATCTTGCATTTGTGGCTGCAGATTCAGGTAATGACAAAGGAACTATTGCGGTTGGGTATGACACTAGCCAACCATCTTCCACTGTATCTAGTGGATAACCTCCTGGTTACGGCAGCCAAATTCATATTTGGAGACCTATCAAGGCATGGCATCACAATGCCAAAAATGGGCCCAATGATACTCAAGTCAAAAACTGGCCGATCCGCTGTGATTGATGTTGGTACTGTTGGGTTAATTAAAAAAGGCATCATCCAAGTAAGTATATCCTCGGACATGATATAAACCTTATATATATACCACATATTATATTACTATGCCAGTTTATTAACATTTTCTTTACCTCTTATAGGTTCAAGGAAGCATTAGTAAGATCATGAGCAATATAGTTAAATTTCAAAGCGGGGACGAAATCTCATTTGACGCAATCGTATTTGCAACTGGATATAGGAGCACAGCAAATATGTGGCTCAAGGTATTAACAATTGATTTTTTTGCCTAAGTCAGATTCTTTTTTAAGCAACACTCATTAGATCTTCTTACCAAGTTATATGTTATTTATGAGTGCAGAATGGTGAGAGCATGTTAAATGACCATGGACTGCCGACCAAAGAATATCCGAATCATTGGAAAGGTGAAAATAGGCTCTATTGTGCTGGGTTGGCGAGGAGAGGATTGGCTGGTATTGCCGCAGATGCCAAGAATATCGCCAATGACATTAAATCTGTGATAGGCTCTATGGCCGGCTAAATTAGCCTTTATATGTACTTTAAGGGGCCGAGTCTGTTAGACTATTGATATCTTTGAGACATCTTCATTTCAAGGCTCATATGTGCTAGGGAGTAAGCTCTGCGTTTTTATAAAAGGGCCATCTAGTTCTACTCTCTTTGTGTAAAAAAGCTTTGTAATTTTTGCAGACTTCCGGTTCTCTACCGTATTCTATTTACTTGAACTTATATGTGTAAAACTCCTGGGATCAGTAGTGTAGTTTCTGCATAAAAAGCTCCTGTGGCATGTTTTGCCCCAACCCTCAAATCAACTGCATGATTCGCTACAATCCATTTCAGATACAGTAATGTTATTCAGCCGTCCTAAGATGACACTAGGTGATGAGAGTTATATACTGTATCGCCGGTGCAAGGCTAGTTCCACGAGAAGTGAAATTTGATGTCACGCAAATTAACATATTCCCTCTGTCTTTGAATACAAGGCCACATCATGTTTTTAGGACAAACTTTAGTCGTTAATGTTGCCAATAAGCTTTAAGTTATATACAACAAAAGGTATCTCACTGGATGCACATTTCAAATAACTTTCCAATGATATATTTTTTATGAAATATAACTCAATTTTTGTTGACCAAAATTAAAAGTCAAAGTTTGACACTAAAAACGAAGTGGCCTTGTATATAAAAACGGAGGGAGTATGTGCTAGGGAGTAAGATCTGCTCATGTATACTATTAACTAGGGCCTTGTACTTCTACTCTCGCTGGGTAAAAGAGCTTCCTAATTTTTGTTGAACTTGCGGTTTTCTACCGTATTCTGTTTATCTTAATTTATACATATGCAGAAGTCCTGGGACGAGTAGTGTATTAGAGAAAGTCCAATGCAGCAGCTATCTAGGTCACCAAATCGAAATGACGTAGTAGATGATTTAATTGGGCGAAAAAGGGCCCTCCAACCCAGTCAACAACGGACAAGGCAAAAATAGAGAATCACCAAATTACTTCTCCATGCGGGATTAATTTGCGCACCTGGGGAAGTGTAGGCAGATCGCAAAGCTGGTTGCGCCGTTCCATCCCGCGCCGCTCGGAAGGAGAAATCGCGAGGAATTTCCTCATCTTCATTTACTGCGCCGCCGCCGCCGGAAGGAAAACTTGCAGGTCTTCAATCTTCTTTTTCTTCCCTGTGCTGCTACCGTGCGCTCTCGCGACCTAACAAAAATGGAGAACGGGAAGGTGGAGGCCTTAGCTCGAACTGGTGGCAGTGGCCGGAGGACGGAGAAAAATTGAGGTAGGCCGAACTTATATATAATAAAGAAATGTAAAGATCAAAATAATACGGAACTTTGTCACTAGTCAAGGACTCAAGGTGTATAGTTTTACATGGATTAACGGCAGGATCATCAATTCGGCCCGGCCTAACAAGCCTTTTTACATGGGTGCACCGAGCATCAGCAATTCGGCCCGGCCCAAGAAGCAGTCGGATGTATGCAGTCGCCCACTACGGGATGGCCTCACAAATTCTATCTCTTCTCGCCTAGAGCACAAAATGCTGTGAGTGAGCAGGGGAGAAGAAGATGGCTGCTACTAGCCTCAGTTCCTCCCCCTCCAAGGTTGCCACTGCCAAAGTAAGCTCTCCGTCCATCTTCTTCCTCCCGCTTTATTTCCATTTGCTAGCTAGGAAATAGGAATCATGTCGATTAAAATTAGAAATAGTCACCTTTATTTCCATTTGATGAAGAGATCGAATTCCGCTACTCAATTCAGTCCGTACTTTGGTTTACGCAGCTAGGAGGCATCTCCAGACCTTCCTCGTCCTACACCCAGCTCGCCTTCTGCTCGAGACATGCTTTTCAGAAGATAGGAACCGCTACGGCGGCTCTGCAAAGGCCTCAGAATGAGCTCAAGCATGCAAGACCCTGCGCGGCCTCGGCCACTGACAACGACCAAGTAGCGCCAGCGGAGGCAGTACAAGAAACAACCATCAGCGCCGGCCCGGTGACGTCGGGCAACAGTAACGGCCAGCAGCCGCAGCCGAGTGAGCCGCCGAAGCGGGTGCCGCTCACGGCGCGGGAGCGGCTGCGCGCGGCGCGCGTGCTGGGAAAGTACGCGGAGCCGGGGGAGAAGAAGAAGAAGGGGCCGGCGGAGTTCGGGAGCGGGTTGCTGGACGTGCTGAGAGAGACGGAGCAGGGCGCCGGCGGCAAGAAAGGCGGGAGGAAAAGGTCGGGCCTGCCGGAGGCGCCAAGCAACCTGCTGGACGACACGAAGCGGGGGATGCCCAAAGACGGGTGGACTTTCGACTGGCTGGCGGCGCTGCCTGTGGGCACGGACGTGCTCATCGTCGCGGCGTCCTTCAGCATCATCACCACCGTCATGTTCGGCACCACCTACCTCGTGTGGAAGCTCGGTGCCATACACTTCAACGAGTACTAGCTCGCTAGATTTGAGTGTCTGATGATGTTTGGGGTCGATAGTTGCGTGATTCTGTACAATAATGCCGTTTATTGTATCAGGCAGATTTTGAGCAGACCAATACACCGTGTTCGTACGAATTATTTATTAATGCCCAGGATTTTACCATAGAAGTGAAATACAATGGTTATCTAATATCCTGTGTGAACCTGTTCACTAATGTGGCTGTAGTTTAGTGGTGAGAATTCCACGTTGTGGCCGTGGAGACCTGGGCTCGAATCCCAGCAGCCACACATTTCTGTTTTTTTGGCCTTTCGCTGTATGTTTTTCCTGACGGTTCGATGATTATACTATTGACGGCCTTGATTAGATCGTACTGACAGCCCGAACCCGCCGATTTGCACGTCGCCCCATCCCCTTCGCCCCCTTCCTTCCTTCTGCCGATTAGCCGCCGGCGAGACACCTCCCCTTCCCGACGAGATGGATCCCCGCGCAGGCGGTTCCACCGCCGCTCCCTCGACGTCAGCCGCAACCCCAGGTTATTTACCTTGCCCATTTTGCTCGCGTACCCGGTCAGACCAGTGTCACCCGTCGACGCTAAAACCCTAGCGCGCTCCTTGTCGAGCCATTCCTTGCAGTTGCAGGCGCGGGCGCGGAGACGAAGGAGGGCGTCGGCAAGCAGGTGGTTCTCATCCTCGTCGGTCCCCCGGGCAGCGGCAAGTCCACGTTCGCCGAGGCCGTCCTAAACGGTGCCGCCACCGCCAGCGGCCGCCCATGGGTCCGCGTCTGCCAGGTGAGCCGCACGCCCGGTCGCGCGCCACTCTCTCTTCCTGCTACTTTGCTTAATGGTCGCGCGCCATTGTGAATTTGATGATTGAAGGCAAGCATTTGCAAATGCCAAATGGGGGATAACCTGACCCGGCTTTGAAATTGCTTATATTTTGCGTGATTCCTCTTCTGTTACTAGTTCGAAATTGTAGTTTCAGTCTGACGGTAGTAATACTAACCATATAAAAATGGCACCACATGTGGAATTAGAAAACATGTCAAACTCAAAACACTAAATTCCTATTTCCTGAGCATGTTGGAGTGATTTGAGTTGTGCATTTCCTGTGATTAAACAATAGAAATGCTGCACAATTTTACTTGGCTTGCATATTAAGAGTCGTATTCTTCAACCGAAAATCCAGCAAATGTGACAGTATTTTGTGTGTGTGCGTATCTTTGTCTAGGATACAATTGGAAAAGGCAAAGCTGGGCAACATTTTTTCCTTGGCTTTCATGTTAAGAGCCATGTTTATCGAATGAAATTGCAGGAAACGTGACAACATTTTGTTGTGGGTGCTTGTTGTTGTGTAGGATACAATTGGAAAGGGCAAAGCTGGGACTAAAATACAGTGCTTGAAGGCCGCAGCGGATGCTTTGAAGGAAGGAAAGAGCGTTCTCATTGACCGGTGCAACTTGGAACGTGAGCAACGTGCCGATTTTGTGAAGCTTGGCTGCACCGTACAAGCTGATGTGCATGCTGTTTTCCTTGATCTCCCTGCGAGGGTTTGCATCTCGCGCTCAGTTAGCCGAACAGGGCATGAAGGGAATGTGCAGGGCGGGATGGCGGCCATGGTTGTCAACCGCATGCTGAAGAAGAAGGAGACACCGTTGCTGACTGAAGGTTTCAGTCGGATCATGTTCTGTCAGGATGACGATGACATTAAGAAGGCACTTGACACGTATAGTGCCTTAGGGCCTTCAGATTGTCTTGCTTCGGGAGTATTTGGTCAGAAGAGCAAGGTGCCTGTACAAGCTGGTATAATGAGATTTCTAAAGAAGGCAGATACTTCTAGTGTTGAAAAATCTAGTGGAACTATGCTTGTATCAAGTGAAAGAGAGCCAGGGCAGCAAAATACTTCGCTAAAACAGGACAACCTTGAACCTGGTGGCACATGTTCAATGGAAGTAGAAAACAAGCCGAATAATATGAAGGTAAATGAAGAACAAAGTAAAGGAAGTGTTTCTTCTGACATCAATTCGCACGCTCTGGCATTTCCGTCAATTTCTACTGCTGACTTCCAGTTCGATCTTGAGAGAGCATCTGACATTATAGTGGACGCAGCTACTGAATATGTGCAGAAGCATAATAATGGAAGACTAGTTCTTGTGGACTTGAGTCAGAAATCAAGAATTTTGTCGTTGGTCAAGGACAAGGCTGCTAAGAAGAGCATTGACTCCAGCAGATTTTTCACATTTGTGGGAGACATCACCCAATTGAAGTCAAAAGGAGGTCTTCAATGCAACGTGATTGCTAATGCTGCCAACTGGTAATTACTATTTTTTCACTTAAGTACTTATAATGCACATGTACCAAATGCAGATTTACTTCCAGATTATGTTATATATGTTGAGTACTTGAATCCTGCTGTGTTCCTGCTCGTAGTCAAACTGGAGCTTTTGTTTTTGTCTTTCGCAAGCAGAAATGGTTAAGCCCCTCCCTCCTCTATCATGGACCTTGGAGATGATGCCTGTAACTTTCGTGCAGGAGGTTAAAAGCTGGAGGTGGAGGAGTTAATGCAGCAATATTTAATGCTGCTGGAGAAGCTTTACAGCGTGCAACCAAGGAATGTGCTGACACATTGAGACCTGGTAGCTCTGTTGCTGTTCCACTTCCATCTACTTCCCCTCTGCATCAACAGGAAGGGGTGACCCATGTCATACATGTTCTCGGACCAAATATGAACCCAATGCGGCCAGATTGTCTGAAGAATGACTATACCAAAGGGTGTAAGATTCTTCACGATGCATATACGTCACTTTTTGAGAACTTTGCATCCATCGTCCAGAGCCACACGGTGAAGCGGAATGATGAAACTCCATCAAAGAAGTCAGCGTCTGGAGTGATATCACCTAATGATTCAAAAATGAAGCGACAGGACAGCCATGATTCTGAAAGGACCAAGAAATATAAGCTACTTCCACCTATTTTGCCAAACCATGAGCACAATGGGACTAAAACACAAAATTGTCATGATAACTCTATGGGGTCGTCTGATGCTCCGAATGAAGCTAGAGAGGAAGACAGCAATAAGAATGGTGCGGTCACCAATAAGACATGGGGATCCTGGGCACAGGCTCTTTATGAGGTTGCCATGCACCCAGAAAAATATAAGAACTCGGATTCTATCCTGGAGACATCTGATGAAGTTGTTGTTCTAAAGGACATGTATCCAAAGGTATTGTGAAATTAAATGCCCTTTCCCCTTGATTTATAATGCTATTCACTATTCAGTGGTCTGGTTGACATCTCAGCAAAGCTCTTTATATATGCAGGCCAAAAAGCATGTGTTGGTCATATCTAGGACAGATGGTCTTGATTCTCTAGCAGATGTCAAGAAAGAGCACTTGTCTTTGCTGAGGAGTATGCATTCAGTTGGGGTGAAGTGGGCACAGAAGTTCCTAGAAGAAGATGCATCTCTGACATTCAGACTTGGATATCATTCGGTACCGCCTTAACTCAGCGTTGAACTGTTTATTCCTGTTTCTCTCTCCAGAGTTTATGGTGGCATGAGCAAGAGCAAATCCTACCTGTCTTTGTTTCTGCAGGTTCCATCCATGCGGCAGCTGCACCTTCATGTTATAAGTCAGGATTTCAACTCACCCAGCTTGAAAAACAAGAAGCACTGGAATTCCTTCACAACCGAGTTTTTCCTCGATTCTGTTGATGTCATGGAGGAGGTTGAGCAGCATGGATACGCAACTGTCAGCCCTGATGAGAAGCTTCTTGCAATGGAGCTAAGGTGCCACAGATGCAGGAGCGCCCACCCGAACATCCCGAAGCTCAAATCCCACATCGCAGCCTGTAAGTCCTCCTTCCCCTCCCATCTTCTGAAGAAAGACAAGCTGTTGTCAGCTTGAGCACCTCGTATGGACTGCACTTAGAAGATTGAACTTGACAGAAACAGAATGATCCTTGTAAGCACATTTTGCATTTCATGCTGTTAGAAGGATGGGCCACTTCCGAGTTTGTATGCCAATGTTGCACAAACTTATTCTGCAGATAGCTGAGCAGCCTGAGCTTTTGTAAATGTTCATGTCCTACTCTGCATTCTAGGAGTATATGTCTTCACATCTTTCGGTTAACCTACTCGCTGCTGTTAGAGATCGCCTCAAAGGGCAAACAAGTTCTTTATTTCTTGAATGATGCAATGCAATGGACCCATTTACAGAATGCTGCTCGTCTGGCCTGACTTTGACATGTGAGTAGAGTACTTGTGTTCCATTAAAAGATCTAAGTATAGTGCTTATTAATGCCGAACGAAGTTCCGATTTTTGCTTGTTTGCTTTTAGACACATAATCATCCTCTTGTCTTACAAGTGAACCAACCACACTTCGGACCATCGTCCGCGTACGTCAAGGTTTATGCAGCTCGTAGCAATATTATAATCCAAGCAACTAAATAGTAATTCAACCAGGACAAGTAGGAGAAGTGATTTAGTTAAGAAAGAACTAAACTATCGTGATAAATTGTCTTCATGACCCCAAAGATCCAGATCCAAATCGTCGCTTCCCTTTGTGGAAACGAAATGACATTTCTCCTTCCAGGAAAACAACAGCAGATAGCTCTGCCCCGTGTCCTCCTCACATGCGGAAACTTCAAAGGTTCTACACAAAGTAGCCTTTGATATCTGCGGTGCCCACGTAAACGCAGAGCGTGCCGTCTGCATTAGGTGATTAGTTAATGGCTCATTGGCCGCTGGTTTGCATGGGGACCACCTTAGTCGGCTAAAGCAACAGATTACAGAAGGTGGCAATATCAAAACCCACAGACAGACATATGGTTCCAGTCCAGGAGAAGCGACGAGTTCTGTGCAGATGCACGCACGCTTGGCTGGCTTGCTGAGAAAGAAGGTGCAAAGCCTACTTGCTGCACCAAGTTGTTGTTTTCTACTCCCTCCGTATTAAAATATAAGATATTTTAATATTTCTCTTTTCATTCATATCTAAATATGTTTTAGTGCAAGATTCAAATGAATCTTACACTAAAATATGTCTATATACGGATGGAAAGAAAAATGCTAAAACATCATATATTTTGATACGGAAGGAGTTTTCTTCTACGGAGTGCTCCAATACTTGCTAGTACCAGCTTACCACTATCAGCTCATTTTCTTATCAAAATTAGGGAATACGGAATAGCAGATACGCCCTTGCTTTTCATAGTTGCAAGGTTCGGTCTTCTGCATGTGATCCAGCGCTCACAGATTCCTCAAGCCGCAACCACTCAGTGCCTCCTGATTTTCAATTCCACACGGCCGAACGTTTCATAGCAGATACTAGTAACACAAATAGCCAAGGCAAGCTAATTTTTTCTAATACTACATAGCATTCGCAGGGTAAAACACGGGGATGGTCATAACAAATAGACACAAAACTGCAGAACAGAGGAGGAACATAACGCATACAATGTTCACATTATTTGATTAGGCGCCCAACGGCCAACGCGCTGCTGCTGCTGCTGCTACTACTGAGGGTTTGGTGGTCTACTGAGGGTTTGGTGGCCTGGAGTTGGCAGCAGAGACCCTGGAGCCCCATTCCAGCAGCTCTTTGCTGGTGTCGTCCTTGTGCGCGATCACCTCGATGAAGCAGAACGAGTCCTTCTTCTCCCCTAATGCTGTCTCTATCGCTGCAGTCAGCTCCTCCTCACATTTCACCTGGAAAACACAACAATATCACAGCATCCATCAGCAGCAACTCCGCAAGCTCGGTACAGTGTAATGCTTGCACTGCCCTATGCAATATGCAATTGCTTACCTTCACAGTCCAGCATTTGCCCTCCCCGTTGTGGATGGCATCCACAAAGCCGGTGTAGTTCCAGTTCTTGATGACATTATAAGGTCCGTCGTGGATCTCCACCTCGATGGTGTACCCACCATTGTTGATCAGGAATATTATGCTGTTCTGCTCGCACCGCAGCATGGTCGACACATCCTGTGCTGTCACCTGCGGAAAATGGAATCCCCAGGAAATCACATTAGAAACAGCCCATACTGCGCCAAATTGCAGCACATAGGAGCAGCAGATCAGATTGAGGGATATTTCACCTGGAAGCTCCCATCACCAATGCAGGCAATCACACGCTTGTCGTTTGCCCCTTGTGCGTACCCAAGCAATGCACCCACTGACCATCCAATCGAACCGTACTGCATTTGGAATTCATACCTGCAGATGTGCAACAACCCTGCTTAGCACAAGACAAAGAACAAGGAAACACACACCATTACAACGTTATAGAATCAGAATGCTCACCCGCAGCCCTCTGGCAGCTTCAGCTTCTGGCAGTTGAACCAGGAATCACCAGTCTCGGCTAGAACTGCATTGTCACTCGTAAGCATATTTTGGATGTGCTTGAAGAGCACATTGACACGCAGCGCCTCGTTCGCCTCGCCCTTCAATGGATGACCCTCAGGCACAAATATCCTCTTGTAGTTCTCATAGGCAGTGGTGTTCTTCTGAACCCGCTTAGCCAATTCAGACAAGTACTCCTTCATCATAATGCAGCCAAATGCCGGGCCGTTCCCAACAGTTACACGGTCAGGCTGCACGATGATAGCCTTGTCCTTCTTGAGTAGGAAAGAGTAGCCCACAGAGCTGTAGTCATTGAAGATAGGGCCTGCGAAGAGGTACGCGTCGGCCGATTCAACTATCTCGGCACAAAATGCAGTGCTGACAGCGCCCCAGTAGGTGCCAAGGAAGTGGGGGTGCGTCTCTGGAACAAGGCCCTTGGCCGATGGCATTATCGCATAGGCATAGCCACTTGAATCTGCAAGGTCCATGAAGTTCTTTGCTGCCTTAGCTACGCGTAATTTGGGGCCGGCAACAAGGACTGGCTTCACTGCCTTGTTCAGGAAGTGGACCGTTGCCTCCACTGCAGCCTCGAGCCCCATCTTGTTGCTCATCCTGCAATTTGATAACACAATTCAATTCATTAGATGGCTTCAATTAATTATGTTAGAGCACACAGTGCAGTATGACAAAAGAAAAACTCGATTCAGTTCATCAGGTCACTTCAAATAGAATTTACCATCTTAAATTTTGAATACTAATGATTCCACTAGGCTCAGTTTTTTGGGTGACAAAATTTGAAGCTCCCATCAGCTTAGTACATGCAAATCAAGAGTTACGCATATTGTGGTGTGCACTAGTGGATGATTTAGGGGAAATGTTCCATCATCCAAGATAACGTGTTCGCATAATAATTAGGAAAAAACATCTGGCCAGACTAAAAAACAATACAGGGGAAGAAAAAGGCTGGTGAGAAATAGTACTTGGGGCCATAAACAAGGGGACTGGATCAGGGCAAAAGGTGGGGTGAAGTAGCCCCGGGAGGTTGCAGCTGATGCTGATATACACCGGCTTGCTCTCCCTCAGCGCCGTCGCAATCGCCGTGTCGATCTGCTCGTGCGCGTCGTCCAGATTGGTCACCACTGCCTGAATTGGGGGAGGAACCAACGAGATCAAGAGCCGCTCCTCAAACCCAACAAATTACAGAAATCAGGAAGAGGCAAACCTGGTGGCAAGTGATGGTCTGGAAGCAGCGGAGCTCCTGGGAGAAGTCGGGGACGCCGATGGTGTGGTGGAGGATGCGGTTGGTGCCGTAGTCGTTGGAGTTGGGCCCGCCGGCGATGCAGATGACGGGCAGGTTCTCGCTGTATGCGCCGGCGATGGCGTTGAGGACGCTGAGGCCGCCGACGGTGAAGGTGACGGCGCAGGCGCCGACGCCGCGGGCGCGCGCGTAGCCGTCGGCCGCGTACCCGGCGTTGAGCTCGTTGCAGCAGCCGACGAGGCGGAGGCCGGGCTCGTCGACGAGGTGGTCGAGCAGCGTGAGGTTGAAGTCCCCGGGGACGGCGAACACGTCGCCGACGCCCACCTGCACGAGCCGCCGCGCCAGGTGCCGCCCCAGCGACGCCTCGCCGGCCGACGCCGCCGCGGGGTGGGAGGGCATGATCGGGGCCCCGTGAGCCGACGCCGGGCAGCCCACAGCGCCGTTCGCCGCCGTCGGTGACGGGCCCATGTTGGTGTCCATCACGATCCGGGCCGAGGAATACGCTGGTGTATTGTGGAGTGGGGGATGGCACCAGAGCAGAGTGGTGTCTTGTTTTGTTTTGTTGCTTTGACGCGTGCCGGGTCTGCTGTTTTGACGTGTTTGACGACGAGGGCAGGGTCCGTGTCCACGTTTTATACTACCCTGGCCTGGATGGCACATGGAGAGCGAATTGTGATTTAGTCATACTGGCAGGGGTGTTGGAGCAAAACACGCATTGCTTCCTTCTGGAAAGGGGAAACCGCGGGCCGCGCTGCGCCGCAGTGGGAGCTGGCCTGGCCCGGTGGGTGGGTCTAGCGCTGCACAGACCATGCCTGGTTGGGTGGTGCACTCCAGAGCCTCATCCAGGTCCCACATGTCAGCTGCACACACAGGTATCAGCTTAGAATCTTTATTGGGATTCGCCTTGCAACCAAGGAACGCGCCGATCCGGGGTAGAGTGTGAGCGGTATTTGGTTTGGGTCGCGGGTTTGGATCTTGTTTAATGCGCAAGGTGACAAGGTGTGGTACTTTCCAGTTTCCACTCGCTCGAACCAGGGGCGACGTCGACCAATCCTTGTGAGAGGCGCGTCCATGCATGAACCAGACGGTGAATCGAATCGTGCGGCGGTCCGCGCAGTCAGGCTTGAATAGTCGAATTGAATGCTACTTCTTGTGTGTTTTTTTCAAAGAGTTGAGTGAGGTATTTGTGTTTTTTATTAAGAAAAATATAAGGTACATCATATAAACTATTGGGAAATGTAGTGAAGCGATGGATTCATAGGGTTTGCATGGTAAGTTTAAAGGACTTAAATTCTTAGTATTTTTTCCTAATGTGGTAGGAGTAGTTTGTTTTGTAGAATTAAATCATATACGAGTAGGATTTCTTCGTTCGTTTGCTTAAATAATTAGCATGCTTTCCTCTCTTAAAATAGATGCAACACTCTGTATCAATCTTAATATGATGGTTGCAACAAGAGTCACGAGTATAAGATAATTGAAGCCCACATAATTTTTTCTTCCAACATAAGCATGTTTCTTCTCTGTGTTACAGAGTAGAGTTCAATAATGCTATAGCGCTTTCTTGAATGTGGCATCATTAGACGAGTAGGCATGTCAATATCATTTTTATCCTACCAAAAATTAATAATAATTCTTCTACACGGAGTATCATTGAACAACATAGGGCTATCATCTATAACACTATTGCATAATAAATCAACATAATGCTCCTCATCTTCGTCAATTCCAATGGATGCAATAGTACTACTAGAATACTGTAATCCTTTCCAAAAAAAAAAACCAAAGAATCTACTCAACTATCAGATGAATTATCATAGAACGAATTCCCATCAAGAAAATCATCAACTATGGGTTGATCGTCATAAAGACCAGTATCACTAGCAAATATATATACTAGGAGGGTGTTGATGGGAAACTAAGTGTTACTACTGTTGAAAGGAGAGGATGGGTCTCCCTCCACTTGTCTTTTATTTTCCTCCTCCACCGGTTCCTCCTTTTCCTTTTCCAAGCATTCATCAGATATTACTACTTTATGAGCATTTTGCAAAGCATTAGTGCCAACAAGAGAAACAATATGAAGGTATCTCCATGAAAAATCATGCACAAACTTGGTACCCACCGAACTGTTTTTTATGGTGTTTCAATTTTTTCCTTTTCTTTTATATGTTAGAAAAAAGGGGGTACAATTAATGTGTAGTGCATGATAAAGTTTAGAGCTACGCTCCCCACAACGACGCCAAAAAAAGTAATTGATCGGCGGACACCGTGGCGCGGTTCGCCAGCACATGCTCTAGTGATAGCTCCTCCGGCTCCGGTTTCATCGCCTTTGAGAGCAGCTCTGCGCCCGACACCGCCTGCTTGCGAGGTCGGGAGAGGGGAGTCATTCGAGGCATTGGGAAGGAGAATAGGATTGCAGCGGTGGCGGCACCGGGTGTGTGAAAAGGGAGGAAAGATTTTGACACATTGGCGGTCGGGTCGGCAATGAGGAAGGAGACGAACAATTTGGCGCCCGGCTCCATGTATATGACAATTGGGTCCCGCCTGTCGAATGGCTTACCGGACGTTGTCCAGTTCCTGAGTAGGTCCCAAGTTTAGAGTTTGCTTCGGAGGTGCCGGAAACTTTCTGAGTCGGCCTGGATTTTTTTTTGTCAGGACCTTATTGGGTCTTTAGGGGTACTTTGGGGGGTGCCGGTGAAGACGCTCTTAGAGCATCTCCACCGGGGGCGCCTAAATTGTGTCCGACACACCTCAATTGGAGGCCCCTTTGGGGGGTGCCGGACACTTGTTCGGCGCTTTTTTTTGCGCCTTCCACACCGGCACACCCCAAAGGAAATCCCCAAACACAATAAAAAATAGATAAACCGTTCAAATTTCATTATATTTTATAAGATTTGAACAAAATTTAACTAAACCTAAACCCTAATTTCATCGGAGGCGCCGGATGATACGTGTTAAACGTATCTATAATTTTTTATTGTTCCATGCTAGTTATATGTCATTGTTACATGTTTACTATCTTATCACATCATTTTTAGGCTTTTTGTCGGACTAAACTATTAACAAGATGCCTAGTGTCAGTTCCCTGTTTTTGCTATTTTCTATTTCAGAAAAGTTACTTCTGGAAATATTCTCGAAATTGGACGATAATTTACGAGGATTTTTTATGCGACAAAAAGAAGCCGAAGACCAAAGGGCAGCCTGGGGGGCCACCCAGGGGCCACGGGCAAACCCTGGCCGTGGCCCCATAGGGACCCATGGGTGGGACCCACCCCAGTGTCCTGGGCATCGCCTCGGCCCCCCTCGACGCCTATGAAATCCTAAAAACCCTAAAACATTAGGGGCGACGATTATTTTTCAGAAACACGACCCGACGCCACCGCCTCCTCGAAACCTAATTCGGGGAGATTCTGAAGCTGCTTCCGGCACGCTGCCGGAGGGGAGATCAATCCCGGCGGGCTCTACATCGCCATGCCTTCCGCCGGGATGAAGCGTGAATAGTTCCACCTTGGACTACGGGTCCATGGCAGTAGCTAGATGGTTGTCTCTCTCCCTTCTGCTTCATGTTTATGATCTTGTGAGCTTCCCTACATGTTCAAGATCAACTATTTTTTAATGCTATATGAAGTGTTTGTTGGGATCCGATGGATTATGAAGTTATGATCAGATTGTGCATGGTTCTTAGTTATTAATTTATGTTCTTGCATGCTCTCCAATGTGTGTAGTTGCTTTGGCCAAGTGATTGCATGTTGTCAACCGGCCTTAAAATGCTCCAACCAGTCAGAACTCAAAGGGATTTGGCTTGAGACTTTGGTTTGGTTTGGCGATATCGAATGGGTTAATCCGCATGGCTCGCTTGTAATACAGATGGCGTGTCTAGCTGGGCCCGGCTGGCTTGAAGCTCCTTTCTTTCAAGTGAAAGTTGCCTATCTTTCTTGGTTCGGAATCCAATCCAGTTGAAAACAAACAATTGCCCGATGGAAAAGTCAGATGATTAATTTAGAAGATATGCTTACCTTCTTCCTTCCCGTCCTTTGTTTAGGAAAGTAGAAAGTTGTTTTCCTTTTATTTTAGGAATTATGTCTCCAAGAGAGAGTATTTATGCTAGACAGTTAGTTCATGTCCCCTCTTGTGCCTGGGCACGAGTGACAGAAACGTCTAAGGACGAGGGTGTGCTGTTGCGACTAGGGGTAAACCAGCGGTGTTTATATCTACGTGATTATAAATGTTGCTTACTTCATACGCTTTATTTAATGTAATTGTCTGTTGCTTGCGACTTAATACGTTGTGCCTGGGCACGAGTGACAGAAACGTCTAAGGACGAGGGTGTGTTGTTGCGACTAGGGGTAAACCAACGGTGTTTATATCTACGTGATTATAAATGTTGCTTACTTCATACGCTTTATTTAATGCAATTGTCTGTTGCTTGCGACTTAATACCGATGGGTGACAGGCTGGATAGCGATCCCTAGGTGGACTTTTTAGACAAAGATGTAGTCGGATGGCGGTATTTGTTCCTTGTTGTGATGCCTACATGAATATTACCGTGAACACTTTGATATAGCTAGATTAAGTTTGTGTCATAATTCTATCAATTGCCCAACTGTAATTTGTTTACCCTTCATATGAGTATTTTATTTATTGGAGAGACACCACTAGTGAACCCATGGCACCCGGTCCATCTTTTTACATTGTTTACAACCTCGTTTAATTACTTTCCATAATCACTTGCTCGCTGGTCCGGTTTCATAAATCATTTCACTACACCATATGTTTAACCGCTTTGTTTTCAACAGACCAGGAAGATTGACAACCTTCCTGCCGTTGGGGGCAAAGTAATTGTTTGAGTGTGTGCAGGTCCACGTTCGTCGATGATTAAGCGCCAGAGATCGTTGACGGGCACCTCGTTGTTGATTTCAAAGTCCTACTGGTTCGATTAAACCTTGGTTTTTCACTGAGTGAAAACTGCTACTTGCCACATCCATGCCTTCGCTTGGGGCACCACCCAACTCTTCTATATACACCATCACCGGACCAGTCGAAGTTGTCGGCGCTGTCGTCGTCGTTGAGGAGGATGAGGGTGGAGGAGGAGCCGGCACAGGAGGTGGACGCGACGTCGGGGTGCGCACGGGAGGTGGAAGCGCATCCACCGGAGCCTCCACGGGAGCTGGAGGCCGATGCTGCCATCTGCGCCGAGTGCTCGATGGTCCCTATCAACCTGGGGGAGTCCTTCTCGAGCTCAGCGGCCGACGCCACCATTGCCCAGGTCATGCCCAGGAACTCGCCGTCGCGGGCCTCGTCCTGCAGAGAGGGTGGTACCTCATACCCCGGTGGAAGCACCGTCGGCTTCACGTCCTCCGGCTCCTCCTTGACCGGCCGCATCGGGATGTCGTCGCGGCGGCGCAGACGGAGACTCCCGCCTGGTGGCGACCGGCGATTCTGGACATCGCGGATCACCACCCCGCCGCCTCTGCTCCGTCCTCCTCCACTGCTGTCGCTGCTCCCACCGCCGCCGCGAAAGCATAGGGAGAAGCAGCCACCGCGTCACTGACGCTTCGATGGCGGCGGTGGCGGTGCTGGTGCTCGGGATCGGCATTAGCCTGAACGGGGTCGGGTTCCCCGTCGCGGCATGGCGGCAGGCGGCCGCGATGGCAGATGCCACCGTGTGGCTTGTGCGTCCCCACCAGCGGTCGCGGCCTTCGGCGTTCCAGCGATTTCGAGGACGCGGTCAGTCGTAGAATTCCAGCGCCTCGTCGCGCTCCCGCGAGAGGCGCAACCACCAGGTGGTCTCGTTGTCGGCCGCGTTCTCCGGGCGGAGGCGCTCCTCCTCGGTCATCCTGTCCTGCCGCTCGAGGACGGCGTGGCGAAAGGCCTCCTGGCTGGCGGGGAGCGGTGGCACGGGGAGGCCGCCATAGCTGATCGCCCAGTTCTTGGGTAGGCGGAAGTCCGGCGGCACGAGGAGGTTGTACCGGTGGAACTGCCTCGCGTCCTCGATCAGGAGGGTGCGGCCTCCCCGGTACGAGCCTCCCGAGCTGTTGCGGCCTCGTAGTTGTTCATGGTGGCGGGGGCGGGAGAGGTGTGGAGAAGGCGAGCGGCACGGTGTGGGGAGATGTGGGTGTGGTACCGTCACGGCACGGTCCTCTTATACACCGACGACGGGAAGGGGAGCGGCGGCGGGGCGCCCGAGGGGGAACATCGTGTTGGCCGATGGGCAGACCGGGGTGCCGGCGCGTGGACTGGCGCTTGGCTGGCCGGCGTGTTAATGCGCCGCATAGCCGGCCCGTCCCGTCGCCTGCATGCTGCACCGTCTGCCTCCGTCGCGTCGTTTGGTAAGCCAGGGAAGAAAACGCTCGTGTGTATGACGGGCGGGCCACACCTGTCAGAGGTGCGGATCGGACAGTGTCCGGCACCGTGAAGGCAGCCCCCAAAGTTGGAGGCCCGGTTCGCAGTGCCAGACATATTTTGGGCTGGACAAAGTCCTTACGACCCTAGTGTGACCGGTTCTTCTGTCCGCACCCAAAGGAGCTAAAGATGCTCTTAGACTTTCTATCCTTCAAATATGAAATGGCAGAGTGCCGCGGTTTGCCGTGAAGAAACAGGGATACAGAACGTAGATACAAACATAATAACCGAACATATGGTCATATGGATCACAAAAGACGAAGAGTACACTGTACAAACTACATGCTAACAGCATGCTACTAGTGAGGCTGAAGAGGTAAAGCTTGGTCTACTGAGGGTTCGGTAGCCTGGAGTTGGCCGCAGACACCCTGGATCCCCATTCCAGTAGCTCTTTGCTTGTGTCGTCCTTGTGCGCGATCACCTCGATGAAGCAGAAGGAGTCCTTCTTCTCCCCCAAAGCCGTCTCTATCGCTGCCGTTAGCTCCTCCTCGCACTTCACCTGGAAAACAAAAAGTACGACATTATCCATCAGCAGCAGTTCCAGAAGGCCGGCTCATTGTGATGCTTGAATTGGTCTACGCCATGGACCAGCGCTTACCTTTGCAGTCCAGCATTCTCCCTCCCCGTTGTGGATGGCGTCCACGAAGCCGGTGTAGTTCCAGTTCTTGATGACATTGTAAGGTCCGTCGTGGATCTCCACCTCGATTGTGTACCCACCATTGTTGATCAGGAAGATGATGCTATTCTGCCCGCACCGCAGCATCGTCGACACATCCTGGGCTGTCACCTGCAGATAGTTGCCAAGAAGATCACATTAGAAACACACAATCATTTGCACCAGATACCAACACATCAAGACAAGCGAGAAATCTCACCTGGAAGCTCCCATCACCAATGCAGGCGATCACACGCTTGTCATTTGCCCCCTGAGCATAACCAAGCAATGCACCAACTGACCATCCAATTGAACCATACTGCATTTGGAATTCATACCTGAAGTGTGCAAATAACCCAGCTCAGTACAAGGAAAATAACAAGAAAACATACACGGTTACAACAGTTCAGAGTCAGAATGCTCACCCACAGCCCTCAGGCAGCTTCAGCTTCTGGCAGTTAAACCAGGAGTCACCAGTCTCTGCAATCACCGCATTGTCACCCGTGATCATCTTCTGGATGTGCTTGAAGAGCACATTGACACGCAGCGGCTCATTTGCCTCACACTGCATCAGCTGGCCCGCAGGCACAAAGATCCTCTTATAGTTCTCGTAGGCAGTGGTATTCTTCTTAACCCGCTTCGCCAATTCAAACAAGTATTCCTTCATCATGACGCAGCCGAATGCCGGCCCGTTCCCAACAATGACACGGTCAGGCTGCACGATGACCGCCTTGTCCTTCTTGAGGAGGAAAGAGTAACCAACAGAGCTGTAGTCATTGAAGATAGGCCTGCAAAGACGTAGGCGTCGGCCGACTCGACGATCTCAGCACAGAATGCAGTGCTGACAGCGCCCCAGTAGGTGCCAAGGAAGTGGGGGTGCGTCTCTGGAACAAGGCCCTTGGCCGATGGCATTATCGCATAGGCATAGCCACTGGCATCTACAAGGTCGACGAAGGCCTTCCGTGCCTTTGCAACGCGCAATTTGGGGCCGCCGACAAGCACCGGCTTCACCGCCTTGTTCAGGAACTGGACGGTTGCCTCCACTGCAGCCTCGAGCCCCATCTTGTTGCTCATCCTGCAAATTTCACAACACAGTTCAATTCATCAGATGGTTTCTAATATAATTAGATTACACTATTACAGTGCAGTATTGCAACAGAGTCGTTTGAATTCAAATAGCATCAAAATTCCCCCACATTAAATTGTCAATACTAAATGATTCCAGTAGCTCAACTTTTGGGTGAGAAAATTCAAAGCTCTCAGAAGTTAGTACATGCAAACAAACAGTTAAGATACATTGTGGACAATTTGGGGGAAACGTTCCATGATCAACATAACGTGGTCTCCTAATAATTGGGGAAAAGCCTCTGTTCTAATTCAAATTAATACACTAAACGTACTCCTGGCTCGAGAGAAGTACAGAGGAGTAAAAAAGAAGAACAGAGGAGGGCACATACTAATTACCTGGGGGTGAGGAAGAAGGGGACTGGGTCACGGCTAAAAGTGGGGTGCGTTAGGCTGGGGAGGTTGCAACTAATACTGAGATACACCGGCTTGCTCTCTCTCAGGGCCGTCGCAATGGCCATGTCGATCTGCTCATGCGCGTCGTCAAGATTGGTCACCACCGCCTGAATTCAGGAAGAACAAACCCACCAGATCAAGAGCCACTCCTCAAAGTAACCCAACAAGTTATAGGCCACGACGGGAACGCGCGAGTACCTGGTGGCAAGTGACGGTCTGGAAGCAGCGGAGCTCCTGGGAGAAGTCGGGGACGCCGATGGTGTGGTGGAGGATGCGGTTGGTGCCGTAGTCGTTGGAGTTGGGCCGCCGGCGATGCAGATGACGGGCAGGTTCTCGCTGTAGGCTCCGGCGATGGCGTTGAGGACGCTGAGGCCGCCGACGGTGAAGGTGACGGCGCAGGCGCCGACGCCGCGGGCGCGCGCGTAGCCGTCGGCCGCGTACCCGGCGTTGAGCTCGTTGCAGCAGCCGACGAGGCGCAGCCCGGGCTCGGCGATGAGGTGGTCGAGCAGCGTGAGGTTGAAGTCCCCGGGGACGGCGAAGACGTCGCCGACGCCCACCTGCACAAGCCGCCGCGCCAGGTGCCGCCCCAGCGACGCCTCGCCGGCGGACGTCGGTGCCGGCGCGGGGTGCGCGGACATGCCCACCGCGCCGTTCGCGGAAGCCGGCGACGCCCGTTCACGGGCGCCGTGTCAATGTCCATCACGGCGATCTGGGCCGTGGTATGCGGAGCGGAGTTGTGGTGGGGTTTGGGGGGCGAATGTGGTAAATCTTGGTCGAGTTTTTGTTTCTTCGACATGTGTGTGTGTGTGTGTGTGATGTGTCAGGCCTTGTGTTTTGATGTGTTTGAGGATGAGAGGCGGGTGTCCCCATTTTATACCTAGGTGGCACATGGAGAGCGGTGCGATTTATTACTCTGAGAAAAGGTAAACCACGGGCCACGCTGCGCCGCGGTGGGAATCTTTTACGATCTTTTATTCTTGTGCACCTGGCGGCGACAGCGGTATTAGGTTTGGGGCGCAAGTCGCGGTTTTGGGTCTTGTTTGCTGCGCAAGGTGAGCTTGTGCTCTGTTGGACTCGCTCGATCCAGCGGCTCCGTCGACCGACCTGTCACATGTGAACTCTTTGAGTAGGTGCTGCCTGGTTTGCACCGTGCGTTCGTTCCCTGGAGCGTGTCCATGTCCGCTATTTACAAGGTCATTATATGTTGCCGCAGTATACAGCTTAGTCCAAAATATCAACATGACGAATTTACACAAAGGCAGTCTTAAGGCAAACTATGACGCCGAGCTAGTTGGAAGATTTGTCGTGTGAAGTTGTTTAAGGCCTTGTTCTTTTGACAGCTTCTTCGGAAAGCTGCCCTAGAGAAGCTGCACTACATTTTAGATAGATTTCTGAAATGGTTTAGTCTAAACTAGTTAGAAAGCCTACCTAAATTTTAGGTGCGGCTTCTTCAGGAAGCTGGGCAGCTTCCGGGAGAAGCCGCCAAAAGAATTGGGCCTTAAGTCTTCAACCATCTATTGCTTTTCTAGCGATTTGGAGTTGATCGTCCATAGTTGTAAGAAGATAGTCATTGAAGTCAGGAACAGAACTCCTAGTAGGGCAAGTTAAGGCAGCCATCCTACTTTGACTTTTGACGGAAATATGCACATCTACATGTTTTTTCGGAACAATTTAAGTGGTGGTACATTAAAACGGACTTTGTATGAGAAAGCTAGGTTTTAATCAACACTGTAGAAATCCGATTCCGAAGTTAAAAAAAAGGAGTAACTACGTTTGTTTCCTTTGTTGCAACCAATAAAAGAACGAGATGTCGAACTGGTGACTGTATTATATCTATGAACCAAACAAAAGTGTTATCATAGAAATTTTTTATGTTTACATGTTTACTTATTTTACTCATATATATGTATTTATTTTATGAGGCTTGCTTCAGTGGCCTCCCCTGGAAGAAAACTGAGGAGGTAAGTTTCTCTCAAAACCGTCCGATCAAAAGTTATGGCCAAATCACAGCCGTCCGTAAGCCAAACTTTTGCCGGGGGAGGCCACCGAAGCAAAAGTGTTACTTTATATACAAATGTTTGAAGTGCGAGAAATCAATCCAACTAATTAACCATGAATTTCTGTTATCTGCGAATATGGAAAGAGAATTCGGTCTAACTTAATGACACATAATTAATTTATGTTCTCGAGTTTTTCCTGGAGTGAAACTTGATAGTATTTGATTAGTTAAATACACAACTATGCCCATTGATTAATTTTATCTGCTTTAGACAATTAAAATTTACATATTTATAAAAAATATTAAATTATTTTTACAGCTTACCATGTGGATGGGGGCGATTGCCCCCCCCCCCCCTCCTCCCCCTCACGCGCGCTAAAATGATTCTAACTAAGCAGTGATATATGTTCCTGACTCCGTCATACCTAAAATTTGGACCATCCTTCTCCACTGCTTGAAGTGCATCATTGTAGTATCGTGCGAAACTTTTGCATACATAGAGAACGACAATTAGGCTTGCATATGATGGTCGCTACATATCGTGTTGCCTGGTTTGCGTCGTGCATTCATTTTTTGGAGTAAGATATCTCTGGTAGTTTCACTATATTTGTGAACCGAAAATTAGTTTTGGGTACCTTGAAACAGATTTTACGGTTTGTAAATCCGAACAGATAGCCTATATCCATACTGAAAATTTTAAAGACAAGTTTCACGCCTGAATTTAACATAAACAGCTCGTCGTCATTCATGACCATCAACATACATACATTTTGCCTTAGGATTTACCTGAAATTTTATAAACAAGGCCACGACGGCGTCGACGACTATACATTCGACACGTCATCGTCGTGGTTGAGGTAGAACTTGACGACGGACACGCGTTCCGTCCACACGAGGGTGTACCCCTCCCGGACTTTCTTCGAGGCGGCGTTGAGCACCCTCGCCGTCGGTTGCCGTCGTGTGCTTGGCTTCCTGGAGTGTCTCCTCCATCTCACGACACCGCAAGATATGGGGTAAGATGTGCTCGTCGAGCGTCTTGAACCCCTCCCAAGTGTTCCGCCTGCCGCTCCCGGAGTGTTGGCCGCATTCCCGCCACTGAACGGACCTCCACGATTCCACCATGTCCTCTAGGAGTGTCGGTCGTCGTTCTCGCTGAGCACCACTATGTCTGGAGCCGAGCGGGAGTTTGCCGCCTCCGCGACGTGCGAGTGGGTGGGCGGCGCGGTTTGTTCGCGACGGCCTAGGCGTGAAGGGGGTGCTTTTCCTCGCCGATCCTTCCGGGGCCGCCGCCGCTCCACCTCACGCTCCTTCCGGGGCCTCCCGCACCGCGCATGGTTGATCTGGTCATGAATCTAGCGCCGGAGGTGGCTAATCTCGAGGAATTTCTCGACAGAGTGTTCTAAACCTAGCGACGACTGACGGGCGGGACGCGGTGGAGGTTTCATGCGGGCGAACCCTAAATGCCCGTCGCTTACCCGGATCACCGTATAAATTTATCCGGACCGGTCTATATGCGGTGCCTATTCAGAACCTAAAAAAAAGGCCTGAACAGTTTCAGCTTGGGAGGTCTTATTCAATCTGCTAAAAATGCTCTAAAACCCGAAACCTCCCACTGGTTTTGACATTTCTGCCTTGAGCTTGAAAGGTGGTTCCAAATGCTTTGCTCCGAGACAAAAGAACTGTCGCGAAAAGCTGGCATTTTGCTTATTTAAAAATCTGGTGTGGTCAAACGCCTAATATCCTGGTCGGATCATCTATGTTGCAGAAAATAAAATGAAGCATCACATAGTAGTACAAATTAGTAAGTGTCAGCAGTGCTCCGTTCCGTCATGTATGAGCTCAGCTTAAAGCTTTTCGACAAAAAAAACAACGGTGATTGGTCATTGTCAGTGATGGTTATTGCATCTATCGATTAGCAAAACGGTTAAATGATCACATGAATGTCTGACACTCACATCCAAGCGGACCAAGCGGCTGTGCCCAACTCGTGTACGTTCTACGTTGCTGTTCCGTTGCGTGGCCGTGGAATCCAAAGGTGTCAAATAGTCAAACCCAGTGGGCTCTCAATCGCGATCGCTCGTGTCTGATCGGCCGTGGACCGTGGACGCAAATAGTACTCCTACCAGGCAGTACGTATGGCCACGCAGTTCCGTTGTACTCTTGCCCCCTTGGTTTCTTTGGACGAAATCAGCGGATGCTGCAATCCGGCCATTTTGTTTGCTAATGTCTTTGCTTATTGAACTTTATGTTTAACCGAAACCAATGCGCACTCCACCAAAGTCATGTTCCATGTCCATAACCTTTGCCTATTAGAACCTTGTGATTTGAATTCAACCCGCACTACACATTTGGAAATGCACTGAACTCTAAATTGGAGCGCGGGTTAATTTTGATCTCGATAGGCAAATGTGACATCAAACAATTCATATTCCGTTATTTTCCTATCCAACGCCTTGGATTGGCCGGGGATCCGGTACAACATACATGTGTAGTAGCACTTCATCCACATGGATATGCGCGTTGCCGGACCCCGTAGTTTAGACGAACAAAGGGAAGAGCATAAGTAAGTGAAATGCATTCATATATGTGAAATTTGGAAGAAAAAAATTGACTAAGCACTACAGAGAGATCAAGGTTTCGCTTACGTCGATGAGTTAGGGTTTAGTTTGTCGATTTGAGTGCGAATTTTTTTAACATGACATTTTGTTCATTTTTATTTGAATTTTAGGAAACAATTGAATAAGAAGCATATAAAAAATAACAAGTTTGACATCATTACATATAGAACTGTGTATAGATTTGGAATTTTTATTTTAAAAATTCATGAAAGATGAATAATTCAATTACGAAGGAAGGATTAATTGAGGTAATAACAAAAAAATGAGAATACAGGAATATAAATCTTCATTGACCTCATAGTATTTTTTACAACAATTATGGAAGATTAAAATATCTCAAAATAAATACAAGAAGATTATATTTAAAGAGACTAAGAAAATTCTTAAACTAAGTCTTGAGCTTATTTTTCTTCACCAACAAAACAAACATCAAAAATAAAGAAATTGGGTTATGGTTAAAATGGTGTCATCATCTTTTGATTAGGAATTTTCCTATTTTGGATCTAGCTATCGGGAATTAAGAATTAGTCTTAATCAGTATTAGTGATTTGAGGGATATATATATTCACTTAGGAAACTTAGGTACTTTGGATCATCTTGGGCCAAATGGATCAATGGACCTGAAGGCAGCCATGAGAAGGCAACACATGACAGTACATCAAGTTATGATACAATTCTTAGAGGCAACAAAGGTAAGAAAGCAATGGTCCATACTTTTTTAGCAACATCAAGGTAACCGATTGATATTCCGTATAATCTAAGCTAGAATCCTTTGAAATGGCCCGCACGATTATTGAGATGATTTAGATCAATCTGGCTAAAAAATTGTGGGAAGTGACGGTCCGGAAGCAGCGGAGCTCCTGGGAGAAGTTCGTGATGGTAAATCTGATCTAAGCCACACTTTTTTTGGCCAAATCAATCTATTTTAGATCATTACCAAAATGCATAAAGCAAGTCACCCAAGTGCATAAAAGGAACTACAACCGCACTATTGCTTGAGCTACACACACAACCATTGTTTGATCTGATGAACATCTCAAGAACACACAATGGCAACAACCTAAAGCAGCTACGAGGAGCGGACAAGCCAGAAGATGTAACTTATAAATAATTTGGAAGAACAAGCTTCACATGGCAGATGAAATATGAGAGGGACATTAGAGTACTTGTTCTTATCATATTCGAGAGGATAGGGAGAAAAGGGGTAGAAATAGAGCTCCACATGACAAACACTTGAGCTGATGGTCACTGACTTTTTTTTTTTTTGAATACGTCGCTGGGGGGAAAGGCTCCCCACCTGAATATATTTAAAAAATGAGAGTGTTTTACAGGGCGGTTCACGCAATGCGCGGGGAGATGAAGTCACGCCACAAACCGGCATGTCTGATCGGTTCCTTGCATCGATTAATCCATAGAGTAAAGTCATCTAGAATTTTGGGGAGAGTGATGGAGGTAGGTTGTGATATCTGCCTGAACACTAGCGAGTTACGTACATCCCAGATCTTCCAGAGTGTCTGCTGGTAGACCAGCCAACGTCTGCATCTTCCAAATGTTTGTGAATGGGGATTGGAGTGGGGTGAGCTGTAGTTTCGTCCAGACCGTCTGCGCTACGGGACACTGAAAGGGCAGGTGATCTATGTTCTCCAACGGGTGACTACAGTGCTCGCATGAGGCCGGGTCTACAATCTTTTTCCTGAACAGGTTGGACCTGGTGCTTAGCCTGTCGAAGTGGAGCAGCCAGCCAAAGATCTTAACTTTTTAGGGCAAAAAGGTCTTCTAGATGATCTCGAGGTTTGCGTCGGCCATCTGCGAGGAGAGAGCAGTGTAGGCTCCTTTGGAGGAGAAGCATGAACCATCCAGGTGCATGCGCTTGTCCATCTGCCTGTTTAGCTGTACCTGCAGGAGCAAAGAGCAAACAGAAGCTAGCTCTGTGGTAGCAGCCGAGGTAAGTCTGTTACGCAGGTTAGATTCAATCCCATCTGCCAACACAGTGTGAACTAATTCGTATGGCTTTAGTGTTGGAATTTACTAGTGTTTACTAGTGGGCCATTGGCCCAATAGCCTAATAAATTCTGAAATTCTCATGGCCCATTTGTGCATGCAAGTGGTGGTCTAAAGTTTAGTCCCATACCGCTACTTGGATGAGAGTTGCACCAACTTATAAGGTGAGCTCTACTAACACTTGTATAAGCATAGAAAAAAAAAGAATAAGAGAATGCCACACGCGCGCTCCTCCTCCGCCGCCCGCCTCGCCTCGTCACGACGCGCCGCGCCGCGCCGCGGGTTGCGGGAATGAGCCGAGCCGATGGCTACCTTTTTGCTGTTCGGGAAAATTAATGAGTCAATTAATTAGTAATTAATGGATGCGTTAATCACTCAGCCGTTTCCGATTCTTTTGGATCGTGGGGCTGTTACCGACTCGAACGTGGGGCTGCGCCCACGTCCTACCCGACTCACACTATATATACATGTTGAGCGAACCCTAGCCGACTCTGTGCGAACATATGGTCTCTTATTGTTCCAGTTCCAGAACCTTGCGCCGCCGTTTTCCAAGTCTTCTCCATCCCGTCTTCCGGCGTACACCGCTAGGCGGGACAGTAGGCCTCCGGAACCCCGCCTCTCGTGATCTTGTATGGGAGAGAGGCGATCAGGTTTTTGGGGAGCGCACTCGCGCGACTACTAGCTGCGACTTCTTCCCCAACGACGATTTCTTCCCCGACATCAGCAACCTCTTCATCGACGACATGGGTGACAACCTCAACGCCAACGGGGCCAGCGGTTCCACTCCCGCTGCAGTGTACGTGTTTCTGTTTTTTCTCTTTGACGTCTTACTGCAGTTCGTATTTATATTATTGGGTATAGATTGGATCGGTTTATCTACGGTTTTAATAGATCACATGTTTACTATATTAATCGTTGTTCCAGTCATGAATAGTTTCCTATTTTGTCGGATTAAATCATATGCTGAATTGCTCATATTTTCAACAATCCAAAAACCTGATTATAGGCAATTTGCTCCAACTGGCTTTCTCACGTCTATGAAGCCGTTTCCCTTTAAAGGGGTGACCTATAAAAGGTGGCGCATGAGAGCAGTATACTGGTTCCAAAACATGAACTGTTTTGATGCCACCAAAGGCAAGCCTGAAGGCGATCTTACTCCTGCACAGCAGGAGGCCTTTGATAAGCTTGATACCCTATTCAAGGGTGCCCTTCTCAGTGTTCTTGACGACTCCATTGTGGATTCATATATGTCGTTTGATAACGGCAAGGACATGTGGGCTGCGCTCGAGGCCAAGTTTGGTGCCTCGGACGCTGGCAGCGAGTTGTATGTCATGGAGCAATTCTATGACTACAAGATGACTGAAGAGCATACTGTTGTTCAACAAGCTCATGAAATTCAGTCACTCGCTAAGGAACTTGAGCACTTTAAGTGTGTGTTGCCGGACAAGTTTGTTGCCGGTGGCATTATTGCTAAGCTTCCATCTTCATGGAGCAACTTTGCTACTTATCTGAAACAAAAGAGACAGGAATTTTCTGTTTCGGATCTCATTGGGACTCTTGATGTTGAGGAGAAGGCTAGAGCAAAGGACACACGTGCTCGAGTTGCCGAGGCTGGTTCTAGTGCCCATGTGGTACAGAAGAAAAATTACCAGCAGCCCAGCAAGTTTAAAAACAAGAACAAATCTGGGGGCAAAGGCAAGTATGATGGAAAGCACAAGCCGTCGCAGCCTACCAACTTCAAGAAGAACAATAATAAGCAGCAGCCGAGGAAGGGATCATGCCATATTTGTGGTGATCCAGGCCACTGGGCTCCTCGTTGTCCCAACCGCCATGATGCGCGCGAAGCTGGGAACGGTGGCCAGACTGCCAATGTTGTCATTGGCGACACTGTGATGAGAGAATCTGGGTACGGTATAGTTCCTACTATTCTTTCAGTTTGTCATTCTCCTGAATGGTTGATTGACACTGGTGCCAATGTACATGTTTGCGCTGATGCCTCCATGTTTTCTTCTTACCAGGTCATAGGGACTTCTCCCGTGCTGATGGGAAACGGGTCACATGCTTTTGTTCGTGGTGTTGGTACGGTCGATCTGAAGTTTACTTCGGGGAAGATCGTGCGCCTGAAGAACGTTCATCATGTTCCCTCCATCAATAAGAATCTCGTCAGCGGTTCACTCCTATGTCGAGATGGTTTTAAGTTGGTATTTGAGTCCAATAAAGTTGTAATTTCTAAGTATGGACAATTTGTTGGAAAAGGCTATGAGTGCGGAGGCTTGTTCCGCCTATCTTTGTCAGATATTTGCACTAAAGTTGTTAATCATGTTTGCCATGATAATGAGTCTAATATTTGGCATTCACGACTTTGTCATATTAACTTTGGTTGCATGACGCGATTAGCCAAGATGAGTTTAATTCCGAAACTCACCACTGTCAAAGGTTCCAAGTGTCAAGTATGTGTTCAAGCTAAACAACCTCGCAAGTCCCATAAGACTGCGGAGGCAAGAAACTTGGCACCACTGGAGCTTATACATTCTGATCTCTGTGAGATGAATGGCATGTTAACTAAAGGTGGAAAGAAATATTTCATGACACTGATCGATGACTCCACTCGTTATTGCTATGTATATCTTCTGAAATCAAAAGATGAAGCTTTAAATTATTTCAAGATCTATAAAGCTGAAGCAGAGAACCAACTTGATCGAAAGATTAAGAGGCTTAGGTCTGATCGTGGTGGAGAGTATTTTTCCAATGAATTTGATTATTTTTGTGCGGAAAATGGTATAATCCATGAGAGGACACCTCCCTATTCACCTCAATCAAATGGGGTGGCCGAAAGAAAGAACCGAACTCTAACTGATTTGGTTAACGCCATGTTAGACACATCGGGTCTTTCCAAGGTATGGTGGGGGGAGGCGCTAATGACTGCGTGTCATGTCCTAAACCGAGTTCCCACAAAGAATAAAACCATTACTCCATTTGAGGAATGGGAAAGGAAAAGATTGAAACTCTCTTACTTACGTACTTGGGGTTGTTTGGCTAAAGTCAATATACCAATTCCCAAGAAGCGAAAGCTTGGACCAAAAACCATAGATTGTGTTCTTCTGGGTTTTTTTTTTTTGTACAAAGGGGAAGGCCCAGAAAGGCCTAGCTGCATCATTTCTGTCGGTGGGGGTACAAGTTACGGAGGAACCCAAAACTAAAGAAAATTACAACGCAGTCCTCAACTTTTACAGACAAGACCCTATAAAGATTACAAGAAAAGCAATCGGGCCCTTCTTCTCCACCACCGTAGTCTGAACTCCATCTCCGGCCACCCTCACTAGCTCCGGGGACGCAACCACTTGGAGCAGCAAGCGCGTTGAACGCCGGCAGGAATCCTTCGAAGGGCCTCCGCCATGGAGGTTGATCTGACGCCTTCAGCGCCTGGAGTGGCTGCCCTCTCAGCCAAGGATCATGGCAGTAAAACAAGACTGCCATGTGATGAACTCCATCTTGCAGCATAGAGAATCCCCAACCTCCTCTTGATCTGGAAACCACGGCGCCATCAAGCTTCCTCCCCTCGCCACCATGGCCGGCCGGAGAAATCAACAGCACAACGAGGTCCCTTACCAAGAAGAAGAGGCACTTGTTAACAGAGCTCTCACCGAAAAACTCCACTTCGGCCTTCCTCCATGGAAGCGCGACGGAGAATTTCGAAGACGACCGTCGAGTGGCGTGCCAAGCCACCAGATCGGAAGAGCTCGAAAAGCCTGCCTTATTAACGGAGATGCCTGAGCTCCGCCTCCCCGCCAAACGCAACTCCTGCCACCAGAGCCCCGTAGCAAAGAAGACAAGGCGCAGGACGAACCAGATCTGGCCGGCAAGATCCGGAAGCCTACTCCAATACGCCATAAAGGACAAAACACAGCAAAACCTACTCTTAAACCTAGCTCTACTTTGTACAACCCGCGCTGTGCATCTCACTCGACGCCGGCCGGCAGCACCGCCGGAGAACGAGGAGGAGCGAGCCGGGAGCTCACATACGACTCTCAACGGGAGAAACGAGGTGGGAGAGAGGAGGGGCAAAGGTCTGGAGAGTCCGATTGTGTTCTTCTGGGTTATGCTTTTCATAGCATTGATTATAGATTTTTTATAATAAATTCTGAGGTATCCGACATGCATGTTGGTACAATTATGGAGTCAAATGATGCGACTTTCTTTGAGAACATATTTCCTATGAAGGATATGTCTGGCTCATCTAATCAGGAGATACCTTTTTACATATTTCCTGTTGAAGAGGTATTGGGCCGGCTGTGACTTACCTTCCTGGCCCATGTGGCCCATATTAGAGAGGTGCTTTATAAAGGGCTTGTCCCTTCTTCCTGACCTAGCCGCCACAGCTTAGAGAGCATACAGGTTAGACTCTTTTCTTGTTCATCATGGTATCAGAGCAAGGGGCGATGGAGGTGGCTATGGTGGCGCTGGCGGCGGCGGTGATGGTGACTGCAACAGTGGCCTAAGGTGGAGCTGGGGTGAGAGAGGTTGTGCAGCTGGTGGTGCTGTGCTGAGAGGAAGTGGATTGGAGGAGTGTCTGCTGGTGTTGTGAAGATGGGGGACGAGCTCACAACAGCTCTTGAGAAGCTGGCCCAGCTTCTCGTGGCCAAGAATGCTGAGAGCACCTCTGCTGAAGGAGGTGCTGCTCGTGTTTCACAAGCAGAGGTGGTGCAGAAGGTGGAGCTCATGCCGAATGAGGTGAAGTTAGAAGGGATGAGCAACTACCTGAGTTGGTCTAGGAGAGCACTGCTCATTCTGAGGACAAAAGGCCTGGATGGGCATGTTCAAGGAAGTGCTGCTGAACCGGAAGATAAGGGGAGTGCAGACTGGAAGAAATGGAGTGCGACAGACTCCTTGATTTTTGCTTGGCTGCTGAACTCTTTGACTTCTTCTATTGCTGCTTCAGCTGAGGGGCTTCCAAATGCTGCGGAGGTTTGGAGTACTTTGTCGAAAATGTACTCTGGAAAAGGAAATCTGATGCTGATGGCGCAGATTGAGGATGCTGTGCATGATTTGCGTCAGGGTGAGAAGGACCTGATGGTGTATGTGGCTGAGTTGCAGCGTCTCTGGGCTGATTTGGATCACTGTGATCCCCTAGAGCTTCCTCATTCAGAGTGTGTGGTGACTGTTAAACAATATATGGAACGCCGCCGTGTGATGAAGTTTCTGAACGGACTGAACTCCAGTTTTGAGAGCAGACGTGCTAACTTACTGCACCAGCCCAAGCTTCCTTCCCTTGATGAAGCTATCTCAGCCATGGCACAAGAGGAGGTCCGTCTAAAATCTGCTGGACGCAGCGAACAGTCTCTGAATTCTGCTTCACAATCTGCCTTTGCAATGACAACAAGGAATGAAACAAGAGACTGTTATGCCTGTGGAGAATCAGGGCACTTGAGCAGATCCTGTACTGCATCAATAAGGGGAAGAGGAAGAGGATACAACCACAGAGGTGGCGGTTACAACTACAGAGGTGGCTACAACCACAGAGGTGGTCGTGGCTGGGGTGGCAACAACAACAGAGGTGGCCGTGGCTGGGTTGCTGGTTCTTCGCATGGAGGAGGTGCTCATAGGGCAAATATGGCTGCATCAAGCGAAGGCAAACAACCTGTAACCAGAGAACCTAGAGAGGGACTAGAAGCCACTACTTCAAGCTTTGGCAATTTCGCCAACTTTGTCGACACCAATAAAGGTAACACAGAAAATGCATCAGTAGCAGCACATTCAATTAATAGAGGCTGGGTGTTAGATTCAGGGGCATCCAAACATGTTACTGGAAATCTGAAGGAATTTAATTCCTATATTCAATATTCCCCTACACATCAGGAAACTATACATACAGCAGATGGCACAGCACAACCTATTAGAGGAGTTGGGACAGTTAAATGTAATCCTGTTATTGAACTATCATCTGTGTTGTATGTGCCTGCCTTTCCTGTGAACTTACTGTCTCTCAGTGCACTGGTTGATCAGATTGACTGTCAAGTGACCATTAACAGATATATGTGCTCGATACAGGAGAGGGTGACGAGCAGGAAGCTTGGGACTGGGATCAGGCATAGCGGACTGTGGTACATGGACCGCAGCGTGCCAAGCCAGGATGGGAATCAAGGACTAGTGGCTGTCACTAAAGACAAGGAGACTAGAGCTCTAATCCACCACTGTCGAATGGGACATGTCTCTTTTGATAAAATGTATCAAATATTTCCTGATGTAATGAGTGGTGTTGACAGAAGCAAGCTCAAGTGTGATGCTTGTGAGTATGCCAAACACACTAGAACCTCCTATGTGAGTAAGGGGATTAGAAGTATATCTCCTTTTGTGTTGGTTCATTCTGATGTATGGACATGTCCAGTGGTATCTATAAGTGGTGCAAAGTATTTTGTAACCTTTATTGACTGTTACTCACGAATGACTTGGATCTACCTCATGCGACACAAGGATGAAGTGTTCCCCTGTTTCAAGAAATTCTATGCTCTTGTGAAGAACCAGTTCAATGTACAAATACAAGCTATTCGCACTGATAATGGTACGGAATATGTTAACAACATATTTGGTGCTTTCATGTCTGAACAGGGAATCCTGCATCAAACATCATGTCCAGATACGCCTCAACAGAATGGTGTGGCTGAAAGGAAAAATCGTCACATATTGGAGGTTGCTCGGGCCTTAATGTTCACCATGAATGTGCCTAAATTTCTCTGGAGTGAAGCTGTCCTGACTGCAACCTATTTGATCAACCGTACACCATTGAGGGTGACAGGTATGAAATCACCATGTGAACTAATTCTGAAGGATAATACATTTGTTGTTCCTCCAAAATTATTTGGATGCACATGCTTTGTTAGAGATCACAGGCCTTCAGTGAGCAAACTGGATCCTCGAGCTCTGAAATGTATTTTTCTTGGGTATTCTTCTGGACAAAGAGGTTACAAGTGTTGGAGCCCTTCAGAACGAAGGACATTTGTGAGCATGGATGTCACTTTTCGGGAATATGAACCATTTTATGGGGATAAGACTGATCTGAGCATATTATTTGAAGATCTTGACCATTTTCCAGCTCACGGAACTGGTCAAGAGGGGGAGAGTGAACTGATGCAGGGGGAGATCTCAGAACCGCAACCCCCGCAGCCTCAACCAATAGTGGGTCTCATTCCAGTTACACAGGATGGAGATGGAGATGGCCAGAATTTACCGCAGAGATGGAGAAGGCTGAATGAGGAACAAAATCTTCAAGTTTATAGTAGGAGACAGGTGGGTGCGCAACATGTTCAGGGGGAGCAACAAGAGTTACAAGTTGAACATCAGGACAACTCTGAGACTGTTTCCTTGAATGAAAGTCAAGTTGACCGGGACTCGACAACGATGGGAGAAGGAAGAATGGATCTTCCAATTGCTTTAAGGAAAGGAACTCGGGCTTGTGTTGAGAGACTACAGAAAAGGTATGATGAATGTGACATAGGCAATTTTGTGTCATATGAAGCCTTGTCTCCTTCCTACAAAGCATTTGTTGCTTCCCTACAGTCAGTGTCTATTCCAACTGACTGGAAGGTAGCAAAGGAGGACCAAAAATGGCGTGCTGCAATGCTGGAGGAACTACAGGCATTGAGAAAGAACAAAACTTGGGAGTTAGTAACTCTTCCAACAGGAAAAAGGGCTGTCAGTTGTAAATGGGTTTACACTGTGAAACAAAATGCACAAGGAAAGATTGAAAGATACAAGGCAAGACTTGTGGCAAGAGGGTACACCCAGACCTATGGCATCGATTATGATGAGACCTTTGCACCAGTGGTGAAGATGAACACAGTGAGGATTTTGATATCATGTGCAACAAATTTTGGGTGGCCATTACACCAACTTGACGTTAAGAACGCTTTTCTACATGGAGATCTACATGAAGAAGTTTACATGGAAATTCCACCTGGCTTCTCTTCATCTGAAACCACAGGCAAGGTATGTAGACTGAAGAAATCTCTTTATGGACTGAAACAGTCCCCGAGAGCTTGGTTTGACAAATTTAGGCGTGCAGTCTATGACATGGGATACAGACAGTGCAATGGTGACCATACAGTGTTTTATAGACACTCTAAGGGAAAGATTACTGTTCTTGCGGTGTATGTGGATGATATCATTATTACCGGGGATGATGAAGGAGAGATAGCAAGACTAAAGAAGTGTTTGAGTAAGGCTTTTGAAGTAAAGGACCTTGGCCGACTAAAATACTTTCTTGGTATAGAAGTGGCCAGGTCAGCGAAAGGAATAGCTCTGTCCCAAAGAAAGTATACTCTGGATCTTCTCAGTGATGTTGGTATGCTGGGCTGCCGTGCAGCTTCAACCCCAATTGATCAAAATCACAAAGTGACAGCACAATCGGGGGATCATGTGGATAAAGGAAGATATCAGAGACTAGTTGGGAGACTGTTGTATCTATGTCATACTCGACCAGACATTGCCTTTGCAGTGAGTGTAGTGAGCAGGTATATGCATGAGCCTAGAAGTGAACATCTTGAAGCAGTCTACAGAATCTTACGATACTTGAAAGGAACTCCAGGAAAGGGCTTGTGGTTCAAGAATAACGGACATCTTGATATCGATGGATACTGTGATGCTGATTGGGCAAGTTGTCTAGATGACCGAAGATCAACTTCAGGTTATTGTGTTTTCCTTGGAGGAAACTTAGTGTCATGGAGGAGCAAGAAACAACAAGTGGTTTCCAAATCAACAGCTGAAGCAGAGTATAGAGCCATGTCTCAAGGGCTGAGTGAAATGTTGTGGGTAAGGAACCTATTAAGTGAATTAAAGGTGTTGAAGAATAGCTGCATAAATGTATGGTGTGACAATGTGTCTGCTATTAACCTAGCACATAACCCAGTGCAGCATGACAGAACAAAGCATATTGAGATAGACAGATTCTTCATCAAAGAAAAACTCGATGCTGGGATCATCAAGATAGAGCATGTCAGTTCAGCGCAACAAATCGCAGATTGCTTAACCAAAGGTTTGGGAACCAGAGAATGCAACCTGGCTTGTGACAAGATGGGAATGATAGATATCTATCACCCATCTTGAGGGGGAGTGTTGAAGAGGTATTGGGCCGGCTGTGACTTACCTTCCTGGCCCATGTGGCCCATATTAGAGAGGTGCTTTATAAAGGGCTTGTCCCTTCTTCCTGACCTAGCCGCCATAGCTTAGAGAGCATACAGGTTAGACTCTTTTCTTGTTCATCATTTCCTATGAAGGATATGTCTAGCTCATCTAATCAGGAGATACCTTTTTCATCGAGTGAGGATTTAATTGCAATTCCTGAATCCACCATTTCGATAGAACACATTGAGAATCCAGTGGAGGATGACAATGAAGCTCCTGTTAGGAGCAAGAGACAGAGGACTGCAAAGTCCTTTGGTGATGATTTCATTGTGTACCTCGTGGATGACACACCCAATACCATTTCAGAAGCTTATGCATCACTTGATGCTGACTACTGGAAGGAAGCCGTCCGTTGCGAGATGGATTCCATTTTGGCTAATGGTACTTGGGAAATCACTGATCGTCCTTATGGGTGCAAACCTGTAGGATGTAAGTGGGTGTTTAAGAAAAAGCTTAGGCCTGATGGTACAATTGAAAAATACAAGGCAAGGCTTGTGGCCAAGGATTATACCCAGAAAGAAGGTGAAGACTTCTTTGATACTTACTCACCTATGGCCAGGTTGACCACTATTCGATTGCTACTTTCATTGGCTGCCTCACATGGTCTTCTTGTTCATCAAATGGACATTAAGACGGCTTTCCTTAATGGAGAGTTAGATGAGGAAATTTATATGGATCAGCCAGATGGTTTCGTAGTACCCGGTCAGGAAGGCAAGGTGTGCAAGTTACTAAAATCTTTATATGGCCTTAAGCAAGCTCCTAAGCAATGGCACGAAAAGTTTGAAAGAACTTTGACTGCTGCTGGCTTTGTTGTAAACGAAGGTGACAAGTGTGTGTACTATCACCATGGTGGGGGCGAGGGAGTTATTCTTTGTCTATATGTCGACGACATACTGATATTTGGAACAAACCTTGATTTAATCAAGGAAGTTAAAGATTTCTTATCTCATTGTTTTGAGATGAAGGATCTAGGAGTAGCTGATGTTATTTTGAACATTAAGCTACTGGGAGATGATGATGGTGGGATTACTCTGCTTCAGTCTCACTATGTGGAAAAGGTCTTGAGTCGTTTTGGGTACAGCGACTGCAAGCCTTCTCCAACACCATATGATCCTAGTGTGTTGCTTCGAAAGAATCGACGGATTGCTAGAGATCAACTGAGATATTCTCAGATAATTGGCTCGCTTATGTATTTGGCGAGTGCCACTAGGCCTGACATCTCTTTTGCCGTGAGCAAATTGAGCCGGTTTGTTTCAAATCCGGGAGATGATCATTGGCATGCGCTTGAGAGGGTTATGCGCTATTTAAAAGGCACTACGAGCTATGGAATTCACTATTCCGGTTATCCAATGGTACTGGAAGGTTATAGTGATTCAAATTGGATATCTGATGCTGATGAGATTAAGGCCACCAGTGGTTATGTTTTTACACTTGGTGGTGGCGCTGTTTCTTGGAAGTCTTGCAAGCAGACCATTTTAACCAGGTCAACTATGGAAGCAGAACTCACAGCACTAGACACAGCCACTGTTCAAGTAGAGTGGCTTCATGAGCTCTTGATGGACTTACCTGTGGTTGAAAAACCAATACTCGCCATCCTTATGAACTGTGATTGTTAAGATAAACAGTTCGAAGGATAATATGAAGTCATCAAGACATGTGAAGAGGAGATTGAAATCTGTCCGAAAATTAAAGAACTCCGGAGTTATTACGTTGGATTATATCCAAACATCTAAAAATTTGGCAGATCCCTTCACAAAGGGTCTATCACGTAATGTGATAGATAATGCATCTAAGGAAATGGGTTTGAGACCCACTTTGTGAGTTGTCCATAGTGGTAACCTAATCTATGTGATCGGAGATCCCGTGAAGTAGAAGTGGGAGACAAGCTGTTGGTCAGCTGGGAGTAGAGTATTCCTTAATATTATTTATCCCACTCAGATGCAATACTCTCATGTTCCTGATCTGTATGGCAGGTTGATATTTATCTTAATGTGTTCCGATTGACTTACTTCTATAATCGAAGATGTTGTCCTACAGAGCATCTTTTGAGGAACACACCTATATGAGTCTGACTGTTAAACATCGCAGTCTATGAGAGTTGGGTTCTCTCTAGTAAACTCATGAAAGGCCTTGGAGTATGACGTATAAGCTCCACCCACGGGGAAACCTTGCGGAAGCCTAGTATCGGTCTAGACGTTATGTGAATCTAGTATCGCAGAAAACTTGTAGTTCAAGACATAGTCCACTATCAAGTTGTGAACTAGCGTAGCGTAATGTTCTAAGTGGAAGTTCAACTTAACCGTCTCCACTAAGCATCGGTATATAAACAATGTTTTGGAACTTAAATGATGACATGAGCCAATGAGACTTTGTGGGGGATTGTTGAAATTTACTAGTGTTTACTAGTGGGCCATTGGCCCAATAGCCTAATAAATTCTGAAATTCTCATGGCCCATTCGTGCATGCAAGTGGTGGTCTAAAGTTTAGTCCCATACCGCTACTTGGATGAGAGTTGCACCAACTTATAAGGTGAGCTCTACTAGCACTTGTATAAGCATAGAAAAAAAAAAGAGAATAAGAGAATGCCACACGCGCGCTCCTCCTCTGCCGCCCGCCTCGCCTCGTCACGACGCGCCGCGGGTTGCGGGAATGAGCCGAGCCGATGGCTATCTTTTTGCTGTTCGGGAAAATTAATGAGTCAATTAATTAGTAATTAATGGACGCGTTAATCACTCAGCCCTTTCCGATTCTTTTGGATCGTGGGGCTGTTACCGACTCGAACGTGGGGCTGCGCCCACGTCCTACCCGACTCACACTATATATATAGGTTGAGCGAACCCTAGCCGACTCTGTGCGAACATATGGTCTCTCATCGTTCCAGTTCCAGAACCTTGCGCCGCCGTTTTCCAAGTCTTCTCCATCCCGTCTTCCGGCGTACACCACTAGGTGGGACAGTAGGCCTCCGGAACCCCGCCTCTCGTGATCCTGTACGGGAGAGAGGCGATCAGGTTTTTGGGGAGCACACTCGCGCGACTACTGGCTGCGATTTCTTCCCCAACGACGATTTCTTCCCCGACAGCAGCAACCTCTTCATCGACGACATGGGTGACAACCTCAACGCCAACGGGGCCAGTGGTTCCACTCCCGCTGCAGTGTACGTGTTTCTGTTTTTTCTCTTTGACGTCTTACCGCAGTTCGTATTTATATTATTGGGTATAGATTGGATCTGTTTATCTACGGTTTTAATAGATCACATGTTTACTATATTAATCGTTGTTCCAGTCATGAATAGTTTCCTATTTTGTCGGATTAAATCATATGCTGAATTGCTCATATTTTCAACATTTAGGTGGTGTGAGTAGAGGGCAGGGAAGGTGGTGGCAAGGGTTTCAAGGAGTATCCATCTATCTAACCAGAAGAAAGTACTTGTCCCAGAGTCGATGGAGCACTGAGTGATGAGCCTAAGAGTGTGTAGGCTTTTCTTGATTATTTTGGCTAAGTAGGAGGTGTTTGAGCAAAGCGGTTAAAATGTATGGTGAAGAAAATGAAATATGAAAACAGACCAACGACCAAGTGATTGTGAAAAGCCAGTAACAGTGTTGTGATCAATGGAAAAATTGGACCGGGAGCCATGGGTTCACTAGTGGCGTATCTCCATAAGGTAAAATACTCATATGATGGGTAAACAAATTACAGTTAGGCAATTGACAAAATTGTGACACAAACTTAATCCAGCTATGATAAAGAGTTCATGGTAATATTTATGTAGGCATCACGTCAAAATAACAAAGACCGTTATCCAACTGCATATTTGTTTAAATAATCCACCTAGGGATCGCTATCCAGCATGTCACCCATCGGTATTAAGTTGCAAGCAACGAATAACTGCATTAAACACAGTACATGAGGTAAGCTACACTTATTATCATAAAGACATAAACACCACTATTTTACCCCTAGTAGCAACAGCACACCCTCGTCCTTACACGTTTCTGTCACTCGAGCGCAGTCACAAAAGGGGGCTTGAACCTATCATCTAGCATAAATACTCTCTCTTAGAGATACAATCAATCACTTGGCCAAAGTAACTACGCACATCAGAGAGCATGAAAGACATAAATTAACATATAAAAACCATGCACAATTTGAACATAACTTCAGAATTCATTGGATCCTAGCAAACACATCATATAGCATTACAATAGTTAATCTTGATCGTGTTAGGCAGCTCACAAGATCATAAACATAGAGGCACAAGGGATAAAGTCTACCATCTAGCTACTGTCATGGACTCATAGTCTAAGGTGGAACTACTCACGCATCATCCCGGTGGAAGGCATGGCGATGAAGAGCCCTCCGGGATCGATCTCCCTTCGGCAGGGTGCCGGGAACAGCTTCAGAATCCTCCCGAATTAGGGTTCGAGATAGCAGCGGCTTCAGGACAGATTTCGTGGAAAATAATGGCCGCCCCGATATTTTTAGGGTTTTAGTAATTTTATAGGCGTTAGAGGGGGCCGATGGGACCCACCAGGAGCAGGGGCGGGTTGACCCCATGGGTCCCCCTGGCCCGCGGCTATAGGGAGCCCCTGGCCTCCAGGTGGCCCCTCGGGTCGCCCTCCGGACTCCTTCATCTTGGCGTATACAAAATCTCCATCAATTTTCGTCCAATTCCAAGGAGTTTTTTAAAAGAGAATTTTCTGAAATACAAAACAGCAGAAAAAAGGAAACTGGCACTGGGCATCTTATCAATAGGTTAGTCTAATAAAATGCCTCAAATTGATATAATAAGATAATAGAAACATGTGACATTGATATAAAACAAGCATGGAACAATAAAAAAATATCGATACGTTTGACACGTATCAGCATCCCCAAATTTAACTCCTACTCGTCCTCGAGTAGGTAAGTGGTAAAAAGAATAATTTTTTATGAGACATGCTACCAACATAATCTTGATCAAGATAGTAATGTAAAGCACATGATATGAAATAAGGTGATCCAAAACAATTGTCTATAGTTGACATTAAGCAAACAATGATTAACACATATTAGCTATCAATGCTAGAAACATTTCATAAATAAGTGTGTTGGAGACATGGAACTATACATAAAGTTTTGAAAGAAGAATTACAATTTATGTCTCCAATGTAAAGCATCAATCATTCTACAAAGCATCAACTAGTTATTCATTAAATATTCAAGATCTAGTCAACTGATCTAATTCGCTTCCTTCCCGCATCAATTGTTTCGAGGTCTACTCAACTAGTGAAAGTAAGAAGTGGTTTTTGGCACCATGAGGTTATGGCAAAGATAATAATGATGGGAGTTTGGAAGGTCCAAAAGAAAGGCTCAAACAGTGAAGAGGGTAACCACAATACAAGAGGAAGACTCGTAGTTGACACTGTAAGAAGAGTAGTGATTGCCATACAACCGATGCACATAGAGCTATAAGTGTATGAAAGTTCTCCAATGGAACTAGGGGGTGCATCCAACTTGCTTGCTCATGAAGACCTAGAGCTCACGTGAGGAGGCTCGTCCTTGGAATATGCAAGCCAAGTTCTAAAATGAAAAGATCCCCTCATAGTTATGCAAGTAAAAATATGAAAACTCTCTAAAAATGAAGTGTAGGTGCTCACATAAGCACAAGTGTGGAATAAAGGATAGTAGTGATGCTCTCCCGGTGAACTACGAGATCAACAAACACCAATACAACAAGGGCTACTACTTGGCAGATGGCATCTATCCAAAATGGTCAACATTTGTGAAGACCATCTCAAACCCTGTGCCAGCCAATCAAACTTGGTTTGCGAAGTTCCAGGAGGCTTGTAGGAAGGATGTCGAGCGAGCATTTGGTGTGTTCCAAACTCGATTTGCTGTTGTCCGGTACCTCGCTCTGACCTGGTCGAAATCTCAGATGTGGTAGGTGATGAATGCATGTGTGATCTTGCACAACATGATCATTGAAAGCGAGCGGAAGAATTCAGTGGATGAGGCCGAGCTGAAACAGCCATATCACAGACAAGGTACGCTTGCTGGTATTTTTTACGAGAACAACGAGAACAAGCGGATCCCTGTGCGGCATCATGGGATGCCTTCCTCACTATGCGTCAGGAGATCCGAGACGCACTGGTTCATACACAACTGCAACAAGATCTGGTGGAGCACTTGTGGAGGCTCAAAGGCGAGGCCTAGTTTGATGTAATTTGTGTTTTAAAACTTGTTATAAATTTGTGTGTTTTTTCGGCCAAACTAAGTACTCCCTCCAATCCAAAATAAGTGTCGGTGATTTAGTACAAACTTTGCACTAGTCTAGTACTAAATCTCCGACACTTATTATGGGTCGGAGGGAGTAATAAAAATTATGGTGTGTGATATTTGTCTATGTTTTGGGGCCAAAAATCGTCGGCTGGATGGCCGAACTGGGGGTTCGGCTGGGATTCGGCGCCCCCGGGCGAAAAATAGCGCCAGCGCCCCCCAAACGGCTCAAATAGCGCCGGCAGAACGCGCTGGGGGGCCGAACGGCTGGAGATGCTCTAAGAGCATTAAGTCCTTATTCGAGTCTGTTAGCCTCAGCTAGACGATAGTGGTATTTTGGCATTAAAAAACGGAACTTGATGCTATTTTGGCACTTTGGTTTTAACTAATGGTAATTTAGAACTTTTGGTTTTCACTAGTGATAGTTTGGCTATTCTCTCTTTTTTGAAAAAGAAAGGACACCCCCGACGGATGCCCTCATCTCTTAGTTAACTATCAGTTATTTTCTCTCAAAGATAAACTCTTAGTTATTTACTCACTCTATTCGTAAATACTACCTTTGTTTATAAATATAAGATATTATGATTTTTTTTATCTTTTTCAGATTTAGATGTATTTTTTTTATCTTTTTCAGATTCAGATGTATCTAGATGCATTTCAGTGGGGATGGTGTTTTGGCTCCCGGATGCAAATGCACCCAGTATTTAAAAACTATTTTAGAATGTCAAAAAAATTGTAAAAAATATTCGCGCATAGATCTTGACATCATATATGTTCACGAAGTCGTTTCGTAAAAAATAGACTTTTTTGTGGTCTATATAAAAAAGTCAAAAGTTGATGCTAAAATAAGCCTTTTTACGAGACATCTTTTTGTCTTTTTTACACATGTCACAAAAATATTGAAACTTCACGAAACTATTTTATGAACACATAAAATATAAAGTTGTATCTGCAAAATTTTATTTCAGAATTTTTCGACATCTTGAACTTTGCTTTTCAAATACCGGGTGCATATGCACCTGGGTTCACAAGTGGATTTCCGCGTTTCAATGTGTTGGTCCGTATGTAGTCCAAACTAATATTTAAAACATCTTATAATTATAATTTGGAACGGAGGAAGTAGATGATTACAAAGGAAATGAGTAGCCAGACTATTTTTAACTTTGGCTTTTTTCCTTTCTTTTGGCCGTAAACTTTGGGTACTAATATCTAGACAAATATTTTAGATTGATACGGTCAAATCAAAGATACATAACACTATAGCAGTAGGATGTAACCATGGAAGCTGGACATGCCACGTCTTCTTTTTTATTTACCGGAGGGAGGGCGATAGTAATTTCGGGCATTTGCAGATTACAGAACCTGATTGTAAGGAATTAATATTAGTGACCTCTTGGTACATATGGTGGATGCGAAGAAGTGTGGTCAATGGTGAAAAGGAGCAGAGGTTAATAGATGCGGTCTATTCGAGCTCTTACTGCAAATTTCACAAGATCTATGAAGAACAGTCTACCGAAGACTAGTTCATGGCAGAGAGCACCTGAGAATTATGTTTCAGTCAATATATATATTGATGCTGCCTTTAATCCAAATATGAGAACTGAAGCTACTGGTGATGTTATTCGTGATAGTTTGGGGAAGTTTATGGCTGCGAACAATCGTAAAGTGTGCCCTGCACTTGATGCAACTACTACGGAAGCATTGGCAGTTTGGCACTACGTGATGGAATTGCACTAGCTAACCAGATCGGCGCTGGTTATTCAATCTGATTGTAAAGAAGTGATTGATACAATGCTAGAGGGAGCTGGTTCTGCTACGGCTGCCTGTGCAATCTATCAAGATATTGCTATACAAGCATGTACTTTCGACAAAATTAGCTATGCTTTCTGTCCAAGGGTTCAAAATGTAGTAGCTCATACATTAGCTAAATGCTGGTGATCAACCGATTGTTTGGGTAGATGATCCACCAAACTTTATTGTTCAATTGTTAGTAAACGATGTAACTATTATTTGATTGATCAATAAAGCGTGCCATGATGGCTTTCCCTCAAGAAAATAAAATAAGAACGCAAACTAAAACTCCTCATATATTTTTCCTCGAAAAGAGACCTCATGGATATAGGACGGCCACAGAACGTAGAACATAAGTACCGAACAGTTCAAAAAGAAGACATAACTACCGAACATATGGATGGCACAAAGACGAAGAGTACGCAAGTAACTTTCTATGGCGGCCAACGTGCTAGATGCATGCTACTTGTGACGCAGAAGAGGTAAGCTTGGTCTACTGAGGGTTGGGTAGCCTGGAGTTGGCCGCAGAAACCCTGGAGCCCCATTCCAGAAGCTCTTTGCTGGTGTCGTCCTTGTGCGCAATCACCTCGATGAAGCAGAGGGAGTCCTTCTTCTCCCCCAGAGCCGTCTCTATCGCTGCCGTGAGCTCCTCCTCGCACTTCACCTGCACGTATCACATCATCCATCAGCAGCGATTCCCCGAACTCGGGACGTTCTTGCGAGCATTGGCCATGAACAGTTGCTTACCTTGGCGGTCCAGCACTTGCCCTCCCCATTGTGGATGGCGTCCACAAGGCCGGTGTAGTTCCAGTTCTTGATGACATTGTAAGGTCCGTCGTGGATCTCCACCTCGATGGTGTACCCACCATTGTTGATAAGGAAGATTATGCTGTTCTGTCCACACCGCAGCATCGTTGACACATCCTGGGCTGTCACCTGCAGATAGTTGGCAACAAGATCACATTAGAAACACACAAACATTTGCACCAGATACCAACATATCAAGACAAGCAAGAACTTTCACCTGGAAGCTCCCATCACCAATGAAGGCGAGCACACGCTTGTCAGTTGCGCCCTGAGCATAACCAAGCAATGCACCAACTGACCATCCAATTGAACCATACTGCATTTGGAATTCATACCTGAAGTGTGCAGACAACCCTGTCAGAACAAGGCAAATACTAACAAGAAAACACACAGTTACAACGGTGCAGAGTCAGAATGCTCACCCACAGCCCTCAGGCAACTTCAGCTTCTGGCAGTTGAACCAGGAGTCACCAGTCTCTGCAATCACCGCATTGTCACCGGTAAGCATCTTCTGGATGTGCTTGAAGAGCACATTGACACGCAGCGGCTCATTCGCCTCACACTGCAGCAGCTGGCCATCAGGCACAAAGATCCTCTTGTAGTTCTCATAGGCAGTGGTATTCTTCTTAACACGCTTCGCCAGTTCAGACAAGTATTCCTTCATCATGACGCAGCCGAAAGCCGGCCCGCTCCCAACAATGACACGGTCAGGCTGCACGATGATGGCCTTGTCCTTCTTGAGGAGGAAGGAGTAACCGACAGAGCTGTAGTCATTGAAGATAGGGCCTGCAAAGATGTAGGCGTCGGCCGACTCGACGATCTCTGCACAGAATGCAGTGCTGACAGCGCCCCAGTAGGTGCCAAGGAAGTGGGGGTGCGTCTCTGGAACAAGGCCCTTGGCCGATGGCATTACCGCATAGGCATAGCCACTGGCATCCACAAGGTCGACGAAGGCCTTCTGTGCTTTCGCCACGCGCAATTTGGGGCCACCGACAAGCACCGGCTTCACAGCCTTGTTAAGGAATTGGACGGTTGCCTCCACTGCAGCCTCGAGCCCCATCTTGTTGCTTATCCTGGAATTACATAGCGCGGTTCAGTTCATCAGATGGCTGCACATATAATTATGTTACCGTGTAGTATTACAACAGAGCAGAGTCGAATCAAAATCCATCAGGCCACTTGAAATAGCATCAAAATTCACCATCTAAAATTCTCAACACCAATAATTCTACTAGGCGCAATTTGTATGTGACAAAATCTAAGCTCCCAGCAGCTATTAGTACATGCAGATCAAGAGTCAAGACATAGCGTGGTGTACTAGGTAATTTGGGGGAAATATATGTTCCATGATCCAAGATAACGCGCGCACAATAAATGGGGAAAATCCACTGATCAGACTCACAAACAATACACGACTACACAAGAACAATCAGGCTCAGGAGAAGAACAGAGAGTTATGTCGTACCTGGGGGCGAGGAAGAAGGGAACTGGGTCACGGGTGAAGGTGGGGTGAGGTAGCCCGGGGAGATTGCAGCTGATGCTGAGGTACACCGGCTTGCTCTCCCTCAGCGCCGTCGCGATCGCCGTGTCGATCTGCTCGTGCGCGTCGTCCAGGTTGGTCACCACTGCCTGAATCCGCAAACAACGAACAACCCAGATCACGAGCCGCTCCTCAAACCAAACAACAACTTAATTAGGCGACGACGGAAACGCGCGAGTACGTACCTGGTGGCAGGTGACGGTCTGGAAGCAGCGGAGCTCCTGGGAGAAGTCAGGGAGACCGATGGTGTGGTGGAGGATGCGGTTGGTGCCGTAGTCGTTGGAGTTGGGCCCGCCGACGATGCAGATGACGGGCAGGTTCTCGCTGTAGGCGCCGGCGATGGCGTTGAGGACGCTGAGGCCGCCGACGGTGAAGGTGACGGCGCAGGCGCCGACGCCGCGGGCGCGCGCGTAGCCGTCGGCCGCGTACCCGGCGTTGAGCTCGTTGCAGCAGCCGACGAGGCGGAGGCCGGGCTCGTCGACGAGGTGGTCGAGCAGCGTGAGGTTGAAGTCCCCGGGGACGGCGAAGACGTCGGTGATGCCGACCTGCACGAGCCGGCGCGCCAGGTGCCGCCCCAGCGAGGCCTCGCCGGCAGCCGCCGCCGGCGCGGGCTTGGAGGACATGATCGGGCACCCCGGCGCCGACGCCGGGCAGCCCACCGCGCCGGTCACCAACGCCGGCGCCGGCCTGTCGACGGATCCGATGCGGGTGTCCATCACGACGATCCGCGGTGTAGACTAGTGGAGTGGTAGGCGAAACACCAGGGAGGGAGGAGAGCGATGTGGTGGGGGTTTGGGGAATATTCTAGGACTCGCTGGAGATTTTGCTTTGACGGGTGTTGGGTTTGGTCTTCCGGGAGAGGCAGGTGTCCTCGTTTTATACCTAGGTGGCACGCGCGGAGCGAACTGAGATCGCCGTATAAAGACGGGGGTGTTACTGCAAAACTCATCTTCTTCTTTTCTTCGGCGAAGGGGAAAACCACGAGCCGCGCCGCGCCGCGCCTGCGGTGGGAGCTGCTGGCACGCACGAGGATGCATCGCGGTGCCTGGGTGGGATCCACATGTCGGCGGCACAAACTTACGAGATTTGCCGCGCAAGCAATTATGAATTGCCGCTTTCATTTTCGTGGCGCGGTGCGGTGGGCAGTATTTTTTGTTTGGGGCGCAAGTCGCGGTTTTGGGTCTTGTTTGCTGCGCAAGTTGGACTCGGGTTGGACTTGCTCGATCCCGCGGCGAGGTCCGGTCCAACTTGGGTTGGACTCGCTCGACCCAGCGGCGAGGGTCCGGTCGACCGACCTGTAACCACCTGTCTCTGAGTAGCTGCTGCCGCCTGCCTGCCTGGTGTGCACCATGCATGAACGGCGGTGCCGGGTGGCACTGTCGCGCATTCATGCTCGAAAAAAAGCTGCGAGCTGACCAAAAACCCTCTTGCCTACGCCCTACGCTAGTAATCTTTGCATTTCACGGATGGTAGACTGGTAGGTACCCCGTGCCGTGTTGCTCCTCCTTTTCAGAGAATCACGTACGTTTTGGGGAAAACGTCGTGCAACATGCCCACTTGCATCTGATTATCTGAACTCCTTTTTATTTGAAGTAAATAGTACGCGTTTTTACTAGAAACTTGTAACGAGTGACAGATGCTGTCCAAATTTAAATTCTGTAGCACAACTCTAATAAATTCTAGGCTTACTAGGTTGGTAGAGAAGAAGAAAAATCCTATATGCGATCCCCTCGCGTCGTCTCCTCCAGGCGACCGAGGGGGCGAACCCTAGCTCCCACCACCGGCACCCCCCTCTCCCCCTTCCCCTGCCTCTCTAAGTCGGCTTCTCCGATAGCTCGTGCGCACCGTCGTGGTGGCGGGCGCTCAGATCAGGGTTGGCCTCTAGGGTTTGGGGTCTCCTCGGTGGTGGCCAAGGCGGGGGTGATTTATGGCAGAGGATGGCGTGGTAGGGTATGCGACATCGACGGCGGTAGGGACTGTGTCGTCACTTCTGCGGGCGGTTGAGCTCTTAATGCATATCTTGGTGCGGAAGTGGTGTCTCCGGTGGCTGGTGCTGGTCGTTTGACGGCTCTCCACGGCATTCCATGACCACATTCATCGCCGCATCGCCTCATCGGCGGTTGAACGAAGCTCGCTGCTTTCCCCTAGCCTCCACAACCACGTTTCTTGGCGGAGCAAATCCGGTAAGTTGTACTGCTAGTATATGATTAAAACGGTGAAAAAATGCCACATCACTTACAAGTTACAAGAGTACCTAGTCATATACTCCTGTGTTTTCCTGTAAATTACAAGAGTACTGCTATGTTTTCCCGTCTTTTTAGGATTTTTCTTGTAATACAGATGTTTGATTAACATTGAGTTTCGTCTCCTTTCGGAAAAAAATTCACTTGTTTCATAATAAAGGAAAAACATGTGTGAGTATATATTGTGCAAGAAAATGGAATATGTGGCTCACATCTTGGCCCCATCACCCCTTCTTTTGAGGATGACAAAGACGTTTCTTCCGTTTTACGACGTTTAGCCGTTTTGGCCTCCGGTGCAACGTTTTTTCCATTCCGACCGACATTTTCGCCCAGTTTACTCGTGTTTCCACCGTATCCGACGTGAAGGGTCCGTTTCTTCCGTTTTCTGACGTTTAGCTGTTTCTTCCGTTTCCACAACGTTTAGCTGTTTCGGCCTTCCGTACCACGTGTTTACCATTCCGACCATCGTTTTCGTCCAGTTTACACCTACTATCGAGTCATTTGTGCTTTGTGATACCTACTAGCACGTAGAATGTCCGCGCGACTTTTATTTTAATCTTGTAAGTAAGTGACAATAATAATTTGGCAATGATCAATAAGTGATTCAGTTTTAGAGGTCCCCAGGCGAAGAGCTGTGTGGTCAATTGACCACACAAGTTTTTGTGAAATCCTTTCTATACAAGTTTAACTCATGCAAATAAAATCATAAAATTAGTAAAAACACATGTGTTTGACCTCGCAGATTTGAAATGTCATCACAGATTTGAAGTTCTGGCTCCGCCACTGCATGCGACCGAGGTAAAGGAGACACCACACGACAAGGCAAACAACTCCGGAGTCATTTGTTTTTCTCAGCCTTAAAATGGCACTTCAACCGGCGACCTTTCATCAAAAAATTTAGATGTGTCATCCTGTCACAGTCCCAACTCCCAAGCATATAGCAGATAGTACAAGTGCAAAGTCAAGATTAGGTTATGGTCGACTAATCACCGATCGCATATTCGCATACACTACGGATCCTAGGAGTACCTTACAGCAATATCGAACACTTGTTAATTAGCAGAGTACTATGCAACACGATTACCAGCCCGCTGCAGAGCCAACATCGTGAAGAAACAGCGTCGCCCTGCAAACCTCCCGCCGGTTTCTGCCTTGCCGACATGAGCAGCTTGAAACATGCATGCTTCGCTCCGAGACAAGAGAGTTGGAGCAACATGCACCTGTGTCGACCGTCCATTGAAACGACTCACGCATCAGCATTGTCGACGCAAACGCTTGATCCTTGATTGCTGCTCCCTCCATTTCATAATATAAAACGTTTTAGCAAGCAAAGATAATCTAAAACGTCTTATATTATGAAATGAAGGAAGTATTTTGGTACTACTAGTGTATGGAAAGGGGTACTTTGCTCACATAAAAAATATCATGTCCATCTTAGTTAACCGTCAGTAAGTTTCAGCTGTTTTTTTTTTTAACGGGGCAAAAGGCTTGCCTATTCATTTATTAAGAGAGAAAGAGGTTTCGGTTTTAAAAATTATATGGACATGACCAACACCTCCCTTAAGTGCCACACATGCACGGGTGGGGAAAACACCACAAAAGATGTGAAAAAGAGGACTACTCTCCCGGTATAAAGTGCACCAAGCATTTGGCTCCCGTTTTGACCCAAAGCCTCGCCTCCTTTTTTATGTTCGCAATGATCACGTTAGGGAGGTGAGACATGTGCCTGAAGATTCTCGAGTTTCTTTCATTCCATAATTTCCAGGCCACAAGAGTAACGATGGAAGCAGTCTCTTTGCGCGGGGCCTCCGCATGGATAACCGAGGATGTCCAGCAATCGAAGACCGAGGCCCGACCCATCCATCTATCCGGCCCAAGCTAGGGGGAGCCAAGCCACAAGGAGATCGCATTCCAAATTCGGATGGAGAACCTACAGTGGAAAAGAAGATGGATTCCCGTTTCTTGCTCCTGCCGACATAGGGGACAAACGACACAATTCGGCCATCCACGACGATGCAGGCGGTCCGCTGTCCATTGGATGATCAACCATGCAAAAAAATTGTACTTAGGTGGGGCCCATGCTTGCCAGACAAGAGAGTCCATCAAGGTGTGGGTGGAGCTAGCAAACTGCAGCAGATAGGCGGAGTAGGCCGAGTACTCTCCCGATGAGGTGGAGCGCCATGAGATAGTTTCAGCTGATTTCATGCTTGCATGTTGCTCATACATGTCATCTGTTAAATGTGTGTAAGAAAGTCTGCATGCGTGTGTCTGGCTTGGATCAGGACCGGAGGTTTTGTCTCCGATCATGACCTGTTTGTAAGTCCTGTTGTTTAATATAAAACCACTTTTACCCGAAAAAACAGAAAGTCTGCATGCATGTGTTAGATGAAGTTTTCGGAAATGGTAGAGTTACGGGAATGAACCTACGGAATCATCGTACGCGCTGACGTGCCTACTCCCTATTTGCCCCCCCCCCCTTCCCGATTTCTCCTGGGTGGGCCCGTCTCTGTAGATGTAGCACAGTTCGGTTAGAAAGGGCTGCACCCGAAAATGTAGCGTGCAACGTTGCTACTCTCTATGTCTGAAATTATCATGCGTTATTTAAAATCAAACTTTTAAATTTGTATTAAACATATATAGAGAAAAATATCAATATCTATAAAAATAATAAGTATTATTAGAAGGCGAAGTATCCAGTGCAAACTCTCAATCAGTGCAAACCTGAAAACTTTGTCCGTCCGCCATCCGATCAAGAGCAGACGGCACAGATCAAACGTGGGAGAGGAACCAGCCACTTAGACGTCGTTTTACGGATACCCCCTCAGAAAGACGGAAACCGTTCGAGTTTCGACCATCGTCTCCAATCTCACGAGTCACGACTCACGAGATGCAGCCCTTGTGCCCTCGATGGCGACCGGCCGTGCGTCGTTCACTCCTTCGTCTTGGCCAGAGACGTAGATACGGACTACGGTGGTGCCCCCAGCACACGGAAAACTGCTGCTCATCTCTCGCCCTCGTCCCGGCGTGCGAGACGCTTGCACCACAGATCGGCGGCATGTCCCAGCGTCCACGGCAATGCCATCAGGTTACGGCGATCTGGCAGAGGCTTAGACACCTCGGATGGATGTTTGGCGGCCGGATTGACGCTTTTTCTCACAAAACTCGGCGCAGTTACTGCTATCTTCTGACAGAGGACTGTCTTCCTGTACTTTGTCTCTCTGAAAACTGTATTTTGTAGCCTTGTATTGTAATTGACCTAATTCAGCACAAACGTTGAAGCTTTGTTTATGGAATTAATGGATGATGGAAATGATGTGATTATTCTGATGTGATGCAATTCTGTACAATCGTTAAGCTTTCTTACGGAAACAATATGGTCTGAATCTACTGACATGTAAAGGAACTGAGAACACTACACATGTATTTAATAAGTTTTTCGGAACTTGCTATGCACTATATTCTCAAACTCTGTTCCTGTGTAAACTGACAACGTGTTTTTGCACTGAATCGTGCTATCCACTGAATTCCCTGCCATCTATTCCTATCACGGCTGGCGAGAACACACACATCAGTTTATGAAATTGCTATGCACTGAATTCTCCGACCTGTATTTCTCTATAAACCGACAATGTTTCCTTACACTGAACGTGCTATGAACTGGAGTCCCCGACCTGGCTCTAATTCTCTAATCTGGCGAGGTATCACGGCCGGAGATGGGGATCACCGATCACGACCGGAGTTGGCGGAGGGCGAGGTCTTGGGGTCTGAAGGAGGGAGATAGACCATGGCAGGGGAAGGAGCAAAACGAGGGAGAGAGTTCAGTGGCGGTTCTCCGTGGGGTGGGGGCACCACCGGCGTCTCAGTCCATGTCGCTGGCCAAGACGAACGACGCACGGCCGGCGGCCCGCGGCTGCACAAGGTCTGCATTTGACGATTCTCCATCGTGAGATTGGAGGCGAAGGTCAAACGGTTTCCGGGGGGTATCCACAAAGCAACGTTTAAGTGGCTGGTTCCTCTCCCACGTTTGATCTGTGCCGTCTGCTCTTGAATGGATGGTGTACGGACAAAGTTTTCAGGTTTGCACTGATTGAGAGTTTGCACTGGATACTTCGCCTTATTAGAATCATCATGAAATATATGTTCGGATTATATGTATTTCGTATTATAGATCTTGATGTTTTGATATTTTTCCAAACATACTTAGTCAAAATTTGCAAAGTTTGACTTTGACTAAACCCAGAATGCAGGGTAATTTCAGACAGATGGAGTATGTAGTATTGTCAATCTATTAGTAAAACATAGAATTGTAGGTGTAAAATCCGGTAAATTGGGATATAAAATTTTAGTTTCGATATAACTTGGCACACTGGTTATATCACGGAGTCCCAAGCAAGTAGATACTACAAGTGCAAAGTCAAGATTATTAGGTATAACTAATCACTGATCGCATATTCTCATGCACTACGGATCCTAGATACCTTACGGCAATGAACAAACACTTGTTAACTAGCAAGTGTACGTGAACACGTACGGTTGCCAGCCCGCTGCAGAGGAAGCAGCATCGTGAAACAGCGTCGCTCGCCCAGTGTAACGCAAGCCTCCCACCGCCGGTTTCTGCCTTTTCCGCCGCCCTGAGCTTGAAACATGCTTCGCTCCGTGACAACTGACAACAGAGATGGAGCACTTGCACGTGCGGCCGTCCGCCAGAAGCGACTCACGCGTCAACATTAATTATCCTTCTTGATCTTGTTCAAAAAAAAAATCCTTCTTGATGTAGACGCTGATCGATCCCTTGATTGCCAGTTTGTTACTACTACCTCTGTTCCTTACTAGTATAAAACGTTTTAGTAAGCTAAATTAGCTTTCTAAAACGTCTTATATTAAGGACCGAAGGGAGTACTAGTGTACGAAAAAGGGTGCTTTGCTCACTTAAAAAAATCGTGTCCATCTTAGTTAAACCCAGCCCCATTATCGGGGTCGGCTGATACTTGAGTAGTACAAGCTTCGGCTGGTGCTCCATTTCGTCATCGATGACTATGAGTCGGTCAGCTAAAAGAAAACGATCACCGCCTGAATCATCTGCCACATCCAAGCCCGGGGTTGTGCGGTTGTGCCCAACTCGTGTACGCACGTTGCCGTTCCTGTGCGTGGCCGATATGATGAACCCAAAGCGTGTCAAACCCAGTGGGTTCGCTCCATCGATCGATTCGGCTGGTCGATCGTTCCGTGTCGTACGTCGGCCTTGAACCCCCGGCCAAATCGTGGAGTACACTGCTGCACCCGTGCCGTACGTAACGTGGTCGCATTCTTTCGACCGAACGGGTCGCAGCTGGACAGGCTCAACCAGGGGAGCCCAAACTGAAGCAGGGCTGCACATGCCACGCGGTTCCTCTCTCCATGTGCGCGGTGGCGCCACTTGGTTTCGAGTTCCAGACACGATGGAATGGGGGCGGACGCCGCACGCGGAATCCGACCACGTTTCTCGTCGACGCACCGACGCGCACAACACGACGGCTACAAAACAGTGTCCGCTTCCTTTCTCCCAAGCAAATCAATTCAGCAAGCTCCGCGACCGCGCAGCGAGGGGCCGTCGTCTTCCCAAGTTCCCCACGGAAGCCCTGTGACGAACAACCGAAGGAATCCGGATTTTTCTTTTCTTTCTGAGATAGAGAGAACCCGCATGCCATGTAGTACGTATATACTCCCTCCGTTTCTAAATATAAAATATTTTAGCTTTTACAAATAAAAAGTGGGACAGATATATCTAGACATATTTTAGTATATATACACTATTTTTAGTCCGAATCTATGTTAGATTATAGTGTTGGACTCGATTTACAAGTGTAATTCTATCTAGTCTTGGAGTCCAAGTTAGGGTTTGCCAAAGTCGGTTCTACCTTGTACTATGACCGAAATCAATTAATCAATTTAGAGTTTCAACTCAATCTTACATGGTATCAGATTACTAGATCCTAGGCCATGGCGCCGCCACCCACCCCACCACCTCTTCCGCCTCCGGGCTACTTCGACCGGCGCGCCGCTCTCGCCGCCACAACACCACCCTCCCAATTATCCCTACTTCCCAACCCTAATCCCTCTCCTCCACTAATAGCCACCGCACCAATCTCTCTTGCCGACACAATCGCGGATGTTAACCCCTTTATTCCCATAGTTCTTGATCTTGCCGCCCACAACTATTACCATTGGCGACACCTCTTCGATCTGCACCTTGGCCGCTGCAACCTCCGTTCCCACGTCGCCGCCAACCGCATCCCTCGCCCAGATGATCCCCAATGGGTCAAGGACGACCTTGCCATCGTCCAATGGTTTTACACCCGGATCTCCACGGAAATCTTCAACGTCCTTGACCACGACGATGCCACCGCTGCCAAGATCTGGGCCTCCCTGCGTCAGCTCTTTCAGAGTAACAGCGACGCCAGGAGGAACGCCCTGCACACCGAGCTTCGCAATATGACCCAGGGCGACACACCTGTCAACCTCTACTGCCAACGCATCAAGGCTATCGGCGACGAGCTCCGCGAACTTGGTGATGTTGTCAGCGACTCGCAACTCATCAACATCGTCATCGTCGGTCTCAGCGAGGAGTTCGACAAGCAGGCCTCCTTCATACCCATGATGCGTCCTCCTCCAACCTTCGCCGAGGTGCGATCTATGCTGCAGCTCGCCGCGGAGACACAGGCTCACAAGGACTCCCGCCCTCGCATGTTCCATGCTACTGCTCGCTCTTCATCAACACCGCCAGCTTCCGTCCCCGTGCTACCCACGCCAACGGTGCAAACACCTCCTGGATGGCGCCCCAGCCCGAACTATCGAGGCAAAAACCCCATCTACCGGCCGCCTCGATCTACTACGACAACACCTCCACCAGCTAGCGCGCCGTCGTCCAGTACAGCTCTAGCGCCGCCAACTCCGACCCCTCCTGCACCGTCACCTGCTCCCCCTCCTCCACCAAGCTGGCGCCCTCCACATGATCCGTGGACAGGGATGGTGCAGGCGTGGCCCATGCCATGGGCTGCTCCTTCTCCGATGGGCGCTCCACCGGCATACTCTGGCTCTTGGTTTCCCGGCACGCGTCCTCACACCGGTTCCCCTGGACTACTCGGATCAAGACCTCCTGCTCAGGCCTACTACGATGCTCCCGGCTTCTACCCGTATGGTGCTCTGACCGATGGCAGCACCTCTTACTTGATGCATCCGCCTCCGCCACCGCCGCTGCCGTCCGCGCCACCTCAGCTCCCTGCATCGACACCAACCTGGAACCAAGCCGCCTTTGTGCAGGCTATGAACAACCTTGCTGCTCAGGGAAACTCAGGTATGGACTGGATTTTCGATTCTGGTGCTTCTAGTCACATGTCTTCTTCGAGTAATATGATGTCCTCTTGTTCTTCATCTCCCTTTTCTTCAATTACTCTTGGTGATGGTTCTTCAATTCCCATATATTGTGTTGGCCATGCTCATCTTCCCACTCATCCTACACCCCTTCTTCTTCGTGATGTTCTTGTTGCACCTGCTCTTATCAAAAACCTAATCTCTGTTCGAAAATTTACTTCTGACAATCATGTTTCCGTTGAATTTGATCACTTCGGTTTATCTGTGAAGGACTTTCTGACCAAGGCGGAGATCGCACGCTTCAATAGCTCTGGTGACCTCTACTCCATCCATAGGGCTCCTGCTGCCGCTCAACCCTCATCCATGGTGGCTTCAGTTGATACTTGGCACCGACGTCTTGGTCATCCACACGGCGCTATTTTATCTTCTCTTCTTAGCGAGTTTTCAATTCCTTGTAACAGAGATATCCATGATAAGTCAGTTTGTGAGTCTTGTCAAACAGGAAAGCATGTTCGTCTTCCGTTTAGCTCCTCTATCTCCAATAGTACTTTTCCCTTTGAGTTGTTACATTGTGATTTGTGGACATCACCATCAATGAGTATTTCTGGTTTTCAATATTATCTTGTTATTCTCGACGATTACACTCACTTCGTCTAGACCTTTCCATTACGCAAAAAATCTGATGTCTACACCATATTTCTCAACTTCCAACGATATGTTGCTGTTCACTTTCTTTTACCTATTAGTTTCATCCAATGTGACAATGGCCGTGAATTTGACAATTTTAAAAACAGAAACTTCTTCCTTCAACAAGGCATCCTTCTTCGCTTCTCTTGTGCTTACACATCTCCTCAAAACGGCAAAGCTGAACGATCACTTCGTACTCTCAACGACATTGTTCGCACAATTTTAATTCATGCATCCATGCCACCAAAATTTTGGGCCGAAGCTTTACGAACCGCTACTTACCTCTTAAACATTCGGCCTTCCAAAGCTAATCCCAACACCACTCCTTTCTTCTCTCTTTTTCTTTCTCACCCGACGCAGACTGGCTGGTTGTCCAGATACTCGCCGATCCACGTCTGGATACTGTGTTTTTCTTGGTAACAATTTGATTTCATGGTCCTCTAAAAGGCAGGTCACGGTCTCCCGTTCGTCTGCTGAAGCTGAGTATCGAGCAGTGGCGCATGCTGTCGCTGAAATAGTGTGGCTACGTTAATTATTATCGGAGCTCCACCGACCAATTCAACAAGCTACTATTGTTTACTGTGACAACATTTCAGCTATCTACATGTCAAGCAATCCTATGCAACATCGCCGTACCAAGCATATTGAAATTGACATCCATTTTGTTCGCGAGAAGGTTGCATTGGGACAAGTTCGAGTTCTTCATGTGCCAACTGCTGCTCAATTTGCGGATATCTTCACCAACGTACTAGCTGCTGCACCATTTCTCGACATACGATTCAGTCTCAACGTTGTTGAACCCCACGTTGACACTGCGGGGGATGTTAGATTATAGTGTTGGACTCAATTTACAATTGTAATCCTATCTAGTCTTGGAGTCCAAGTTAGAGTTTGCCAAAGTCGGTTCTAGCTTGTACTATTTAAACCCTTATACTATGACCGAAATCAATTAATCAATTACGGCGGGTGGTCTGCGGCGGCGCTGGAGTATAGAAACCTTCAGCTACTCAAGCTCATTCGCGTCGGTCATAGACGACCGCGGGCGATTGCTGGTATGCTCCAGCACTTCTTCTACCTCCTTTGTGAGGCCCTTCTTGAAGTCAGCTGTTGCTGCGGTTCTGGCCGGTATCGGAGCAAGTGGTGTAGTCCCCGCGACGGTGCTAGGCAACGGCAAGCTCGGCTTCTTCGTTCTGCTCGACGGCGGGGGGAGAGAAGGACTTTGGTGTAATTTCTATTTTCAGACAGGTCCTTTCTACTTTTGTTAGGGACCCATGTGTTAATTCCTCTTGCTATGGGGTCCTCTGTAATACTTCTGTACACCCACCGTTTGGTTTAATGATAAGGTTTCTAGCCCTTCGGGGCGCTCCGTTGTTCAAAAAAAAAAAAATCAATTAATCAATTTAGAGTTTCAACTCACTCTTACAATCTACACAAATTGTGAAATACCTAAAACATCTTATATTATGAAACGGAGGGAGTATATTGATCAGTAAAATTAATACTAGGGAATACACGTAATGTAAAGTTCCAGCTCTAATGGCCACGAATGACGTCAGCTGACAAATCAGTTGACATCTTAGCAGGATCACGCGTCCTTAAAATTATTATCTAAATTCATGACTAAATTTAACTTCGTCAAATGATCTCCGAATCTCCTTAATCATTATGCTAAAAAAAAACAGCATATCCATTCCGGATACCTACAATCACCTCATCAGTACCGCCGGTCACATTAATTTTGTCAAACCCCTGGTATCATGGCATTCTCACGGCAATAGCCATATGCAGTGGCCGGCGGAGCTACAACGAAAATCTTGGGCGGACCAAGCTGAAACAAAGCACAAAATATTGCAAATTCTAAACCATATATACTTCAATAACGAATTAGGCTTGAAGCAGGAAAATCGGAGAAGACATAGGACTGGGTCCAAGGAACGCTGTTGGCTTGCTGCTAACCGTAGCTGCGTCTCGCCGCATGCGCCTGCAGGCTGCAGACTAGGGCCTGGGCATGGGCGCCCTCGCCGGCTCGCCGCCGTCGGCCTGTAGCTACGCACTGAGTCGTTTTCGATATTCAGAGGGCGCCCTTCAATGCCTTTTGAAGATTCAATTAGAGCCCACAACCGAATGGAGTTTAATTCGATAAGATGTCCATGGACCTTCCAAGTACACTGGACTTTTACAAGCAACTGAAGATATTAATTTCCTTAATCATTATGATCTCCGAATCTCCTTAATCATTATGCTAAAAAAACAGCATATCCATTCCGGATACCTACAATCACCTCACCAGTGAGCCAACCCATCCCTATTAAAGCCCAGTTCTTTTGCCAGCTTAAAAAATAAGCTACCCCCTCCCCAACTTATTCTATAAGCCATCCGGCTTATTACTTTAAACTTCTAGTTTAGTTAGAGGATGACTAGTTTAGAAGCTCCGAGTAATAAACCGGATGGCTTATAAAATAAGCTGGGAGGGATAGCTTATTTTTTAAACTGACAAAAGAACTGGGCCTAATTTCTGCAGCCGAACACACCCTAAGTGAGCCGAGCCGAACCGAAAGGCCCATGAATCCTCTAAGAAAGCCCAATAACCACCCCCACCCCCACGGCCCCACCACACCCGCCGCCCTCCACGCTCGCTCTTTCCTCCGTTGCGGCCGCCGACTCCGCTCCCATCGCCGGAGCTCTTGCGCCGGCAGTAGAGATGGTGAAACGCGCAATCCGGTACGACTGCTTCTCTCCCTCGCCTCTGATTTGTATCCGGTAGCTTTGGTCTCGTCAACTTCTAGTGCCAGAAGAACAAAAAACCAACGCACTCCCGTCTCGCTCCTTTGGGGGAGAGTGAGACACGGGGGCGTCCAAACCCGCGTCGGCGGCCCCCCTCTCTCTGCCGGTGCCACAAGCTCCATGCACGGTAGCGGCGGGCCTCACCACCAAAGGGCGGCGGCTGTGGCCGTGGGGCGAGTTCGTGGTGGTCGAACGCTACGTTCGCGAGGGTGTAGGGCGGCACCGACCCCGCGTTCTAGGTTTCTACCAGCCAGTAGAGCCAGACATTAAACGTAATCGATAAACGGGATTGCAATTCAAAAATCAGACGTCCTTTTTGAATACATCTGAACCTTATATTTGTATAAGTTAAGTGTATGTTCTTTTGCATCTGAACCTTGCTGCAAACTTGTAGCTATGAACCTGGACCGGCATTTCAGGAGAGCGGCGAGGAGGGTACGCTTGAAATCTCGCCATCAGACTCGACAGAACTTTGGCTAATCCAGTGGCCTATAAACCATGTAACTTGGAAGTTGGATTTTTTCCCCACTCCCGTGGCAACGTTATTTGTATGCTGCATTTGGGCTCCAAGGGTAACATTTGTCTGTACTATCACACAGGTAGATGCTTCTGATTTTCATGGCGAAGAAATTTCTCTTAAGCTTCACCACGAGGGAAACTTGGGAAGTTTGGAAGGTACCTCTGGTAAGATAAATGTTATGTTTTATGTCGATCTTTTTTCACTTAGGCCCCGCTTGGTTGCTAGTTTTTTAGGCAATACCGGGGTAAAATTTCACGGACCTGTCCAGGTCCTGCTGAAAATCCGGCGGAATACCAGTGTATATTACGGGTCTGTAATTTTAAACAAGATTCCAAGCCGGGCCTTACCGATTACAGGTTTCAGTAATCTTAAAATTTCTCAACATTCAGAGTTTCAGACAACAACTGAATTTGCTTTTGCTAAACTCTGTTGCACTTCAGTGTTGATCGGGTCTTTTTTTTCTGAGCAGTGGTTTTCATTCTTGAAGATAGTAGTGTTAATCATATAACTGAAATTACTTGATTATCCATGGTGCATCTGGTCCCTCATTCTGTTAATAAGATTCAGTCAATGCTGGTTCTTGATACTTTGATAGTCGCAAATGTATTCAGGCCAAACAAGTATATCTGCTTGAGTTCTTGGTTCGTTATGGACGTTACCTGTACTCAACAAACTATTAGTCTTTATCGACTCATTGAAATAGAAATTAACATAATGTTACACTTCGTTTGGTCTTTAAAATGAAATTCCTCGTAAACTTCCTCATGTAATGTCCGGTACATCCTCCTCCTTGACTAGAGGAAGTTCAGACTGAACCAAGAACTCAAGCCGATACCTGCTAGTTGATCGACATGGCATCCATCAGTAATAAGTTGTAGTATTAGCTGACTTGTATAGTCGCTTCTTCATTCATATAGGTTGAAATTACCATTTTTCAATTAAAATAATTATTCATACTTCTCCACAAACATTCAGTTTATCTAATGCATGTTATCGGCAGGGAAATCATATGAACTCGTCAGCTTTGCTGCCCAACAGCCCGACGCAACTGTATTCGTTCCATCAGGATCTGAAATGAAAGCTGGTACTTGAAATGACAACTTAGTCTTTCTCCTGTTTTTTAGCTGCCCACAATTGGGTTCTGTAGCTTTTTAGTTTTTATTTCTCCTGCTTTGTAAATGGACCTTGTATTACTTTGGTTTTGAGTTATGCGTGCAGGCTGGCTTTAAGCCTTCCGTAGACTCCGCAAAAAAAAAAAAACAACAACTTAGTACTTGAATTGTACATAATTTTGCACACCTGCTATTTTTTGCCATTCTTGATGAAATGTGAGAATTTCTGCTTATCTTACTTTAGAATTTCCAAGCCATATTGATGTATAATCGTTGGGTTGGTTAACCCTAATTTTGTTTGTACTAGGTAGAACACAATAATATTTTGCTTGTTTGTCAGTACATTAATTACTGGATACATTCAATGATAGTTTCTAGCACCGATTTCTGAAAATGTGTATCTTAATTTGTTACGGCACCATGTTTTGTTACTTGTCAACTTGACCTGTTGTGATCTTCAAGTGAAATAACGAAAGAATAAGCAGTATGTTGTGGACTTAGATCCACAACGGGATAACTACCGTGCAGAAGATAGCCAGACGGCATGGCTGCGAGGGGTTGGATAGACATAGGTTGAGAAGAGAGAATTCTGAGGGAGAGATTAGATTGATTGTTCTTGCTTGTCTCAACCCTAGATACATGGCGTCCTTATATAGTGGATGCATAGACCCTTGACCTCTCCTAATACAATTGGACTCATGAGACCTTTCCTTATACAAGTGGACTCTTTCCTAATCCTATACTTTCCTAATGGACTCTTGCAATACTTCTCTTTCATGGACTCCTCCCACGCTGCTACTCCTGCCTTGATACAGTGGACCCATGTCCACAACACTACACCCCTCCCGGACAAGCAGCTTGTCCTCAAGCTGCTAGGTGGCGGCCAGGGCTGAATTCCTTCATAGCTCTGTATGGATGTGATACTATGACTCCAGCTCCTCTTCCATGAATAGTTGGAACGTCCATTATTATCTCGCTGAATTTCAATTGGCAATAGAATTGTTTCCATGGCCCCTTGGTCCCATGTATCCTTGGCATCCCCCTGATCGCGTTCTTCTGGTGGACGCCATGCAAACCAACCAAAACTATTTTCTGTTTTATGGAAAGAGCAACAGCTGGGCCCAATACGAATCTCATGTAGTTTCGTTTTCAGGCATGTAGAATAACTGTCGTGCTTTTCTTTCCAATCTGAAAGCTTCTGAATATTGCATGTACCAACATATCTCTTCCTGTGTGTGCACATAGAATCAAACTCATGTTTGAGCCGCCCTCTGAACATGCATGGCTAGGCTCAATTCAATCTACATTGCCAACGCTTGGCCCATGCACATCACATGAAGATTTCCCACCCAGCCTCGACGCCGCCGCTACAGAGGACTCTGTTGTTGTTCCTCTTGCTGCACATGCCACCTCATCTGTGCTCGACTGCGTCTGGATGGACTCTGTTTCTTGTGGCACCTCCGGTGCTTCTCTTCTTGCTGCATCCCCGCCGCTGCTAGCACTGCTGCCGTTACATCGGCCATGCCAGTGCCACGACTGCTGCGGCAACTGCGCTCTGCTGCGCGGCCACAGCTTTTCCTTCTTGCTGCAATACCTCAGTAACTGCTGCTGCTTGTTGCGTTCCTGGTGCCGAATTTGTAGCATCTGATGTGTCAATCGATGCCGGCAGTAACTCGATACCAAGTTGAAAACAACCATCATATATATTCCGGCCTTGCAAGCTTTGAAGAGCTCGTGCAGCATCTTGACCTAGGGCATATTTGATGAAGGCCACGATTCTTGATCTCCCTGGGAAAATTTCAATGGTCTCCACCACTCCATAAGGATCGAAAACTTGATGAAGCAAAAATTTCGTGATCTGGTAGACTACATGCTGAATCGTGATGCGAAGTATCCTTCGCGGCGTCTTCTCAGCAGCGAAAGCCATGGTGGTCAGCTCTGACACCAAATGTTGTGGACTTAGATCCACAACGGGATAACTACCGTGCAGAAGATAGCCAGACGGCATGGCTGCGAGGGGTTGGATAGACATAGGTTGAGAAGAGAGAATTCTGAGGGAGAGATTAGATTGATTGTTCTTGCTTGTCTCAACCCTAGATACATGGCGTCCTTATATAGTGGATGCATAGACCCTTGACCTCTCCTAATACAATTGGACTCATGAGACCTTTCCTTATACAAGTGGACTCTTTCCTAATCCTATACTTTCCTAATGGACTCTTGCAATACTTCTCTTTCATGGACTCCTCCCACGCTGCTACTCCTGCCTTGATACAGTGGACCCATGTCCACAACACAGTATATGATACTTCATCATTGAAAGTTTACGCCCAAGGTTCCAAATGTACAACCCTTAAGAGTTACAGTACACGCTTATTGCTCTTTGTTAAAGCAACTAAGGAGATCAATATCAACACACTAGAGAGGGGATAAACTGAGTTTAACTGGCATAGGAGGAGTTGGAACAATTGTGTGCCAGCTTATATAGAAAGTATCTTCTAGAAATAAAGCTTACATTATTGTGAGTTTTGGGAGAATCAACGATTCAATGTTTTTTGTATGACATATAGTTGTAATACTTTGATGATTTATCCTCCAGCAATGTAACTATAAGTAACTTGAGTCTAAAAGTATATCCTCTAAGAACTGTTGACGCAATAATCCTATTCTGTTTTCTGTTTTTAACACAACCACGCAAACTATGTAGGGAAAGGAAAAAATGTTATGCTTCAGACTGTTTTAAGAAAAACTGAAGTAATATATCATTTCCTCTGTGGCGGTGTTCTTTCCAATTTGTTATGAGCACACAGTCTATTTCGCCTTTATTTATTTGTGTTATATGCTCTCCTTTTTACTAACAAATAAATGAATAAACTCCAGTGGGGAAGATTTCACGCAGAGTTTGCTTGGTTCGTTACCCTGGACCTCAAGAATTGGAGAAAGAGAAACCAGGTTTTGGGAGTCTTACTCCTAGCAGCAGGAGATCTGCAGGTATTTCTTTCTAAAAGACAGTTTTTCTTCACCAATCCCAATTCTATGCTGTCAATACTGTAGACAAGTTAGGCAGAAGGGCACTCTAGTTGACTAAATTACTAGATCACGGTGGGTTAAACCTGAAAGGTTTAGCTAGATTTTCCAAAATTTCTGAATCAATCAAGTACATGAAGAAGACCTCATCCATGGTTTTGGAGAGAAAGAGTAAAAATGCAAGTTTATTTTTACCTCTGCTAAACTAAGCCATAGCTGCATATGCAAAACATCACCCACATGGCCTCATGGAGTTTACTGTATGTGTTAAATGTTGCTGTTATATGCAAAGAATTCACTGGTACTAAAACGCTCTCAGGCCATAGCTTTCATCTTCTGATGAAATGCTGCCTCTCAATTTTCTAAATTCTGCTTTGTCATATAGGAATAGAAGTAACTGCAGTCAGGAAATAAATATTCATGATAGTCGTTACAAGTCACTGATCAGTGCATATGATCTTCCAGGTTCTTCTAGGAAGACTATGTCTCGGTTCACTAGCGCATCGAAGAACCGCAGCAGCCAAGGTTCAGCATTCTCTCTGGGTCAACATAGCGCGGAGCGGACACCCAAACATAAGCAAAAGAGAAGGGATGAAAGCAGCTTGGGCCACTCAAACGTGTCTGTGAAGCCCTCTGAAGGATCCCAGGCTCGTGGTACAGAAAACAACACAATCTCTCAGACGCCGCAAGCATTGGCAGAGAAATCCAGGAAGAAGAAGAAGGTTAGAATTGAAGAGTAGCAACATCCTTTCCATCATTCAGTACACCTTATAGAAGAGATGCCAAGTTTCCCTGAACCACCAGCAGCTCTGCCCCCTCTTTGTTCTGCAAAGACCAATATGTGTCCGAGACAGTTGTTGCGGCATGAGTGGACGAGGATACTTTTTTGTTATTGGAAGAGTCTTAACTAGGAAATATTCCTGTCTTGCTTTACAATACAAAGCATTAGACATGAAACATGATGGTCGTCCCTAGTACTTGGGAATCCTGAACCAGCTGAACCTTGTTACCGTGTCGTCTTTCTTTGTGGCAACAATACAACTATGAACATCTTAAAAAAAACAATACAACAGTCACCTGTACTTTCAATCGCCCGGACGCCATTCAAGGGTGTCAGTTCCCATGAAGAAATCTGGTCTATTTTTCTCTACTCTGACAACGATCCACCGGTACAAACGTCGGGTCACTCAAGCACCGCCCAAACTTGTCACCAGAAAAAGTAAGCCTGATGCTGGTGGAGCGATGGGTGCATTGCCACGATTTCATTTCTTTCTTCAAGGGTTGCTATCCCGAGTACAATCCATTAAGCAACGCCAAATGGCTCTGGGTGAAACTCACTTTCACCCTGGCAACCGGCAAGTATCAAGTTGCCTTCACAAACATAGCTATGTTGTTGGTAAAACATCTTGACACGCACAAACACCTTCACAATGTGTCGCTAACTATTGTCAATTGGGCATTGCATAGCTCAAAACTCAGGATACCGATGCTTAGCCGGATACTTCGGCATTGGATGTAAATTTGAGAGAGGAAAAATATATCGTCTTCTCTAGCTTGCGTTGAGAATAATTGCAAATGATTGACAATGACCTTGACGGAGCATCTTTCAGACCTCATGTCACCACACTGCAGATATGATGTATTTCCATAAATCAAGTGCTGAAAAAAGGGAGAAAAATACATCAAGCTTGGTTACAATACTCACTCGGTAGTCAGTTCCTTCTGCTATATCCAGCTTTCTACACAAATTGCATGCAATCCAAGTGTGGAAGCTGAGAACTGAAATCAATGAACTCCTTACATGCGGTAGAAGTCCTACGCATCAGATTACACAGCTAAACTTTGGATGCCAGCTTACTATCATCTCTCTTTGCAGTGTACTTGTTTGCTGTGTTCTTCTCATATCTTCTCATCTCTAATAGCAGTTTCCTCCCCTCAATTTCTTTTGTTTATTAAAATTTACAGATCTTGGTACATAGGGACTCGTTTTTCTGAACCTATTGATGTGTCGTTTTCAGGGCTCTGCTGTCGCCTATATTTGGTGACATAAACATATGTCCAATGCTGGTCAGGTACAGGTAGAAGAAACTTCACTTCAGATCTTCATAAAACACAGACATCACTTCCACATGGCTTACTGTTACTACAATAAGAGCTACAGTCCCAAGGAGTGTAACACCTGTGTGTTTATAAGATAAACACATTTAGATCTCCGTTTACCTTTTTGGCCGGCTTTCCTTTTGTTTCCTTTTCTCCCTCTACTTTTTCAAGTTTTCACTTGACCTTATTAGCTAAAGATGTCCCTCTGTCTGGTAAAGGAGTTCCATCCGAGTCCCTTTTACACAACTTGAGGCAGAAGAAAGCTTACTATCAAGCTTCACAATCCGCATCTTCACAAAAGAGAAAAAACAACTTTTGTAACTAGAAGAAACTAACCACGAACCAGGAAAATGACATATTTTCAGAGAACAAAGTGCGACCAAAAAAGTTTTACTCTTTGTGGGTGTAGAATAGAACACCGACCGCTGAAGGTAAAATCTAAAAAAAAAATACCAGCAAGTTAACTGAAAATAGGCAGCGGTAATTCATGTATGAAGGATCGTACAAATACACAGAAACAAAAGAAGAACATGTAAGCTTGTATGACTGAATCTAGTGAACTTTGACAAACAAGGCAGGTACTCCATAGCAATCACTTTAAGGACAAGTAATTATCCCAGCAACAGCAACAAATCCTACCTAACTTAATGTTCCACCAGATTTTTTGCCAGCACATATGTAAGTTCCCCGTGCCTAGGTTCAAAGAATTGAACAGAACCTCACTTACAACTCCTTTGCTCCATGGAGTTATATGAGTGATGAAATAGGAGACATACATAGACTCTAGGAGAGAAATCAGTGTCGCTATACTGAAAGACCACCTCCCTTGACGAGGAAGAGATGATGAGGGAGGGTGATGCATGTGTTGCGCTTCTGAGAAGCAAATTCCATGACCTGATCGAGAGGAACCACATTCTGGAAGAGGAGAACAAGCAATTGAGGCATGAAGTCAGCCATCTAAAAGGCCAAATCTCCTCACTTGAAGGGCAGCATACTGATAGAAAGGTGATGTGGAAGAAGCTGGAGAATTCTGCCACCAACAACAACAACTCCATGGAAAAGCAGTTTATTCACAACAATGCGAAGGAAGCTATGGATCTCAACATATCCGCGTATTACAGCAGGCAGCAATTCTCTAGGACACCGCTAGTGAAATCAAGAGCACCAAGGGTTCCAAATCCACCACCAAGTCCGACGTGCATCCAACCGATCATGAAGGCAAAAATGGAAGGATCCATGGCTCTTCCTCCTCCTCCTCCACCACCACCACCCCCACCTTCCAGATTACTGAAGAGCACTAAGGCAGTGCAAAGGGTGCCAGAGGTAGTCGAGTGGTACCGGCTGTTAGTAAAAAGAGAAGGCAAAAACGATGGAAAGTCGGGATCTACGGGAATCCCAGTAGCTGCTAACAGCCGAGACATGATCGGGGAGATAGAGAACAAATCAGCGTATGTCATAGCTGTAAGTGCACATCTTTTTTCTATATTTTTCAAAGAGACATGCATATAATATTTTTTTCTCTAGCTGCCAATTCCTTGATCTTTGTTTTCATATTTATTTTATTTTTTAAACAACATTTGCAAACAAGAGCCTGGCAGTTAAATACGATAGTTACCAGTTCTTTGTTAGATTATAGACAATATTTTCACTGCAGTGGATAAATCACTTGTAAAACGTCTCTTCTATTTCATACATAAGGAATCTTTTGTTGCATAACAATATAACATGTTCCTTCATTATTCAAAGCTACAGATCCACCAAACTATATGATTCTTCTCTAACTATCGAAAGCCACTCCATGTGTTAGTTGAAATCATTCAGGTTCTTCTGATTTTTCTGTCTTTGTCCCTCCTACAGTTGATAATAGTACATTAATCTTTATATTAGTGATGCAACAGTTACAGAAAATTATTTGGTGGTGGATAATTCCTTTCGACCAATACATAATATCAGTCATGCTTTCTTCATACATATTCTCTCAGATCAGCGATTTCCTCCTGTAAATGCTTTTCAGAACAAAGTAAAAAAAACTTACAATTGTTGTTCCAACAGATTAAATCAGATGTAGAAAATCAGGGTGAATTCATCAACTTCCTGGCAAGGGAAGTTCAGAATGCAGCATACAAGGATATAGCCGACGTTGAAGAGTTTGTGAAGTGGCTTGATGGAGAATTATCATACCTGGTAGATGAAAGGGCAGTGCTCAAGCACTTCCCTAACTGGCCAGAGAAGAAAGCAGATGCCATGAGAGAAGCAGCATTCACCTATCGAGATCTGAAGAACTTGGAATTAGAAGCCTCATCATTCCATGATGACAGGAGAGTGGCTACACCTATGGCTTTCAAGCGCATGCAAGATCTACAGGATAAGTGTGTAGATTAATATAATGCATTTAATAAAATAAAGCGTCGCATTGTTAAATATGGAACACTATGACATGATTCATACTTTCCCTTGTAGAATTGAACAAGGCATTAACAATACCGAAAAAATAAGGGACAATGCAAGTGGAAGATACAAGGATCTTATGATCCCATGGGATTGGATGCTTGATGCCGGAATCATACGCCAAGTATGTACTATGTTGTTCCAAACTTCTAATTCACAGCTTTAACTTAAGTCTGATGATAATAACACAGAAGAGATAATTAACTGCTTTTTATAAACTTGTGTTCAAGTCGAGCAAACCAACATATGAGTTAGGTCAGGTGGTACACAGTGGAACTATTCCACTATGTTTTCTTTTCTCCTGGCTATAGATCCATGTTCTATAGACATATCATAAATGGAGTATCCTCTTACTACCTTAACAGCTAAAGGCCGCTTCACTGAAGCTTGCAAAAGAATATATGAATCGCATTATAAATGCACTGAAGTCAGATCCATTTGCAAATGATGAGGAACTGATCCTGCGGGGTGTCCGCTTTTCCTTCCGAATACATCAGGTACTTTTACCACAATCATGAATTACTTTCGGACGGTACTGTGAGTTGCTACCAACAAACTAATTAACCGCAATAATTGCACAAACCAATTTGCAGCTTGCGGGTGGCTTTGATGAAGGTTGCAGGAAAGCATTTCAAGAACTGAAGACATATGCAAGCAAGTCAGAGTGATCTGATAGGGCTCTAATAAGGACCATTGCTATAAAAGGAACATGACTAAGTTTTGCCGAGGTTGGCTCCAGACCGACTTCACTAGTCTTCAGGATACTTTTGGGAACATTTTTTTGTGTGCATCCAAGTAGCTGATCTCTTGGATACAAGATGAAGCCTGAAATTCTAAGTGCATATTCTCCTAATTTAAGTACACCTTTCTGGAACATCCTAAAATTTCATTAGGTGGACTAATTTTCAACTTATCTGGTACTCTGTTCTCGCATAAATCAAAGAAAATATGAGCCCCCCTGTGATTATTAGGTGGTTGTACCATGAAGTAACAGTGTGCAAGTGACATAATTTATGAGTAACCCAATTATGCAGACAGGACAACACTAAGTGTCCATTATTCCTAAAGGGTGAGCTTCATAATTGTTCCGGCACACTGAATACGTTTTTTCATATTCGAGTTTTCTCCGAGGATTGTTAAAAAACTAGTATCATCTCAAATTGTGCTTTAGAGCAAATGCAGCAGGATCATGTTGTTTGGAAAAATGTGCATGTTTTCCCTGTGACAAAGATCCAGAAATCAGGAACTTTTACAGAAAACCTACAAGCTTGCTGTCAAGACAGAAAACATGGGCACCTGTCAACTTAGCTCTACGGTTTCCAGTTGAGAAGAGATTGCTATATGTCGAGGTTAGGGCTCGGCAAATCCCTGGGTCGAGTACCCCGGGTTGATTGAGGGGGAGAGAGGTGCGCGCTGGTAGTTCCGTCGGCTGACAAGCAAGGATTTACCCAGGTTCGGCCCCTCGTGGTGAGGTAAAGACCTACATCCTGCTTGTCTGATCTGTATAGATGATGTGAAGTTACATGGTGGCCGAAAGGGCAATGGTGTGAGACGTGATTTCGCTAGGGCTATGCCTATCTGTCTGTTCCCGTGAGGAGTTGCCTATGAGGTGCCCCTGCCTGGCTTTATAAAGGGAGCCAGGTAGGGTTTACATGTTTTCTTGTATTGTACTCCAAGTCGTGCTTCATGGGCTTCTTTGGGCCTGCCAGGTGGGCCGTAGACTGGATCGTACCAGGTATACCAATGATAGGGGACCCGAAGGGTATATCCCCGTCAGTAGCCCCCGAGTGTCTGGTCGATTCGAAGAATCGGGCAGAGACTAAGAGCAGCATGTCGAGCAGGCATAGTCGAAAAAGGTGCGATCGTCTTAGTCGACGGAGACGCAGTCAATGGAGACACAGTCGATGGAGACGCAGTCGAGGTAGTCGAAGCAGATGCGGGTATGTCGGGTATCACTGTTCTGACGGGTGCGCCGTCTTGTTCCTGAAAGAGACAAGTAAAAAAAAATGATTCGACTCCGGCCGTTTGAGGGCTTACAGAGGATGGTTTAGTCGGTAACGTTTCGACTGAATATTGATCTCATGCTATCGGGGGCGCGACAGCGCTCCCGATGGGAGTAGCCCCCGAGATTAAGCTGAATTGCTTGCAATTGAGGTTAAACTCAATTTTTCTTCAGTCGAAAAGCCCGCTCCCGATGGGAGTAAAGAGACTCGAGCTAACGGAGTCGCAACTGACTTTGCATGACTTACTTTGTACTCAGCCGGTTTGGCTTACTGCTTTGAGTTTTACTCAGCTCATGGAGCTTACTGAATTTCTTTTCTACTCGAATGGACTTGTCGAGTCTATTCAGCTCTTGAAGCTTACTGTATTTTTGTTGCACTCGAATGAATTATCCGGGTGCTCCATTAGCCTGTTGGCTTACCGTGTATTTTTATTCAGCCTGGTGGCTTACTGTGTTTTTTATTCAGCCTGGTGGCTTACTGTGTATTTGCACTTTTCGAGTGCTTGCTCAGCCTGACGGCTTACTCGTGTGACTCGAATGCGTTCGAGTGTATGCTCAGCCCGACGGCTTACTCGAATGGGTTCGAGTGTATGCTCAGCCCGACGGCTTACTCGTGTGACTCGAATGGGTTCGAGTGTATGCTCAGCCCGACGGCTTACTCGTGTGACTCGAATGGGTTCGAGTGTATGCTCAGCCCGACGGCCTACTTGGTGGATTCGACAGACATATCGAGTATTTGCTCAGCCGAACGGCCTACTGTGTTGCTGGTCCTGTATGGCGCAGCCCCCGAGTGTTCGAGTGCGGCCTAGGATTTTCGAGTGGAACCTGTATGGCGCAGCCCCCGAGTGCGTCGGGTGACGGCCTAGGTTTTAACTTAGACCTGTATGGCGCGAGCCCCCGAGTGGTTCGAGTAGCGGCCTAGGATTTTCGAGTTATGCCTGTGTGGCGCAGCTCCCGAGTGATTCGAGTGGCGGCCTAGGCTGGACTTAGACCTGTATGGCACGAGCCCCCGAGTGGTTCGAGTGGCGGCCTAGGATTTTCGAGTTATGCCTGTGTGGCGCAGCCCCCGAGTGATTCGAGTGGCGGCCTAGGCTGGACTTAGACCTGTATGGCGCGAGCCCCCGAGTGGTTCGAGTGGCGGCCTAGGATTTTCGAGTTATGCCTGTGTGGCGCAGCCCCCGAGTGATTCGAGTGGCGGCCTAGGCTGGACTTAGACCTGTATGGCGCGAGTCCTCCGAGTGGTTCGAGTGGCGGCCTAGGCGAATTTGTTTGTGGCCTGTGCGGCGCAACACCCGGGAGAGCATCGGATGCGGCCAAGGCGAGTATGCTGTGGCCTGTGTGGCGCAGCACCCGGGAGAGCATCGGATGCGGCCAAGGCAATTTTGTTGTCGCGGCGGAAGTCGTCGACGCGGCGGACCGGAGTCGACGCGGCGGAAGTGATGAAGGTGAAGCGCCGGCCTCCAAGTGTCGGAGGCGGAGTCGACGAAGGCGGAGTCGACGAAGGCGGAGTCGACGAAGGCGTGGCCGCCAGCCCCCGAATGTCGGAGACGGAGTCGACGAAGGCGGAGTCGCCAAAGGTGGGGCCGCCAGCCCCCGAGTCGACGAAGGCGGAGTCGATGAAGGCGGAGTCGCCAAAGGTGGGGCCGCCAGCCCCCGAATCGACGAAGGCGGAGTCGCCAGCCCCCGAGTGTCGGAGACGGAGTCGACGAAGGCGGAGTCGCCAGCCCCCGAGTGTTGGAGGCGGAGCCGACGAAGGCGGGGCCGACGAAGGCGGGGCCGACGAAGGCGGGGCCGACGAAGGCGGAGTCGCCAGCCCCCGAGTCTATCTCTTCGAATCGGCGGGTGATGGGGGGATACTTTACAGGTAGGCCCATGGACCCGGAAAGTAGACCCGCCAAGACCAAGAAGGCCAAAACCGAGTCACGTATCAAGTCACATGGGCTGGGCTGGAGACAAGCCGATTAGGGCCCGTGTGGAGAAAGAGACTCGTCGAAAGGAGGAGTCCAAGTACAACCCGGAGTCTAAATTTGGAAGACCAAGACGTAGAGTAGGACTCCGTGTTCTAGTATGACTCGGTGTAAATTGTAAGTCCAGAGACCCGGCAGCCTTTATAAACGGGGTCCTGGACCTTAGATCGACAAGCTCTAAGTCCAACCAGTAGAGATAAGCTTCGACCAATAGAGAAACCCTAGCGACCAGAGAGAAGTCGCCGGCTCCTAAGTTGTGGGAGCCGGGTCCTTGTAATCGAGATATATCAAGAGCAATAACATAGAAGCAGGAAGTAGGTCTTTACCTCGAATCAGAGGGGCCGAACCTGGGTAAATCCTTGTTCCTTGACGAGATTAACCGTTCCCACGTACTTCAATCACCAATGGCCCCAGAACTCATCTTCCCGGAGGAAGAACTTGCCGTGACAACCCCACGACAGTTGGCGCCCACCGTGGGGCCTACGGTGACGAAAGGAGTTGAGATCGTTGGAGCTGCTTAGTCGAGCTATGGAGAAACTCGCCATCGGGCGAGTCTACACTGATGAGCATGGAGAGACAGAGATCGATGACTCAGGCTGGACCTCGGAGATGAACGAAGTCGACGAGGGCTATCAGCTTGTCTTTGGAGGAATCAACGTGTTCGTCGGGATGGTGTGCGCGTCGGGTCTTCGCGCGAACTCGGCGGAGTCGGTGCCAGAGCTAACTGTTATTGTCGAGTCCGACGGCGAAGAGTCGGTCGGAACTTCAGAAGTCGGCATCGTCGCCGAGTCTGAGGGACCCCTAGCTGAGGAACCAGATGTGATGCAAGAGTCAGATTCAGATTATGATGCAGATTCAGAGTCCATCCTACCCTTGTTTGAAGATCGGCTTGGGTACGGGATAGAGGAAGAGGATTATGAGGAGTCGCCAGTACGCGCTCGTGTTGTGGGAGTCTACATGTCTGGAAACACTGGGAATCAGTTTGATCCAACTCTATTGACAAAGGAGATTAATGCAAGTAATGCCGCAGAGAGGGCGGCCGAGTTAACCAACGCTCGTGCTGCGTTGGAGAAGCAACTAGCTGATATCACAGAGGCAAACCGTAGACTAGCTGCAGAGCAGGCCCGAGTCCAAGATGAAGCTCAAGTCGTGCGGAGGCGCCGCGAGGAGCTTACTTCAATTCAGCATCGCCGAGCCAGGAGTCGCTTGCATGATGGAGTCCACATCAATCCAACCAATTTATTCACCACACCCAATGGTCCAGGCAGAGGAGCCGGATTAGGAGGCTCAGCGGCAGCGGGAGGCGCCGCAGGAGGAGCCGGAGGAGCACCACCACCACCACCACCACCACCCCCAGAAGGATCGGGAGGCAGCCGTGCCAACGGACCACCGCCTGAAGGAGGAGTCGGAGGAGGAGCATCTGGTGGCTTAGGGTCACAGCCTAACAGATTTCATACTCCAGAAGGACATTACTCTAATCCTATGGACAACGTGCATGCGGCGACTCTGAGATTGGAGAATATTGTGGTACCAGAGGGACCAGCAGGACAGGAGACTCGCGAGGCTATCGAGTTACTGAAAACAGCTTTGACTCAGCAAGCTTTGTATCCAACTTTTCCAGATGCAAGTAGGCTACATTCAACACCCTTTAACTCAGGTACGAGGAGTCGGCACGGCGAGTCCAACCCGGCAAACTCTACGAGTGCAAGGCGTCGTGAACTAGCGAGGAATCGTGCAAACATACCAACTGCTTCACAAGCTCAGCTAGTGGTTGATGAAGCAAGGCAACGACGAGAGAGAGAAGCAGCAAGAGCTCGGGAGGCAGAGAGGGACAGAGCGTTAGTGGGTGCAGCCAACCCGCCTCAGCCGACCCGGGTCCACGAGGAGGTGACTTCTCCTGGTGCTTCCCCAGCATTAACAGGACCAGAGTGTTTGTCCGATGCCATCAGATCCGAGTCCTTCCCTAGCAGTTTCAAGGAGCCGCGCAAGGTTCCAAACTATGAACCAAACATGGACCCGACCTCTTGGTTGGGTACATACGAGATGGCGATGAGCATTCGCAACTGCCACAGGTAATCTGTGTGCCAAGTTCATGTATCTTATGATGGAGGGAGCAGCCAAGGTGTGGATGCGCAACTTGCCTCCTAGGTCAATCAACTCTTGGGAGCAATTGAAGGCGGCTTTTATTCAGAATTTCCAAGGCACATGCAAGAAACTCAGCACCATTGAGGACCTGGAGCGGTGTGTCCAGAGGAAGGGCGAGTCAGCAAGGCACTGGATGAAGCGAGTCTCAGAGATCATTAACTCCTCACAAGGACTCCCACCAGTTTCAGTGTTAATGGCGATGGAGAGAAATTGCAGTTACAATCCCTTGAGTTGGAAGCTAGGTCGTATGAAGGAGAGCCTGAATCAAGGTATTCCCCTTACGATTGGTGAGATCATGGCAGGTGCTAATAAGCACGCTGCCACAGACAAAACAAAGGATCAGGAGGAAGGAACTAAAGGACAAGGTGGCAATGGTCAGAATCAGAACCAGAATCAGAACCAGAATCAAGGTGGTAGCAAGAGGCCATATGGAGACAACTCTGACCTAGTGGCCAACACAAACACTGGAGTCAGACGTAAGGACAACAATTCTGGTGGATACCAAGGCCGCACTCCAAGCACGGAGGAGGTCTTGAGGATTCCCTGCCCTAAACATGCTAAGAACGGTAGATGCGGTCATACCCTGGGACAGTGCGTAGATTTGCAGCGCGCCAGGTTCCAAGGGCCAGGAGGAGGTAACAACAATGGTGGATATAGAGGGAACAACGGAGCCGGAGGACCCGGCAATAACGGTGGAGGAGCCGGCAATAACTCAAACCAACCTCAAGGAGGAGGTCACCAGCAGGGCGGGTTCCAGCAAAACCCGAAGCAGCTCAATGATGGCAATGGTCAGTATTATGTCACAACTCGGCAGCACAACCCGAGTCGTGGCAGCTACCATGTATTCACAACTAGTACGTCCAAGCGTTCCAAGAAGTTGAAAGTCAGAGCAGTTAATGCAGTAGAGCCGGCCCTTCCACAGTGGCTCAGGTGGTCAGAGCAAACCATCACATGGAGTCGGGCAGATCATCCTCCAAGAGTCGACGAGCCAGGGCAGCTAGCCTTGGTAGTGGCACCTCAAGTTGGGGGCTATACATTGAACAAAGTGCTTATGGATGGTGGAAGCAGTATCAACATCTTATATTACGACACATTCAAGAGGATGCAGCTGCAAGATAGACAGCTAATTCCAACAGAGACAGTGTTCCACGGGATAGTACCAGGGAAGTCGGCTAAGCCCATTGGTAAGATTTATCTTGAGGTTGCTTTTGGCACAGTGGAGAATTTTCGTTCAGAGATTATGCCCTTTGAGGTAGTGGACCTTAAGAGCCCATATCATGCTCTTTTTGGTCGACCTGCATATTTTAAGTTTATGGCCAGGCCATGTTATGTGTACTTGAAGCTCAAGATGCCAGGTCCAGCAGGAATCATCACAGTTAATGGCAGCAGACAGATGGCATTGGAGTGCGAGTTAGGTGATGCAGCCATGGCTGAGACAGCTTGTGCTCAAGAGGAGCTGAAGTTTTACAAGGCAAACGTGGATCCGGAGGACAACTCGGTCCTTAAGAAGCCGGCCACAGAGGAGAAGATGAAATTCAAGTCAGCTCAGGACACAAAGCAAGTCGACTTCACCCCTGGTGACTCTTCCAAGCAGTTCACCATTGGGGCACACCTCTCTGATAAATAGGAAAGCGCGCTCGTCGAGTTCATCCGTGAGAACCGGGACGTCTTTGCATGGAAGCCATCTGACATGCCAGGAGTCCCGAGAGAACTCGCCGAGCACAGCTTGCACGTTAATCCTAATGCAAGACCAGTTAAGCAGGGTCTGCGCAAGTTTCATGATGACAGGAGGAAAGCCATAGGAGAAGAGGTGGCTCGGCTCCTCGCAGCCGAGTTCATCAAGGAGGTCTTTCACCCAGAGTGGGTGGCCAATCCAGTGTTGGTACCAAAGAAGACAGGAGAGTTGCGGATGTGCATCGACTTCACGGGCCTGAACAAGCATTGCCCTAAGGACCCGTTTGCACTACCTCGCATAGACCAGATCATCGACTCCACAGCGGGGTCAGAGTTGCTTTGTTTCTTGGATGCATATTCAGGGTACCATCAGATCAGACTCAACATAGAGGATGAGCTGAAGACGTCCTTCATCACGCCCTTTGAAGCATTTTGTTACACAACAATGCCCTTTGGACTCAAGAATGCAGGAGCTACATATCAGAGATGTATTCAGAATTGTTTCAAGAAACAGATTGGAAGGAATATTCATGCTTATGTGGATGATGTAGTTGTCAAGTCTCAGAAAGCCGACTCTCTGATAGCAGACCTGACAGAAACATTTGAGAACCTACGCAAGTATAAGATGAAGCTCAACCCGACCAAGTGTGTTTTTGGAGTCCCTGCTGGCAAACTCCTAGGCTTCATCGTTTCAGAAAGAGGCATTGAGGCAAATCCAGAGAAAATCAAGGCTATCCATAACTTGCAGAAGCCGACTTGTCTGAAGGACGTTCAAAAGCTCACTGGATGTGTGGCAGCTCTAAGCAGGTTTATTTCAAGACTCGGGGAGAAGGCGGGTCCTCTCTACCGACTCCTGAAGAAGTCAGATAAATTCCTATGGGATGAAGAGGCTGACCGTGCTTTTGAGGAGTTGAAGAAAACTTTATCAACAGCACCAGTGCTTGCAGCTCCTACAGATAAGGAGCCCATGCTATTATATGTAGCTGCCAACGAGAGAGTTGTCAGTGCAGTAGTAGTTGTGGAACGTGCAGAGGAAGGAAAGGAGTACCCAGTGCAGAGACCTGTCTACTACATCAGTGAAGTCCTCACAGAGTCAAAGCAAAGGTACCCTCAGTGGCAGAAACTAGTTTATGGAGTTTTTCTTGCAAGTAGAAAGCTCAAGCATTATTTCCAAGAGCATCCAATTAAGGTGGTGAGTTCAGCACCGCTGGCAGATATTATACGCAACAGAGAGGCAACAGGGCGAGTCGCCAAGTGGGCAATTGAGTTGGGTCCTTATCATATCACATATGAGCCAAGGACAGCGATCAAGTCTCAAGCTTTGGTTGATTTTGTCAATGATTGGACAGATTTTACATCTTCACCAAGCACCCCTTGCAGCAAGTATTGGACAATGTACTTTGACGGGTCCAGACAGTTAGAAGGCTCAGGAGCCGGCGTGGTGTTAACCTCACCTAAAGGAGATAAGTTAGCATATGTCCTTCAGTTACACTTTGATTGCACCAACAATATGGCAGAGTATGAGGCTTTGCTACATGGCCTGCGTTTGGCCAAGGAGATGAACATCAAGCGTATTAGGTGCTTTGGAGACTCGGATCTCGTAGCTCAGCAAGTGTCTGGAACTTGGGACTCGAAGGATGCAAACATGGCGGCTTATAGAAGAGCAGTCGAACAGATAGCCGGGTTCTTTTCTGGTTATCAAGTGGAGCATATTGACAGGCGCAAGAACGAGGCCGCTGATGCGTTATCACGACTCGGCTCTCGTCGAGAGAAAGTACCACCAAATGTGTTTTTGGACGAGCTTCATCATCCTTCAGTCAAGCTGCCCACAGAGGAGGAGTTAGCTTTTCCAGACCCAGAGTCGGCACTTGTTGCGGCAGTACGAGCAATCCCAACATGGACAGAGCCCTACCTAGCATATCTCCTGCGGGGTGAACTCCCAAAGGATGAAGTCAAGCGAAAACAACTCATCAGACGATGCAAGTCCTACACAGTCATTGATGGCGAGTTATATAGAAGAAGCGTTACTGGAGTCTACCAGAGATGTGTGTCTCCAGAAGAGGGCAAGCAAATACTGCAAGAGATTCACGCAGGAGATTGTGGTCATCATGCATCCACTAGATCCTTGGTGTCAAAAGCTTTCAGACACGGGTTCTTTTGGTTGACAGCACATTTAGATGCAGAGAGGATAGTTCGAGTCTGTGATGGATGTCAAAGGTACGCAAGGCAAGATCACGTGCCAGCTCAAGAACTCAGAACCATCCCTATCACTTGGCCATTTGCAGTTTGGGGGCTCGACATGGTGGGCCCTTTCTCAAAGTCGCCTTGTCAGAAGACCCATCTGCTAGTAGCAGTTGACAAGTTCACCAAGTGGGTGGAGGTGGAACCCGTCAGCAGAGTCGACGGTGCATCAGCTGTGAGATTCTTCAAGAAAATAGCAACACGATTTGGATACCCTCATAGCATCATTACAGACAATGGTACCAACTTATCAGTTGGGGAGATGGCCAAGTTTTGCGGTGAGAACAACATCAGACTCGACCTAGCCTCAGTGGCACATCCACAGTCCAATGGACAAGCAGAGAGGGCAAATCAGGAGTTGTTGAAGGGAATTAAGCCTCGGCTCCGAGTCCCTTTGCTAAGAGCCGCCGGGTCTTGGGTTGAGGAGTTACCAGCAGTGCTTTGGAGCATCAGGACGACTCCTAACAGATCTACTGGCTTCACACCTTTCTTCATGGTGTATGGAGCAGAAGCTGTCTTGCCAAGCGACTTGTTGCATGACTCGCCACGAGTCGCCAATTACGTTGAGACAGAAAACGAACTCGCCCGCCAGGACTCGGTCGATGCACTTGAGGAAGCAAGGGAGTTAGCCCTTGAGAGATCAGCAGTTTATCAGCAGGACCTGCGGCGATATCATGCACGCAGAGTCAAAACCCGGACTTTCCAGGAAGGAGACTTAGTGCTTCGCCTTGTCCAGAATAAGGAAGGGATGCACAAGTTATCTCCACCATGGGAAGGACCGTTCATCATAAGTAAGAATCTGAATAACGGATCGTACTATCTAATGGATGTGCGAGAGCCGGCAAGCGTAGGCAAAGGAGCTGATACAGCTCATACTCTAGATCCTTATGCAGAGGCAAAGAGGCCTTGGAACATAGCTCAGCTACGTCCATATTATACCTAAGTTGTAATAAATTCATGAGTTGAAAGGCAATGAGCCCAGTGAGCCACGCCTAGATGTAATCGAATTATTATGATCAAATGAAATAAAGCCGGCTTTTGTGAACATGAGTCCTTTAGTCGAGTCACCCAGTGAGTGCGCTTTGTTCTTTAAATTTTGATCATCAGGTTCTTGGGGGCTTGCTTTTCAGTGAAAAAAGTTAAGCTTAAACTCTTGGACCCGGCACAGTAGCCGAATTTTCCTAGTTTTCTCGCTGGTAAGTCAGATGCATCCTGCACAATATGATCTATCTACAGGCATGACTTGTTTCTCTCTCTTATGGATCCTAAGGAACATATGAGTTAAGAACCTGTCAGCATGAGTGAAAGTGCAATGGTTGCCCCCATGTGTTGTTTTGGTAATTAATGACAATCCCTATGGACTAATGTGTGCTTTAAGTTATATTTGCAGTGTTGGTCCATAAGGAATGCTTGGACTCCATATGTTAGAGTCAAGGCTAAAAGAAGAAGACTATATGTTGATCAAGACTAAGTGCAAGTTGATCAACGTACAAGTTTAGGGCATGTGAAGAAGTAGATCATTTGTTGATCAAGATCCTATGTTGACCATGGTGGATGGCGTCACGTGGTGATCATCATCAAGATGAAGGCCAAGTGAAGATATGTCGAAGAGTGCCTCTCCCATCTTGGTGTATGGGGGAGCAATATGCAAGTCTTCACTAAGCGGAGCAAAATCAGGAAAGGTGATCCACTTGAGAGTAGATCAAGATCGTCATCATCTAGCTCAAGTGGAATGCGCAAGGCAAAGGTATGTTCTTGATAGGGTTTCTATTTTACCGGTCTCGCGGTGTAGTTGTGAGACCGGGTTTTTAGATAGGTAACCGTACTATCAAGAGGGGCTCTCAAGTGAGCTTTAGCGTATCGGTCGTAGAGAGCTCAAACCTTTGCATCCTTGGCATCATCTTTATTAGTTCCTATTTGGCTCTTATCATGGTGTGGTATTGGTGCTTGTCGTGCTTGTCATGACAAGCCCAAGGTCACCGAAAACGGTTCTCATATGTGTTCCCTATTGAGTTTTCGGTGTCGGAGATTTTGTCGGTCCATCTATGCGGAAGGTTTCACTCTTCCATTTATTAGCAAAATCTCCCTTGCTTGGTTTCAATATTCTTATATGATATAGGGTAGCATTTGTCGTCCTCTTTCCAACAAAAGTGGTTTCGTGTCATTCGGACTTCATTTGCAAAAGATATGGTTTTCCGGTTTTCAATAGAAAGGTTTTACCTTTCATCTTTTGGTTTTACCATATCCTTTTGAACAATGATGTTTCTCTGCATAATCTTGTAGTGCTCGTTGTGACGATTCCAACGAGTCCAAGATTATCGAAAACGGAGTTCGTATGTGGAAGATATTGCATTTCCGGTTTGCAAGAAAGAGGTTTAATATTTCCTCATTTGTTATTATAATATATTGTTGGACTATGATGTTTTTATGCATAATCTTGTAGTGCTTGTTGTGGTGATTCCAACGAGTCCAAGATTATCGAAAACGGAGTCCGGATACAAAAGTTATTGCATTTCCGGTACCGGACGTTTTCTAGGCAGAAAAAGAAAAGAAAAGAAAGAACGAAAAAAAAGGAAAGGGGCTGCCCGGTCTGGCCGGCCTCGTGGCCGGGGCCTCTCGGGCCGCTGGCCGGCCATCATGGCCGGCCCATCCCGGCCATGGCCGGCCCACCCGGCTGGCTGCTTGTGGGCTGCTCTGTTTTCCTTGTTTTGCTGCTTTTGGGCTGCCCCGGCCATATGGCCGGCATGGCCGGCCCGATGGCCGGCCTCGCGCAGTTTTGCCCCCAACGGACAGAATTTTGGGCAGCTATTTAAGGGGTTTCTTCCCCAAATGAAAAAGCACTTTTTGCCCAACTCTTGAGCTCATTTTCCTCCATTGTTGCCATCCCTTTGAGCTTTGCTATCTCTCAATCCCTCCAATAGTTTTTGCTAGTTTTTGAGGGAAAAGAGAGAGGAGGTCTAGATCCGCGTTTCCACCGATCGATTTCTCCTCTAAGTGAGGGGAACACTTTGGATCTAGATCTTTGGAGTTTCTTTGTGTTTCTCCTTGTTCTTCCTCCCAAATCCCTCCCAAGCATTAGTTGCTTTGGTTGGATTCGGGTTGGAAGAACTTGTCCACTTAGTGTGTTCTTGCCATTGCATTAGTTGCATCGGTTTGAGTTCTCCACGGTGATTCGTGGAAAGTGAAGTTGAGAAGCTTGTTACTCTTGGGTACTTTGGTGCCCTAGAGCTTGTTCCTCTAGGGCACGTTGGTACCCTAGACGGTTTGATTTCTCGGAGTCTTGGTGGCTTACGGGATTTGTTGGGAGCCTCCAATTGTGGAGTGTGGCTCAACCTTGTTGCTTCGGAGCTTTGGTAGCTACGAAGATATTGCCGGGAGCCATCAATTGAGTTGTGGTGTGTGCCCCGGCCTTGGGTATCGAGTCTTGGCGGCTCGGTGCATTTGGTGAAGACCCTCCAACTTGTGGAGTGAGCTTCACCCTTGTAAAGGTTCTAGTTGTCAACCTCAACGGCAACATAGTGACAAGTGCCTCGCCACATTGGTGGTAAGACACAACGGAGATACGGTGTGCCATATTAAGGCTACTCGGTGTTTCACATTGGTGAACACCGCGCCGCTCCAACGGAGACTAGCTTCCATTGGGAAGTGAACTTCGAGATAAAATCATCGTCTCCAAGTGCCTCGGTATTTCTATCCCGAGCTTCTTACTTATGCTATTTACTTTGTGATAGACATCTAGCTTAAAGTCATATATCTTGCTATCACCTAGTTGATTATATTGCTTAGCATAAGTGTTGGTGCACATAGGTGAACCTAGCTAGTTTAGGTTTTGGCTTGATAAATTAAACGTTAGTTTTATTCCGCATTCATTCAAGCCTTAACCGTAATAATTTTAAATCGCCTATTCACCCCCCCCCCCTCTAGGCGACATCCGTGTCCTTTCAATTGGTATCAGAGCCGGTTCTCTCTTTATAGGGCTTCACGGCCTAGAGAGTAAAGATGTCGTCTAGTGGTTTAGTGCACAATGCATCTTTAATATTCGATGGCACTAATTATAATGATTGGAGAAATCGCATGCTAAATTATTTTAGAGATATTGATCCATCTATAGAGCAAATCTTAGATATGGGTTTTCCTCCTCCAAAGGATCCGAAAAGATTATCTTTGGAGGATGAGGAAAATTCTTATCTAGATGCTCAAGCTTCTAAAGTTGTTTTCATGTCTTTAAGAAATGCAGTTGCCTTGTCGATATCTCCTTATCGGAGTGCTCATGAGCTATGGACCAAGCTTCAAGACAATTATGGTGTGTCCATTGATAGTGAGAATGATTGTTCTCCCTCCATCTCCGGGCGTAATAAGTTCTCAACTTCTTCTACCTCATCTACATGTGGCAAGCCACAAAACAATGCAATGGTGAGTAGGGATAAATTTCGCAATAATGATAGTGAGCTTCCTTTAGATGATATTTCATCTCTATATTATTGCAATGATTTATCTTTGGACTTAAACACATCTAGAACTATAAATGTTTCACATGCTTGTGTTGATAGTCCTTGCATATCTTCTAAATCGTTAAGTAGTGATGATCATGACAATAATAATGATGATGAAGAAGATGATGCTTACTTTAATAAGAAAGGTCTAATGGTTCTTAATGCTCTTTCAAATAATGAAAATGCTTGTGAGAACCTACATGAAATTATGAGCACCCTTATTGAGCGAGGGGTTACTATTGAAAATTTGGAAGCTCGTGAAAATGAAAGTCTTAGCCGCGAACGTAATTATGCGGACACAATTGCGGATCTTGAGCAAGCTCTTGAAGAAATCCAAACCACCAAGAAATCTCTTGAGGAGACCTTTACTCTAGAGTTATCTAAAGTAAATGAAACCCATGATAGAGCTCTCAAGGTGGCTAATGATTTTAAAATAAAAAATGATGAGCTTGTTGTTGAAATTGTTAGACTCCTTGAGGCTAATGTGAAATTTGAAAAGGATGCCAAGTCCTTGGAAGATTCTCTTGCACATCTCACTAAGTCTCATGATCAACTCCAAGCTCAATTACTAAAAGAGCTTCCTACTTGTTCTCCCATTGCTATTAATGTTGATGCTTGTGCTACTAACTCTAGTTCTTGTGAAGCATCCATTTTAAAGGAGAATGTTGAGCTAAGGGCTCAACTTAAATTGCTAACTATCAAATATGATATATTGGAAGAAAGCCATGAGAAGCTCTCGAGCTCTCATGAAGATCTTCTCGTATCTCATGATAAGCTAAAGTTAGCTCATGAGGCTAATGCTATCAAGGTAATACCTAGTGAGCCTCATGTGGACAATGGCACAACTTCTACTAAAATTGTTACAATGCCATATGCTAGTCCTTGTAATTCTTCATCACACACTAATGCTAAATCATATGTTGAATTACATTTTGTGCCTAGTTGCTCTAATAATGAAGCTTCAACTTCCGCTAGTACTTGTGTAGCTACTAACCTTGTAGGGAAGACTAATGAGCACAAGGCACAAGCCACTTCTTTGAAGAAAGATGTGGAGAAGCGTCATAAAGGGAAGGCCACATTTGACAACATTTTGAGTGTGCAAAAATCCCCCAATGACAAGAGTGGACTTGGATTCAACTCCAATATCAAGAACAAGTCCAAGAGTAGCAATAAGAAGGGCCAAGAACAAGTCAATCACTCGGCCAAGATTGTTTGCTTCAAGTGCAAAATTGAAGGGCATCATGTTAGAGATTGCCCAATGAAAAAGAAGCCTCTTAGTGAGAAGCAACTAGGGAAGAGGCCTTTTGTTCAATCTCTTGCTCAACCTCGGGTTGAACAAAGGCAACCTCCTAAGAAGACTCAAGTCATTGCTCCTCAAGTTGAGGCGCCTATTAAGAAGAAAGAAAAGAGTCGATATTGCTACTTATGCCGTGAGAAGGGCCATTTGGCTTCTTCATGCACAAACGGTACCCTATCCAACCCCATAATTATTGATGATGTTTATTCTCTTAGGAAGGATAGGGTTGGCAATGTGTTTGCCAAATATGTGGGAACTCAAAGTGGTGTCAAGAAAAGAACCATTTGGGTTGCCAAGCCTATTGTGACTAACCTCTTAGGACCCAACTTGGTTGGGGACCAACAAGCTCAAACTTGATCAATAGGTTGTGATGAAGGACATTGGAGACTTGGCTATCCTTGAAGAATTAAGGGATCTTCTTGATTATTATTTCCACAAGCCAAGTCATTTGGATTATATTGTCATACCTCATATCCAATGCTCCTTCGTGCGGTAACTTATATTTAAATTATATATACATTGAAAGTTGCTTGCTCCCTTGCATGTGTTAGTTTTGTTCCTAGCATGTGCTTGTATATGTTGTGCTTATTACTTACCTTGAGTAATCAAGTTTGTGTATGTTAATGTGCGCTCCATATATGTGTAAACTTTGTGTTGAGTCCTTATTGGATCTTGTGTTGATTTCAATGGGCTCTTTTGAGAAATTAATGGACTATCCCATTTTGGGGGAGTGATATGCTTTGTGCACTTCACTAACCTAAAAATGTATGTATATGAGTAACACCACCTAGTATTGATATATCAAGATTATCTAGTAACTATGTGGTGTGTCATGCTCATGAGAAATTCAAATTCTATAATATCTATTAATTATCTCTATTAGATTTTATTTGCCTCTTGTTGAGAAGAAATGAATTATCACATTGTGGGGGAGTAATAAGCTATGTGCATATTACAATCCTACAAAATGTGAACATTTGAGGTTTGTCACTTAGATTTGATATTGTAAATTATCTTATTCCTATGTGGCATATTAGCTCGAACAAGTTCCAATTTGCTCTCTAGCTATCTTTTGGGTCTTGTTCGTGTGTGTTTGCTTGGTGTGGTTTTTCTCTAATGTGCATCTCCATACATTAGTTGGGAAACCATTTGTTCCATATTATTCTAACCATGGCCTTGCCGGTTGGTTTGAATAGTTGGAACTACCAACAAACCTTATTCAAATATGGTGTTTTATTGCTTATCTTTTGCCACATGTTTTATCTTGTGAGGATATTCTTGGATACCTCTATCACCGGGAAAATAATTCCAAATGGTCATTGTCCTTGGACAATCCATATTTGTGTTTGTGGTAGAATATTTTTGATTATCCTTACATTGGCATTGGTTTTTATTTGTCTCATCTCTTGCCAAAATATTCATTTTGACTCCCATTGCCTTCCTTGCCTCTTGCTAGGATCCTAATCCTCAAATTGGTAGTGTTTAGTGTTGTAAATAAAATATGAAGAGTAATGATCCCTTGTGCGTGCATATTGTATTCAAATGCAAATATCAAAAATTAATGCATGAATCTTGGGGGAGCATTCCTTTTATTTAGAACACTATCCTATCTATCATTATTTGATCCTTTCAATTGGCATTTGATTTCTATCATATGTGTTTATGGAAGACAAATCTTTTCTCTTGATGCTTTGTGCCATCATGAAAAGTGTAGAGGGTGTTTGGTTTATTTAGTGTAACCTTGCTCTCTCTTGGGAGTCTTGCATTCTCATCTCTTGTTTTATGTTTATCCTATAGAATGAGAAAACCCTTTGAGCATGACTCTTTCTTTCATCCTATATGCTCATTGGCCTTGCCTAGGTACCTTCAATTGGTATTAATTGGAATTTAATATCTCCTCCATAGATATTTGTTTCAATTGATATTTATTGTGTGAGTTTTGATACCTTATTTCTTTATTTTACTTTACTTGATTCGGTCAAGTATTATCCTCTTCTTGGTATCTTGTCTCCTAGTTGGTATCTTATCTTTCAATTGGTGTCTTATCTCTCATGTGTTGTTTGATTTGATTCCTATTGATATCACACTTCATGTGTTGATGTGTTTTGGAATCAATCACATGTTGATTTGTTTCTTTCCTCAATCATGTGTTGATTTGGATTTTGATATAATTTGGACAACCTTTTTGTGTCACACTTTGGTGTGCTCTCTTCTTGGTTTACTTGGTGTTTTGTCCAAACCGTATCTCATTTGGTTCTTGTAAGTCCATGCATGCATATTTACTAATACATTTATTTTATGGCATGCTAGTCTTTCTTGATCCAATATATAGGGGATACTCCACCAAATCCTAAAATGGCTAAGATGTGCATGAAATTCAAGTTCATCTATATGCACATATTTATGTGGAGTGTTTCCTATGTATTGTAGTGTATCTAACTACTATGGAACCCAATGAGTTTGGGAACCATGTTGTACTTGAATTTTGTTTTAGGTACAATGGAGATGCATTGGATGCTTGCCTCATTCATAAGGAAGGTGTTCTCACCATGCGATTATTGGAGTCAAGCTTTGATGATAAACAAAAATCCTCATCTTCATCATCACCAATGCTATTTCGGTAACAAGTATCTATCCCATGCATATTTTTCTTGTATTCAACCTTGTGTAGGTTGCCCCTTGGCATGAAAACTTTAAATGTACAATTGTTGTGGCTTTGGCTCTTTCCTTCACTTGGTATATCTTTGTGATATTTGTGATGGAAGTGCAAAAATCTTTTTCTTCAATTGGTATTATTTCTTTGTGATACTTGTTGCCTATCTCAAAGCATCTTCACTATCTCTTGTTCCCTTAGTGATATGTGTGATGTCTTTGATATTTTTGAAGTTCATTTATATACAATGAGATAAATTTGAGCTATGTGCTATGCTTTTAAGCAATAATATCTTTTGTATATTCATGACTTCCCTTTTGGATACCATGGTTTCCAATTTATCAACCATCTCATATGTGCAAGTTTCTTTGTGGATGTATATCATCAATGATTTGTCTACTTAGAAACCCATACATATGAGAGAGGTCACCTTTTAGTTGGTATCCTAATTCTTTTGAGCTACCTTGCTTTTATCTATAATTCTTTGGTGGCTCCAATTTTGTCTCATGAGTGCTTGTCTAATTTTTTTATCGGTATCTTTGCACACTCATGTATTTGTGAGGATCTTTGTCTTCATGCTTACCTTGGTGAGCATGTTGATTTTTATCGGCTAAATTCTCTCACTATCTTTTGGAATTTTCAATTGGTTTTAGTTTCCAATTGGTACCCCTAAGCTTGTGAACATACTCCTTTAAAAGATCTTCCTTTTATCTCGGTTGGGCCAATCCTATGTTGAATGTTAAAAAAATTGGTATCCTCGAGTTTGTGAACATATTCTTTATGAAAAAATCTTCTTTGTAAGTTATGTGTGTCAATACTTGATATATAACTTATCTCCATTTGGTTAAGACTATGTGTCTTATCAAATTAATTGTCTTGTCACACACACATACTCTTGGTTGGGCCTTCATTAATAATTTCTTTTAATTGGTATCTCTATATGGCTCAACCACATCTTTGGTGCAAGTGCTTTGTTTTGCTTTAATGGTTACATCCTTGCACTTTGTGAGTGTTCTAGATGATTATGGGGGAGCAAGGATTCCATATTTGTGCACTCCTCAATAGTGCATGAACATTGGGGAGCTTCTCCGTTTTTATTTAGAACTCTCGCCTTGGATCGTTTTGATTGCCTATCTTCTTTATGGAGATGTTTAGAATGACTTCATCTTATTTGCAATCTTTGATCCTCAATATAGTTTGATTTCCTCCAATTATTCGTCAATGGATATGTGCATTTGATTCCACTCACATTTTGAGAAATGCACACTTTATGGAGGAATTCATATTATATTGGCTTTCTAAAATTTTCTTCCCATTTCGGCAATCGATGCCAATGGGGGAGAAGTTTTAGAGGGTTTAAGGGAATTTGGGTTTTATGCTTTTGTTGTATTTGCCTTTAATGCGCTTTGCATTCTTGCTTGTTTGTCTTGCAAGGTTGCTATATTCATTATATAAACCCTCTTAAAAGGGATTGTCATCAATTACCAAAATGGGGGAGATTGAAAGTGCAATGGTTGCCCCCATGTGTTGTTTTGGTAATTAATGACAATCCCTATGGACTAATGTGTGCTTTAAGTTATATTTGCAGTGTTGGTCCATAAGGAATGCTTGGACTCCATATGTTAGAGTCAAGGCTAAAAGAAGAAGACTATATGTTGATCAAGACTAAGTGCAAGTTGATCAACGTACAAGTTTAGGGCATGTGAAGAAGTAGATCATTTGTTGATCAAGATCCTATGTTGACCATGGTGGATGGCGTCACGTGGTGATCATCATCAAGATGAAGGCCAAGTGAAGATATGTCGAAGAGTGCCTCTCCCATCTTGGTGTATGGGGGAGCAATATGCAAGTCTTCACTAAGCGGAGCAAAATCAGGAAAGGTGATCCACTTGAGAGTAGATCAAGATCGTCATCATCTAGCTCAAGTGGAATGCGCAAGGCAAAGGTATGTTCTTGATAGGGTTTCTATTTTACCGGTCTCGCGGTGTAGTTGTGAGACCGGGTTTTTAGATAGGTAACCGTACTATCAAGAGGGGCTCTCAAGTGAGCTTTAGCGTATCGGTCGTAGAGAGCTCAAACCTTTGCATCCTTGGCATCATCTTTATTAGTTCCTATTTGGCTCTTATCATGGTGTGGTATTGGTGCTTGTCGTGCTTGTCATGACAAGCCCAAGGTCACCGAAAACGGTTCTCATATGTGTTCCCTATTGAGTTTTCGGTGTCGGAGATTTTGTCGGTCCATCTATGCGGAAGGTTTCACTCTTCCATTTATTAGCAAAATCTCCCTTGCTTGGTTTCAATATTCTTATATGATATAGGGTAGCATTTGTCGTCCTCTTTCCAACAAAAGTGGTTTCGTGTCATTCGGACTTCATTTGCAAAAGATATGGTTTTCCGGTTTTCAATAGAAAGGTTTTACCTTTCATCTTTTGGTTTTACCATATCCTTTTGAACAATGATGTTTCTCTGCATAATCTTGTAGTGCTCGTTGTGACGATTCCAACGAGTCCAAGATTATCGAAAACGGAGTTCGTATGTGGAAGATATTGCATTTCCGGTTTGCAAGAAAGAGGTTTAATATTTCCTCATTTGTTATTATAATATATTGTTGGACTATGATGTTTTTATGCATAATCTTGTAGTGCTTGTTGTGGTGATTCCAACGAGTCCAAGATTATCGAAAACGGAGTCCGGATACAAAAGTTATTGCATTTCCGGTACCGGACGTTTTCTAGGCAGAAAAAAAAAAGAAAAGAAAGAACGAAAAAAAAGGAAAGGGGCTGCCCGGTCTGGCCGGCCTCGTGGCCGGGGCCTCTCGGGCCGCTGGCCGGCCATCATGGCCGGCCCATCCCGGCCATGGCCGGCCCACCCGGCTGGCTGCTTGTGGGCTGCTCTGTTTTCCTTGTTTTGCTGCTTTTGGGCTGCCCCGGCCATATGGCCGGCATGGCCGGCCCGATGGCCGGCCTCGCGCAGTTTTGCCCCCAACGGACAGAATTTTGGGCAGCTATTTAAGGGGTTTCTTCCCCAAATGAAAAAGCACTTTTTGCCCAACTCTTGAGCTCATTTTCCTCCATTGTTGCCATCCCTTTGAGCTTTGCTATCTCTCAATCCCTCCAATAGTTTTTGCTAGTTTTTGAGGGAAAAGAGAGAGGAGGTCTAGATCCGCGTTTCCACCGATCGATTTCTCCTCTAAGTGAGGGGAACACTTTGGATCTAGATCTTTGGAGTTTCTTTGTGTTTCTCCTTGTTCTTCCTCCCAAATCCCTCCCAAGCATTAGTTGCTTTGGTTGGATTCGGGTTGGAAGAACTTGTCCACTTAGTGTGTTCTTGCCATTGCATTAGTTGCATCGGTTTGAGTTCTCCACGGTGATTCGTGGAAAGTGAAGTTGAGAAGCTTGTTACTCTTGGGTACTTTGGTGCCCTAGAGCTTGTTCCTCTAGGGCACGTTGGTACCCTAGACGGTTTGATTTCTCGGAGTCTTGGTGGCTTACGGGATTTGTTGGGAGCCTCCAATTGTGGAGTGTGGCTCAACCTTGTTGCTTCGGAGCTTTGGTAGCTACGAAGATATTGCCGGGAGCCATCAATTGAGTTGTGGTGTGTGCCCCGGCCTTGGGTATCGAGTCTTGGCGGCTCGGTGCATTTGGTGAAGACCCTCCAACTTGTGGAGTGAGCTTCACCCTTGTAAAGGTTCTAGTTGTCAACCTCAACGGCAACATAGTGACAAGTGCCTCGCCACATTGGTGGTAAGACACAACGGAGATACGGTGTGCCATATTAAGGCTACTCGGTGTTTCACATTGGTGAACACCGCGCCGCTCCAACGGAGACTAGCTTCCATTGGGAAGTGAACTTCGAGATAAAATCATCGTCTCCAAGTGCCTCGGTATTTCTAACCCGAGCTTCTTACTTATGCTATTTACTTTGTGATAGACATCTAGCTTAAAGTCATATATCTTGCTATCACCTAGTTGATTATATTGCTTAGCATAAGTGTTGGTGCACATAGGTGAACCTAGCTAGTTTAGGTTTTGGCTTGATAAATTAAACGTTAGTTTTATTCCGCATTCATTCAAGCCTTAACCGTAATAATTTTAAATCGCCTATTCACCCCCCCCCCTCTAGGCGACATCCGTGTCCTTTCAATAAGCTGTAAGAGAAGTCATGCAGGGCCTACTTATTCATCAGTGAAAAACTAGACGGGTTATAAGAACCAAGCCGATTGGCACAAATTTTAAAAATAGCTAAACAAGTTCAACTGTTAAAGCACCAGTAGTGCATCATTACAACTCAAAAGAGCTGCCAAGCTCAATAGTTTAAAAGCACCCATAGTGCATAATTACAAAGTCTCAATAGTAACACAGCATTACATAGCACTCAAAAGTCATTCAATGGGTTGTCTTCTAGAGGAGCTGACTCCTTTGCCAGATTCGAGGAGTCCTTCTTAGCAGGCGACTTGTCCTTTGCCTGAACAGCAGGAGTCGATGAGTTCTTCTTAGCAGGAGATTTGCCTTGTGCTTGAGCAGCGGAGGAAGGAGCCGGCTTCAATGGAGGCTTGGTGGCGACTCTCTTCGTTTGAAATCCAGTACCCTTGGGACTCTTCATATGCTTAGCAAGCTCTGCTTGTTTCTGAGCGTCTCCAGGGACAGCTCTGGAAGGAGTGGGCGCAGCAGGAGTCTTCAGGGTAGGCTCAGCACTTGGAATAGGAGCCGCCGGTGACGATGAACTCGGACCGGCAGAGGCAGCGAATACACCAGATGGGTCCTGTGATGGGCGGCCAAAGTTTACTATCTCAGGAGTTACTGGAGCGACTCGCTTGTTCTCCAAATCATAATGATGAACCCATACCTCAGGGTCCATCTTATTGGCAATCTCACAAGCATATGGCCGCACCAGCTTTTCTTCGGCTATGAAATCATTCTGAGTAAAAGGTTTGCCATCTTCATGCTGCTCAGGCTTCCCCATTGTAAGCATTGCTGGCTCAATAACATTGGGATAGTAGCTGTGGGCTAAGGCCAAGATCCTGATAGCAGATCTCCTCATGGAAGATTGTTTCCACAGACGCACATAACCTGGTGCTCTGGACAACTCGTCCACCAGGCGTTCAGGCTCTTTTGGGCACTTGCCTTTATGATTCAAATACTTGACCACAGAACGGGCTCCCTCTTGTAGCCCATGACAGTAATCAAGCATCTCAGATAGTTGTTTGCTTGTGGGCAATTTAAGCTTTGGGGAGTCAGCCCCTGCAGAAAGGAATTTAAGGAGTCATTGTCAGTTGAAAAGCAATTTAGAAAGGTGCAAAAGGAAGCAAGCAAAAGTCATAAACTCACCAAATATATGCTGACACATTGCACCAATGCCCTTCTTGCAAGTGTTGAACACAGCTTGTAGGTCATTGTGTGCTTTCTGAGCAATCTTTTTGGCCTCAGCCGACTCTTTTTTCACCTGCTCCAGTTGAGCAGCCAAAGTCTTCATATCCTTCTCAAGTTGAAGGGAATGTTCTTTTTCGGCCATGGCAGATCTGGCACTGGCAGCTGCCTGGTCCTCAAGTTCTTTCATATCTCTCTTCATCTTGGAGACGATGCACTGCAATTACAAGTCATCAAGCACAAGTGAGATCCACAAGTCAAATACAGAACTCATGAGCTCCAAGTCGTCACAAGTTAGCAACTTGGCGCTTGGGGGCTACTCAGGAGTCAATTCTTTCTATCAGAAAAGCAGGCATGAGTCCTAATCGACAAGTCATAAGCTCCAAGTCGCCACAAGTTAGCAACTTGGCGCTTGGGGGCTACTGGCAGATCAGAATTTTTCCTCAAGTTAATTATGAATAGAGTGGACATATTTGCAGCTCCAAGTCGCCACAAGTTAGCAACTTGGCGCTTGGGGGCTACTCGCAGAACAGAAATTTTTCTTCAAGTAAGGTATCAGTGAGCAAAATATATTGGTAGCTCCAAGTCGTCGCAGGCTGACAACTCGGCGCTTGGGGGCTACTCGTGCAGAAATTTTTGGTCTAAGGACCCGACAGACAGTAAGTTAGCAGCCCCGAGTCCTCATAGAGTTAAGGACTCAGAGCTTGGGGGCTACGGTGTGCAAATTTTTTCTATGTAGCAATTGAGTTCAGTATCAAATCAAAGCACCTATCCTAGTCACAAGTCACCACAGACAGGTGCTTGGGGGCTACTGAGATAGGATGATGTCAGAAAGCATGAAAATAGAAGTCAGAAAAGCTTACTTCATGAACTATATGAAGAGACCTAAGAGCCGCTTGCTCGTCATCCTTCAGCCTAGCAGCTTGATCGTTCAAGTCGACTGCTTCAGCATAGGCTTCCGAAAATGACATGTTATCTGCCACCCGAAGTCGGCTGTAGTCAGTAGATGACTTGATCTTGATGGATGGAGAGTCTGTAGGAGTCGGCTTGACAGGAGCCGGTTGAACTTGAGGTGCAGAATCAGGAGTCGCAGCACCAGAGCTGGGCTGGATTGTTGTTGGAGTCGCCGCTCGAGCCTTTGAAGAGGACTCGGGAACGGTAGGAGTCGTGGCTGCGCCAGCCGATGCTGCGATGGAGGGACCTGTCCTCGTACTGGTTGTCTGAGAAGTCGAAGGAGGGGCAGGTCCACGTCCAGAGGAGACATCAGCCATGCCTGGGAGCTTTGTCACCTTGGCACAAGGCCGAGCCCTGAAATAATTAGAGACAGAAATCAATAAACCTAGTGAAAAGAAAGATCAGAAGTCATATAATCGCAAGTACAGAGACAAAGGAGTCTTACCCAACATTGGTCTCCAGGTCAAAGGGGGCCTGAGAGTCTGAAGAAGGCATTGACCAACCAGAGTTGTAGGAGTCGTCCTTTTGGGGAGGAGAGGTCGATTTCCGTTGGTGTGAGACTGGCAGAGGCTCAGGAGCGTCTGCAGGCCCATCGGAACGCAGCTTCCTCTTTCTGGCGGCAATGACACTCTGCATGTGTTCTTCAGGCTTAGTAGGAGAGCGAGAGGACCCAAGGACTCGTGAGAGTGGTACCTTGGGAACAGCCTCTCGAGAGCCATTATTGTTCGAGGCTGGAGAGGACGAGGAATGACTCCTAGCAGAGGACTCTGCTGATGGAGATGATTGAGCAGCAGCAGAGGCAGTATCAGTTTGCCTAGTGGTGGGAGCCTCTGGAGAGGACTCGTCATCGTCGGTTTCTTCCACAATGGGAGCCTCTTGAGAGGACTCCTCTTCATCAGCATTCTTGGTTGGAGCCTCTGGCGAGGACTCCTCATCAGCAGCACCGTCATCAGCAGGAGCCCCCTGGGAGGACTCCTCATCCGCGTCATCAGTGTCTTCTGCCGCAGTGGTTTGATCTGTGGCAGGGATTTCTTCTTCAGCTTCAGCCTCAGCTTCAGCTTTATTCTTAGAACCAGCTCCAGAGGCCGGCTTCCAGAAGGAGTCGGTGAGCTGCAATAGAGTTAGTAAACATGAGTCAGCAAGCAATACAAGTGAAGTCAAGGTTGAAATAAAGTAGAGAGTGATACTTACATCAGGAGCCGGGTGGGTCGAGCAGAAGGGTTGGAGCCCGAAATGAGCTTGATCCTTCACCGGTTTCCCAGTCAACTTCTTGATGAGTCGACCAAGTTCGGGTCCATCAGACAGCTGCTCTGTAACTCGGAGGTCATCACCAGCGCATCTGGTATATGAGCAGATCAGTCGAGTCCTAGGACTCAGCGGCTGAATTCTCCAAGTTGTCCAGCAACGGACCAAATCCATATTCTCCAAGTTATGGGACAAGAGAGCCCGGATGCGAGTGATAAGAGACTCGACCCTTGGCCGGTCGGCCTCTGGGCACCTGGCTTTCATCAGAGGAGTCGCCCGGAGGCGTTCCTCAGAGAACAAGGGAAGTTTTGGCTCATTTGCAGGGGAGGTGTCCTTGCAATAAAAGAAGGTTTTTTGCCAGTCTTTGATGCGGTTTGGGAAAACTGGCTTAGGGAAGACAGAGTTGAGGCGCCGTTGAAGGGCGACGGCGCCACATTGGAGAAGAGGGCCCCCAGAGGTCTCAGGTTGAGGATTGCAATAGAATAGCTCGAGCCAAAGGTTGATGTCCGGCTTAATCTGGAGGTAATCCTCGCAGAGAACGACGAAATTAGAAAGTGTGAGAATGGAGTTAGGAGCAAGATCGTGAATTCGCAGCTCGTAAAGCTCGAGGAGCTGGCGGAAGAAAAGATCGCCGGGGGGAGAAAAGCCGCGGAATAGGTGCTCCACGAAGACAACTACTTCACCCTTAGCGGGAGAAGGAACAATCTCATCCCCAGGGGCCCGAGCTTGAGCACTAGAGGGGATCAAACCTGATAGCCTGTGGGTCTTCAATTGCTCCGCCGAGACGACAGATCCACCCCAATCGGCGGAGATCGACCGCTTGGAAGAGGGTTTGGCGGCGGCGGCGGCCGCGGCGGCAATGTTCACCGTCCTGCTCGACGAGGTTGCCTTGGCCTTCGATGTGGTCTTTGAGCGCTTGGGAGCCATGGCGTGCGGGCGGTGCGTGCTGGGCGCGGGAAGAGATGGGCGCGAAGAGAGGAAGGAGAAGTTTTGAGCTGAGGGGGCAAGTGAGGTTTAAGACCTAACCCTTCGCGATTTATAAAGGGGGGTAAAACCCTAGAAAGTTACAGAGTGGGTCCACAGTTGACTATGGATAACGTTTCAGTAAAAACGTTCCAGTGGCTAACAGACAGATAAGGAATTATAATAGAGAAAGGTCGAAGTCACAGATGTGGAAGGAGCCGGCTTGTCTCAGAATGACGAGTCCTGTGACAGTGAAATCAGTTTATCTAGCCCTTGTTTGCAAGAGTCACACCAGAACCCGGCCTGATAGTACGAGGGCAGGAATGGTGGCTTGAACAAGGGATAAGAGTGGACTCATTTTATGTATGTATTATGTTTTTATGCAGGAATTCATCTTGGAGCTAACAGCAAGCGACTTTGGAGCCCTTGGCTCAAGTGGAAGGAGTCGACCCAGAGAGTCGAACCAGCAAGTCAGAGGAAGCCGCCAAGCTGCGCCCAAGATAAATTCGGGGGCTACTGATGGGGGGATACTTTACAGGTAGGCCCATGGACCCGGAAAGTAGACCCGCCAAGACCAAGAAGGCCAAAACCGAGTCACGTATCAAGTCACATGGGCTGGGCTGGAGACAAGCCGATCAGGGCCCGTGTGGAGAAAGAGACTCGTCGAAAGGAGGAGTCCAAGTACAACCCGGAGTCTAAACTTGGAAGACCAAGACGTAGAGTAGGACTCCGTGTTCTAGTATGACTCGGTGTAAATTGTAAGTCCAGAGACCCGGCAGCCTTTATAAACGGGGTCCTGGACCTTAGATCGACAAGCTCTAAGTCCAACCAGTAGAGATAAGCTTCGACCAATAGAGAAACCCTAGCGACCAGAGAGAAGTCGCCGGCTCCTAAGTTGTGGGAGCCGGGTCCTTGTAATCGAGATATATCAAGAGCAATAACATAGAAGCAGGAAGTAGGTCTTTACCTCGAATCAGAGGGGCCGAACCTGGGTAAATCCTTGTTCCTTGACGAGATTAACCGTTCCCACGTACTTCAATCACCAATGGCCCCAGAACTCATCTTCCCGGAGGAAGAACTTGCCGTGACAACCCCACGACAGCGGGTGATGCTTCTGCAATAGCTGAAAGGAAAAAATCCTTGTACATTGTGCGGCGCAGCCCCGAGTATCGGGTGTGACCAAAGCAGGTTATATAATTGATCGGAGAATTTTAATATGAAAGCAACTTAGCTGTTTGTGACGCGTAGGCTGTGGTCTGGCGATTAAGCCGGAACGGCGTGTTGTTGATACTGCGATGACGAGGAAGATGCCATCCGCAGCAGGTCGATGACGGTCACTGTTGTCCGCGATCCGTACGCCAAGACGTGGACGCTGTCGACTGCGGAGTCAGTGTAGCCATAGACAGTGCAGCGGACAGTCGACGTTTAAGGCCGTCGAGCCGTGGAAGCCGTGACTGCCAAGTTGTGGGCGCCGCGGCCGTCGACTCGTGGATGAAGCGAACCAACTCCGCGGACCTCCGCAGACCGCTCTGAAGGTGACCTACGCCGAGTCGCCGTAGCTGCGACTGACGTAGCAGCTAGCATCTTGATGATCGCTTTTGCTTTTTCTTCGATCGCTTCACGTGACAGGCAGCCACAAGTTATTGTGCATGGCTTTGTTTATCCGTATGAGTACTAGTAGCTTCTAGCTTGTATTTCTTTTCTTTTCTCTTCCCTTGATTTGTTTGGTCTTCACGTGGAGATAGGAATTCATCAGATCTTGGACTCGTGCTTAGCTAGCCAGCCGCAGCCTGATTAGATCCGATTGGATCCGGCTGATCAGCTGGCGTAGGCGTGACCGCATGCAACTCCGTTGAGCCCTCGATCAGCTCACGTAGACGGCGACCGTAGGCAACTCCGTTGACTCGATTGTGCACCATGGCTGGCTTCGGATTATAGATGTGCGTGTTCATGCGCGTACTCGCGTAGACGATCCGCACGCCGCCGTTGATGCTGAGGTCGAATCGCCAGATGCGATCTGGTTGATGACGGCTTTGCAATCTTTGCGGAAGATGCGAGCCGCCGCCAGCGTTGACGATGAATCTGAGCACGATCAAGTGGTTGATCCAGATGCGATCTGGTTGCCGATGTTGATGAAGATTGAAGCCGCCGAAACCGTGATTCCAGCGCGCGTTCTTCCCACAGACGGCGCCAATTGTCGAGGTTAGGGCTCGGCAAATCCCTGGGTCGAGTACCCCGGGTTGATTGAGGGGGAGAGAGGTGCGCGCTGGTAGTTCCGTCGGCTGACAAGCAAGGATTTACCCAGGTTCGGCCCCTCGTGGTGAGGTAAAGACCTACATCCTGCTTGTCTGATCTGTATAGATGATGTGAAGTTACATGGTGGCCGCAAGGGCAATGGTGTGAGACGTGGTTTCGCTAGGGCTATGCCTATCTGTCTGTTCCCGTGAGGAGTTGCCTATGAGGTGCCCCTGCCTGGCTTTATAAAGGGAGCCAGGTAGGGTTTACATGTTTTCTTGTATTGTACTCCAAGTCGTGCTTCATGGGCTTCTTTGGGCCTGCCAGGTGGGCCGTAGATTGGATCGCACCAGGTATATCAATGATAGGGGACCCGAAGGGTATATCCCCGTCACTATACCTGTCAAGACTCAAGTTATTGCTGCATGTTTCGTCCAAACTTATGTTCAACTGACCACCGCATGTTGACTCAACACCTTCTACCTCATCAGGAGCTCTAATCTGTAACTGTAAGCAATAGAAATAATTTGCACAATCCCCCGAAGGTTGGAAATCATTTGCGCCGTTATGCCTCATCTCTGAGACTCTGTCCAAGTCCCGGTCGAGTAAAGAACACCCAACAGAAACGCGTGGGACATTAGCAAAAAAAAGCACGAAGGCCAGTTGCTTTGCAAAATCTATCACACAAAAGCGAGGGAAAGGAATCTCTCCTCCCATCGTAATCAAACGCGAAATACCTGGATCGTGTAGCCCTTTGTTGCTGCAGCGGAAACAATCGGCGGCGGCGGCGGGGGTCGGTCAGCGTCTTGCCGCCGCAGCGCCTACTTCCCCGTATCCTCCTAGGCGGTTCGCCTCGCCGCGTTATCCGGGCGGGGCGCCGGGACCACAGGCCAGTGAGACGCTTCGCCCGCCGGCGCCACTGCTCCTGGCCAGCGGTGGCACTGTTGCTTTCAGACATTCTTCCTACACTGACTAGTGGGCCAGATTAATTTCCGGTCCCACCTGCTGTTGCGGATTACGGACGGATCTACCACTGTCACGCTACCCTGGTGGCCCCACTTGACACCGGGACGGCACGGGCGTACCGATGCGCCCGCTTCCTTCCGCCACTTTCCAGGTTCCCCTTCTGGCCTCCCCGGCGATGGCGACGGCGGCAAGCTCCGGCGGAGTCTCCGACCATCAGTATGTCTCGGTAAAGTTGGAGAGCCCCCGCCTAGCGGCGCTCGACCTCGCCCCTCACCTCTTCGGCTCGCACCCCGTCGCCGGCTCGTGGGACCCTTCCAAAGCCGTAAGCGTCGGTCGAATCCCCTCTTGTTCACGAGTATGTTTCCCGTGCGGAGAGTGATGACATTTTCTTTTCTTGGTGGTGTTCGCAGCTGCCGATGGAGCGGGTGGCGGGCGCCATTTGGGAGCTCAGCTGCGTCCTCCCTTCTCGCCACGGTGAGTTGGCTGATTTCATGACGCTGTTCGACTCCTCCTCCTCCTCGGACGGACATTCATTCGTGCTGAGGTTTCGGGTACATGAGATGAATTGATGTGCCATGCTGCTGGAACGCTCTGGTTTGTGTAATTGGGTTGGACATTTTTTATTCTTTGTTCTCCCTATGGACTATGGTAATGTGTACAGATTGTGGCATGAACCTAGCTGTTCCTCATTGTCGAGGAAAACTAGTTAGAAATGTTGTACCTGGGATTTCCCTTTGGAGATCAAATTAAGTGATCCTGTAACTGGTCATTTGGTCTGGTCTGGTTAACTTAGTTCTTTCTTTGTATGTTGCAGTGAGCTAGATTTTGTTCAGTTTTCTGAGCACTCTAACTATTTTTTTAATGATTTAATTGTTATTTTTTGTTAGAAACAATGGATTTCAAGTTAGTATTGAGACAAAAAGCCGACAGCTCACAGTTCATTATTGAGGAGGGGCCGAACCGACCGCTTGGTTGCGGGACTAATGAAGTGGAAATGACGGATGCGGTCTTTAAACTCAATGAGAAGGATGCACTTGAGTGTAAGGTTTGGGTTGAGACAGAAATGTTGTCCCCATTTGACCTGGCTGCAAGCTGGAAGGCTCGTCAGGAGAATCTTCAGTCCTCAAGGGTGCGAGGGACCTATGATGTCGTTATGGATGTTGAGACTGAATCCAGGGCCAAGGTTTGAATTTCTTTTAACCGCTTTATCTTACTTCTGTATTATGGTCTTGCTGCAAGAAATTAGGAAATTCTAAACCTTATCCTCCAATTATCTTTCAATGGATAGTATAGTTGCTTATTTTGCAAAAACTGGGTTTGTTTTACAGTAGTGTTTGACTGGTCACATCATCTAGCTTCCACCCCGCTCTTTGTTATTTACAGTCCAATACCAGAGAGTGCGCTGTGGAATAGGTTGACAGCTTGAGGTAGCTTGATACTTGGTTGTGAAACTGAACATCATGTCTGGTTCCTAGCAAAACTCACTTGTTTCAACAAATTCTCATTTCCCATAGTTGATGTAGTGAAATGATTTGTTCGCTCAAAGGGTAATGTGAAACTGGCCCAGTACCCAGCAGATATCAGAATCTAGATTGACAATATCTCTTTTGTCTTACTTTGACGTTCAGTTCTTGTCTATCTGTACAACGTAACCTACTCCCTCTGGCCATCACTCTTGACCATTAGCTTCTATCACAATTTTTAGAGTTTATAATATTATGAAAGTATTTTTATAAGGAGATTCCATATTACTCTTGTGGTCAGATATAAAAATGTTTGATGGCATGCTTCCCATGGTGACAAGAAGTCGTGACCAGTGGAAGTATTTGAGTAATGTCTTTAAAAACTCAGAATGCTGACAAGTTATACCTTTAGAATATCTTCAAACATTTGAATTGTATTACGCCAATCAGCATATATAATGGTGAAATACTTGTAGTGTAGGACTGCAGGCAAAGACTTAATGCACTTGAGTAAGGTATTTAATGAGTATGAAAAAACATTTATTACCTAAAAGCTTAGTTGGCCTAACTAATGAAGACAGCCCCACTCTCATGTCCGAAGCTATCTTTCTGTGAAGTGTAATAACCAGATTTGGCAAAATATAACAAAGGTGTAAATAAATAGGTTCAAGCGTCCTTCTGAAGGTCAGAACAGTGCGAGTTCCTGTGTACTTTCAAAATAATTATCTTCCTGCAAAGCTGCTGCCTATATTTCTATTTGCACAGCAGGTGGTGCTTTCTTTTCTATTCTGCCAATTTTATGTTTTTCCTTCAAGCAGAATGACTTCGCTTCTGGTTTGGAGCTTGATTTAGAGAAGTATGTAGTTCCAACAACACCCAACATGGGCTCAGGTGTTGTTTATGCAGCTAACTTGACTGAGAATCCCCGCTTTTTATTGGACAACGGTATTTCTTCAAACAATGATACCACAATGGACATTATGCACAACTTGGTTAAAGGCGATGCATCCCCGAACCATTATGCTAACACAAAGAAGGTATAACTCAGTTCTCTCTGTTCACTGTTCAATTGACAGATGGCTGTTAGCTAAAAAATCATGTAGCATTGGCATTTTTTTTTGTTTATATAGAACAATAACAAATGGTAGTTGCTGCCCTTTTCACTAAAGTATGTGATAATTTGGGCAGCTTGTAATATATAGAAGTCACTTTGTTCAATAGTGCCAGATATCTACTAACAGATGAGCTACTTTCTGTTAGATCTTCCGTTCGTTCAGAAAAATGAAGAGTGGTTATATTAATTTAGATGAGATTATGATCCGGGAGAATGTGTTTGTTATTAACTATTATGTTATATGTGCTGCATTACAAAATGTGATAGGTTACCAGCATGTTGAGCTTTTTCTTGGGGTCATGAAAGCTACAATTTTTCTTTACTTGTTTGAACTTAGCCATATCAAATGTATATTTCTCGGTGAAGCCTCTTAGCTGCATCATTTGAGTCACCAGATAATGGATGTGTATCTCAGGAATAGTCTTATCTGTATGTTTTATCGCTGAAACTCGTTTTATATGTACATGCTCCTTCTCCTTTCTCGCTTTCTATATCTATGAATTGAAACATTGCAATTATTTTCTGTAGCAACTGAAGAAACTATTGTTTGTGTATACTTTTAATTTGTTATGGTTTATGCCTCATGGGGAATGCAGGACTAAAATGTAACCATGACTATTACGACTAGGATAGTATGACATGAGAGGACATTCATTTGTTAGGCTTCCCAAAGCTAATGCTCTGGGGGCAGCCCGGGGTTGTACAGACCATAGCAAGTGTTCCTGCTAAGCTGCTCTGGCTGACACCCTGTTGCATATCCCTTCGTTTATGTCTCTGGTAGCATTGTCATTTGGTCAATAGCTCAAGATGGCAATTGCATCATATCCAGATTATAAAGAACTCTTCAAATATATATTTCTATATTTTCCTGCATTTTGGATAGAGGGGCTCTGTCAATATTAACACTTAGCAGTTGTAATCAAAATAATAAATAAATGATTTAGTTTGCAAAAAAGATGATCTTATAACTTATGCCTCAGGATGTTAATGGAAGACATGCACCGCCACAGGAAGAACAGAGGGTGGTCTTTATTGATAGAGGTGTTGGTTCACCGAGGTTTGCTAGACCAAAAAATGAAATCATTTCAGCGAGCAACATCAAGCAGGATTCTGAAGCAAAGGTTGTACCACACAGCATCCCAAATAGTATACAAAAATATGGAAGTGTGGTATGTATTGTTGATCTATGTGAAATTGTGCTAAAATAGGTTGTAAGCTTTAACATACTGAAATTTCCATTTCTCCATAATGACAATTTATGCAGAGGATACACTGAGTAGTTTTCTTGAGTTTTAAACTACAGTATATGTGTAAATATTTTAGATATATGCATATATACTCATCATTTTATTCGTCTCAACCTATTATATATCACATATAAACTGCATTCATTTTCTATTCTTTTAAAATTACAATTCACCCCGTGCCATCTTGTATTTCTTCGCGTGTCAAAAATAGATGTTTTCATTTCTGTCATCTGAAGTTCTAACAACTTTGGCTATCAGGGCATGCCAGCAGCAGAAGGAGCTGTTGCAGCAGCAGCTGTAGCTGATCAGATGTATGGAACCAAAGAGGACCGCAAGTTGGTCATTGTGCTGGTAGTTTTCAAACTCTTGAATGCATCACTTTATTTAAAACATCTACTTTGGTATTTGTTGTGGTTATTACTTGAATTTACTTAGTCTTTGTTTCCATTAAAAATATTCTCTGTGTAAATTATAAACCTCTGAGTTTCATACTATAACTATCTAAGAAACTCAACAGGCAAAATTCGTTTGCTATGAGTGATGACCACCTATTTTAACTGGTTGCTAACTGATTTTACTAGATTAGATTTGAAAGTTTTATCCTGGTCTGTCTGCTCTGCATTTATTCTAATTTCAGAAGTCAATATAGTACATTGCCACTTATGTTTGACAATATTTTAACAAAAAATAGTAAATATGGTTCTAATCATTCCTCTCAACTCCTTGAAGCATTCTGTTGTTTCAAATATCTTGGCTGTCCTTGTGTAACCCTATGATGACATTCTAGGTTGGGCTGCCAGCTCGTGGTAAGACCTTTACGGCAGCTAAGCTTACAAGGTATCTCCGGTGGTTAGGTCATGAAACAAAACACTTCAATGTTGGAAAGGTGAACATTTACCTGAAGCTAGTTTTGCAGATAATCGCACATATTCATGGTAATAGTCACTAATCCTGTGTATGTGTTTGACATTTCAAATGTAGTACCGTCGGCTGAAGCATGGTACTAATCAGGTACTTACTTTTTTTATGTACCTAATCACTGGCACTGGCATTGCAGTATTTTACCCAGTGACAATGCTCAGCTGCTACTGTTAACTGGCTACTTAATTTCTGGTAGTTTTCTTGAGAACTGGGGAACTTGTAATTTTCATTCTCAACAAGTCCATCATAGGATTCCATTCACTCATGTGGTATTTTGAATCTGAATGAACTTGATTCTAGGATCTTACTACCTAATCTATTTGATTAATGTTCAGGAAAAGTTCTCTAATTGTATTTTCTTCTTTTTGAGCAGACTGCTGATTTCTTTCGTGGAGATAACAAGGAGGGTGTGGAGGCACGTAATGAGGTTAGTGCGTTGCTACTATCGATATGTCGGTAGTCAAAAGTAACATGAAAATTATAAGCATTAACGTTGAACCTAGAGCAAGGGCAATGCTACTACACTAAGTTCAAATGTGAGCTATTTTGGATAATGGCACAGTTTAATACACTATGTTGACTATACCTTGTATCCAGTATGCTGTTACAGTTATGGAACTATGTTTCATGATGAAAAAGGTAATACCAATTTCAAGTGAATAACCTAGAGTTCGAGATCCTTCTGTATATGTTGATGGTCAGATCTGAAAATTGTTTTCCTGAAGAAAATACTTTTACCTTCCGTGAATCTAGTATGCATGCAATTTCAAACATAGCAAACCTATATGCTTTCCATGTCACGCATTACTTAAATTTTCTGCTAAATTATGTCTTGCATTTTTCAGGTGGCAGCGATAGCAATGGAAGATATGCTATCGTGGATGGAAGAAGGTGGCCAAGTAGGGATTTTTTTAATCTATGTTTTATTCCCTTTTTTCTTGGCAATTGATTATTTCTGCCGGTCTGCAGGTTGGTAATTGTGATGCCACAAATAGCACAAGAAGTCGGAGGAACCATGCTAATGAAAATGGCTGAAGGAAAATGTAAGGTACATTTAAATCAGTGGTAGCTCTTGGGTATCTTCTTGAATAATTGAACCATTTGGATCCTGCTAGTAAATACGCAAATAGTTGATCGTTAATAAATAGTTATACTTGTCAGTCCTGCACTTTTCAGTGTCACTGGCCGCATCCCCTGCATTTTAAAAAATGGAATGTCAAACCATTTACTATGTGGACACGTTGCTGATAAACTCCGAAGGGCGAATGTATTCCATCCCTTGTTAACATCTTTGTTCTCGTGGTGGGTCTTGAAGTAATAATTTGGTGTGCCCATTTAGGGTTTCTCATTTTAAAGGGCGAGTTTCTAGAAGCATGCTCTTATAAATTAAGTCAGAAGAGAGTAACAAAATTTACTCAATAGTTCTTACTCATAATGAAAATAGTAATTAGTAGTAGTATTATTATCTGGAATACAAGAATAATCACTATCTAGAGAGTAAATTGACATCGCACTAGCTATTTTGACTTGAGTTGCACCAAATGCTAGGTCTAAGTGACCTGTTTCACATAGTGCCAATTATTTTGGCATTGTGCACACCTAACATTACACATAGTATTCTGATTTGAGTTGCATAAAAAGCACCATGTAAATCAGACCCGCCGCACACATATGCACTATGCCAAATAACTGTACAGTTTGCGATCTAATTGTCTGCTCTTAACATATTGGCCGTTCCTTCTACTTTCCAGATCATCTTTGTGGAAACAATATGCAATGATCAGGATGTTCTTGAGAGAAATATTCGCTTGAAAGTTCAGCAAAGTCCGGATTATGCAGAGCAGTGAGAAACATCTTGCCTACTTGCTTGTCGACATCCTATCAATGCATTTCTTATGTCAGTCATGTTGTTTATGTTACAGAACGGATTTTGAAGCTGGTGTACGAGACTTCAAAGAGAGGCTGGCCTATTATGAAAAGGTACATAGCTGTTGAATTGTGCTGTGTAGGAAACTTTCTTATGTATAGAACCTGGAGAGGTTATGTCCCACAATTTGAAATCTCTGCAGGTGTATGAACCAGTCGAAGAAGGCTCATACATAAAAATGATCGATATGGTTAGTGGGAATGGGGGCCAATTGCAGGTATGTGTGAACAGTTAATCACACCCATGTTAAATGGGGGCCACAGTTCAGTTTCCGTTTGATACTCTCGTGGGCATTGGTATTTGGTGTTTATTTTATTTTGTGACAACTGCATACAAATTAAATATACAATCTAAGAGTTGGTTCTCTTCATGGTTGGTTTATAAAACGTAATATGTGGACTAGATGCAATTATACTGTCATGGTGAAGATGGTATTAACTTACAATCTTCGCAACTAGTTCCGTAGATCCTAATGTATCCACTACTTCTTATGCAGATTAACAATATAAGTGGCTACTTGCCTGGACGGATTGTTTTCTTCTTGGTAAATATCTCCAAGATATCTGAACCTTTTCTTACCACACTTTAAGATTAACTGCTCTTGGAAGTTCATTATGATTATAATTTCTCATTCATCTAGTGCTAGATCAAATTGTAATGTGAGTCCTGTTTGGTGATTCAACAATGCAAGCCTCTGTCTTGGGTTTCTCTAATTTGACGCACTGTTTTTTTTCGTGCATATATGTAACAAGATTTTCCTCGCTGTACTCAGTACTTCACGGTTGATGTTGTATAAGACCCCAGGGGACTTCAATGGGAACATGTTTTGTTTTGGGTTATCTTTCGGCAATTGAGTTCTACCACCTAGGGTCAATACAGTTTCCTTCTTCCCATGTTTACTCCATTTTCCAATTGATAGTGAATGCGTAATACTAATAATGGTCCTCAACACCATGCTTATGTTTTCATAATATTGGGTGAGTTCTGTTTATTTGTGATATATTAGTTGCATGTAATTAAGTGTTACGCTACTGGTTTGGTTGTAATGCTACTTGTGTTGTTAACTGACACATTTTGTTGTTACAGGTGAACTGTCATCTTACACCTCGCCCTATCTTGCTAACTAGGCACGGGGAAAGTTTAGATAATGTCGCAGGCAGAATCGGTGGAGATTCATCTTTGAGGTCTTTAATTTATCTGTTCTGCAGTTTTGTCATCTAATTCTTGCCGATACTTAGTTAGATTGGTGCTAAGTATTTTTTTGCTCTTTCTTTTTCTCGAACGGGTTTTTGCTCTTTCTAGTTGAGTGCCTTAGGGCCTCCAGACTTCTGTTGGATGTGCTTTTCTCACATGGCACCTCTAGAGCGTTGATAATTGTGTATTGATCTGGTGCTGCATATCAGTAACCTCTATTGTCTATAGCAAGATTGTGATTCATCTCTGTTTACATTAAAAGGAAAAGTAGGAAGGGAAAAGAATGATGGACTATAGCATGAGTAGCACTAACTTCATGCATAACGATGTACTACCTCTGATCGGTTTTAATTGTCGTGAGTTGTATACCGATTTGTACCGAGCTAGATCTTTCTCCGCGACAACTAAAACTGATCGGAGGGGTTACCATTCAACAACCTGGTCATCATATGTCTGGACACAGTAATTTTCCATATATGCTTTCTTTTCGTCAATCCTCTATGTATACTATCACTTCACCTGACCTAAAATAAATGGTTTGCAGTGAGGCTGGGGAGATTTATTCAAGGAAACTTGCAAGCTTTGTGGAGAAGCGACTGAAGTCTGAGAGAACTGCCTCTGTAAGTGTGCCTTTTATTACTACCGTTGAGAAAGAAACCTACTTGCTAACTTATGTGCAACATCCGATTCAGATATGGACTAGCACACTCCAGAGGACAATATTAACAGCACATCCAATCATTGGATTTCCAAAGGTACGTAGGTTCTGATCGATAATTAACAAAGTCCAGCAAGATTTATCTGCCCCTACTTGTACCTCTGTAAACTAAACGGTATTCCCACATTTGTTGTAGATACAATGGCGTGCCCTTGATGAGATAAATGCTGGCGTTTGTGATGGGATGACATATGACGAAGTAAAGAAAAAGAAACCTGAAGACTATGAGTACGTAAATCCATTGATTGTATTGCTCTTTTTCTTCCTTGAAACATGGCATGTCACAAGTTGTTGACTGATGCACCTATAAATTTTTAGTAACTCCATATCCCGCCAAGTAAAACAGATCCTACCATGGCAAGCTTGCACAATTGTGAAGTGTACATCAGTAACATAACTAGTGAACTACACAAACATGCCTTTGCTGAGCTAATCAAGACTTCAAGATGCTCAGTGATTTGTAGTAACAGTCTGAGCAACTCCAAACTGCGGATTCTTCTTTTTATCACGCAATCTGATTTGAGAATCTCACTTTTACTTATGATTGTTCTATACAGTATTTTATCCTGCAATATTGCACTTAAGTCTCTTAGATACTGCAATGAAATGGTTCACTTGTCGAACGGCTTACTATGGTATATGGACACAGCATGTGTCAGCCTATACAATCAGCAGTCCAGGAGTCTCTGCACATCCTGTGCCTCGGCAACTCTGTCTTATATCTTATGGTTCCTGAATTTCTTGAAGATTTATTCACCTGTATGTATCTGTTTAGATCACGTCGCAAAGACAAGCTGAGGTATCGCTATCCTAGAGGAGAATCCTACCTCGATGTCATTCAGAGGTTGATCCTGGTTGATTAATACTATCACATGCCTCTTTACATAATTCAACTAGTGTAATTCTTGTCCGTGCCTCTCTTAATCTTGACAATTTTCTCTGTTCAGATTAGAACCTGTCATAATTGAGCTTGAAAGGCAGCGTTCGCCAGTGGTAGTCATAGCTCACCAGGTAAGCACATCCAGCCTTTTCAGTTTTTTGAACATTGTTTGCTCCAATATCAAGGATGCATGAGGGAAGCTATTGCAGGCTGTGTTAAGATCACTATACGCGTATTTTGCGGACAAACCACTGGAGGAAGTTCCTAAGATTGAAGTAAGCACGTGTGCAATATCTTATGATATCATGGCTACCTTTGTTCATCGTGACTGAAATCATTTGTTCCTGTAGATACCTCTTCATACAATTATTGAGATAAAAATGGGCGTGACTGGTGTCGAAGAGAAAAGATACAAACTCATGGAGGCAGTAAACCCCACGGCTGGGATCTAAGACGTGGCCCATGGCAAAACAAACTGCACAAATAAATCGTCTGATGATATATATTGTGGAGCCTGTAGATGATTCTCAAATGTATCACTGTAGTCTACCAATGTAAAGTGAAGCTATAGTTCAAAGTGAATTATCCCCTGCCATCAGATTTAGCTCATTGATGACTATTTGAGTTCCCAATTTTGGCTGGCGATGTAAAGGATCGCTCATTGCAATCCAAATAGATTTAGTCCTTTTTCAGTTATGATTTCTTTTGTTCAAGATTTGCATGTAGCGCCCTAGATGGCCAGATTCGGTATAGTCTGTAGGACAAATGAATATTCCTTTACAAATCGTACGCGTGTCAATGGGAATGTGATGATATCAAAGTTAAGTAGTAGAATCATCCAGAGAGAAATCTTCTGTTCATTTTGTAGTTGAGTGGCTAGCTGGTTTTATAAGAGCAGCCGTGCTTCAAGGCACACTCCACACTCCCCAGTACAAACTCCCTAGCGTTAGCGTTCAGCCACATTCCACTCAACATCAGGCAAAGCAGCAGCCTCTCTCTCGATCGCCTCAGTTCAGTCCAGCCCCGCCGTTCGCCCGCCATGTCCAGCAGCAAACCGGCCGGCCAGGGGGCCTGCGGGTACTGGAGCGACGGCGAGACGTCGGCTCTGGTCGAGGCGTGGGGGCAGCAGTACCTCCACCGCAACCGAGGCTGCCTCCGCGTCGCCGAGTGGCGCCACGTGTGCAGCGCCGTCAACGCTCACCGCGCCGCCGCCGGGCGCCACTTCAACCGCAGCCTCGCCCAGTGCAAGTGGCGCTTCTACGGCCTCAAGACCCAGTACAAGAAGGAGCTTGCAAAGGGGCAGCCGACGCCGGCATCTGGCCACTTTGCCCAGCTCCGGGCCTTCCTGGCCGGCCCTGACGATGGCCCGCCTCCAGGCTTCGCTGCCAAGATGCCGCCGGCGCCGGCGCCGGCGTCCGTCAAGAAGGAGGAGATGGTGGAGGAGGAAGAAGAAGAAAAGGATGAGGTGGAGGAGGCGAGTGGGTCGGTCGGGAGGAGGACGGTCCCGGCGAAGCGCCACTTCTCCAGCATCCAGGACATCCTGGACCGATCGGGCGGCCCGGCGCGCAGGATGCCGGCGACCGCGACTGCCAAGGAGGAGGAGGAGGAGGGGGTGAAAAGGGAGGAGGTGAAAGAGGAGGTTGGGAGAGAGTGGCCAGCGAGCGCAGGGTGCTGCCCAGCGGCGGTGGTGACGAAGCTGGCGGAGGTGTACGAGCGCTTGGAGATGGAGAGGCTCAGCATCGAGAAGGAGAAGATGGCGATGGAGAGGGAGAAGAGAGCCGCGAAGGTGGAGGCCGAGAATCTGGGAGAAACCGACGACAACTAATTGACTCCAGCACCCATGGTAAGAACAAGTCTCGCTGCTGACTGCGAGAGATACGTGTTTACCTGCGCGTTCATTCTCTTCTGAACTTTGATTTCTGTTTTGCTTACGCAGCTGCCGACCCGACGATGGGAGATCAGGAAGCGTGTTCGGTGTGGTGTATGAAGCCTGAAATGGCTAGAGTAGTGTTGCTTCATGTATCTTCTTTTAATTATGCTTAGTTTAACTGCGGCTGACAGACTACGCTGCGGACCTGCGGTTATACACCGCATTTACCATGTTATTACTGACTGCAGTACTAGTTCATTAGTAGTTAGCTTTCACTTCTGCTTTGGTACACCCCCTCCAAACTCATTCTAAACTCAAACACAATAACGGCTGAGATCACACAATACCTCTTCATAATAAAGGGCATGATAGTCATTAACAAAATTTTAAATTATTATTACTGAATAATTATATCATAGTATACGCTTAATACGACCGTACTGTACGCATCGGTACAGTCTTCATTGCCTCGTCCAAATGGCCCGCTGCTCTTGGTTGCCCGTACTCGTCGCCACCGTTCATATGGTGACTCCGTCCCTCCGGCGAGCGCGGTGATCGGAGCGAGCGACTGCGAGTGGTTCGGCGTCCTCCTGGTTCCGGAATCCCTTGGTTTCCGTGCGTGGCCGCCGGCAGCAGCGACCCAGTATGCCATGCCCGGCAGCCGCCCATCTCCCGCCTTGGTCGTGTGTCCGCATGCACAGCCACACCTAGCTAGCTACTATGCACGCAAGGCAGCTCTCCAACTCCTTGCTTGCGTGCGATTGCATGCGAGGTCTGCAGATCTCCGGCATCGCCTCAGCTTGGCTGCGCATCGCGCCGCCGTCACCGGCCACACAATCGCGGAGCTTGGCGACTCGTCGCGCCTACGGTTGTGGCTATGTACGCGGGAAGGTACACTATTTGTCCTATATGCTATGCGGATCTACGGCATTAGATCTAGATCTCATTATGTCTGCCTAATTAAATTAGATAATTAACTGATTGAACTTAATTGCCTTCTTAGTTTGGGGGAGGGGGGGTGTACGGAAGCAGACCTTGTAAGCTTTTAGTATTTTATTTGTGTTACCCCGTGAATTTTAGAGGTCAGGATCATTGGATCAATATCAAATTTTGTTTCTCTAAGATCAATCTGTGAGGCCATGGTGTGATGATGAACTGCTAATTAACTTTCCCGTCGTTCTCTAGTATTGGGGCAGTATAACAAAGTAAAAAATCACATTTGCTGCTAAACCTGAATCCTCTGCGGTTCTACCATCTTCGGTACCAAACCGAAACGTACGGTACCGCGTGAGTTGGCAACGGCCGGCCGGAGAATCTCGTGAGCTAAACTCGTGAGGGGAAATGTTTTAGTTCACCGACTCAGAAAACACATTTCAAACACACTCAAGTGAGCTAGTACTTTGGTTCAAAAGCGAATTATCGGCTGTCATCAGGTTTAGCTCATTGATGACGAAGTAAAGTCCATGTTAGGTGCCTCTTCTCTCCCCGAGACTCCCCAGTAAAACGCCAAGGAGGAACTGAACCATCTTTACATTGAATAACAACATCAATATGGTGCAAGTTAAAGCTTTTAATATCGACTGTTACTGCCACATATGCATGTGAGGTTTTGTGAGGTGAGGTTCATGCGTAGAATCATCAGGCGTTATGAAGGGAGATCCTGTGGGTAGCTGACGTGCTTCATAAAGTTAAACTCTCCACTCCACACTCCACAGTGTGCAAACTCCAGCCAAAGCCAGCAGCCTCTCGATCCCCCCGCCGTCCCGTCCGTCCCGAGCACCATGTCCAGTCCTACTCCTGGCGCCCGCATGCCGTGGAGCGACGGCGAGACGTCGACTCTGGTCGAGGCGTGGGGGCAGCAGTACCTCCACCGCAACCGAGGCTGCCTCCGCGTCGCCGAGTGGCGCCAGGTGTGCAGCGCCGTCAACGCCCACCGCGCCGCCGCCGGGAACCTCATCAACCGCAGCCTCGCCCAGTGCCAAAATCGCGTCTCCGCACTCAAGTACCAGTACACGAAGGAGCTCGCCAAGGGGCGGCCGGGGTGGCGCCACTTTGCCCAGCTCCGGGCCTTCCTGGCCGGCCCCGACGACGGCCCGCCTCCAGGCTTCGCCGCCAAGATGCAGCCGGCGGTCGTCAAGAAGGAGGAGGAGGAAGAAGAAAATGAAGGGATGAAGGGGGCTGGTGGCGGAGCGAGTGGGTCGGTCGGGAGGAGGACGGTCCCGGCGAAGCGCCACTTCTCCAGCATCCAGGACATCCTGGACCGATCGGGCGCCCCGGCGCCCAGGACGCCGGCGACCGCGACTGTCAAGGAGGAGGTGAAAGAGGAGGCTGGGAGAGAGGGCCCAGCGAGCGCAGGGTGCTGCCCGGCGGCGGTGGTGACGAAGCTGGCGGAGGTGTACGAGCGCTTGGAGATGGAGAGGCTCAACGTCGAGAAGGAGAAGATGGCGATGGAGAGGGAGAAGAGCCTGCAGGGAGGAGCCGCCAAGGTGGAGGCCGGGAATCCGGGAGAAACCGACGACAACTAAACTCGCCCATGGTAAGAAACAGGTCTCGCTGCTGACTGCGAGCGATAAAATGTTTACTTGTTCGTTCATTTTCTTCGGAAGTTTGATTTCTGTTCTGCTGGCTGGCGCAGGGATATTGAATCTTCCGATGATGGGAGGACAGGAAGCGCGTTCTGTCTGTCTGGTGTATGAAGCCTGATCGAAATGGCTAGTGTAGTGTTGCTTCGTGTATCTTGTTTTAGTTACGCTTAGTTCTACCATGTTATTACTCACAGTACTAGTTGTTCATTTGTACTGTGACGAACTTTTAACATTTTATTTATGTTGCCCATGAATTTTAGAGGTCAGGATCAATATCAATCTGTGCTAATTTCTTAAAGATCGATCTGTGACTGCGAGGCCATGGCCATGGTCTGAGCTTTGCTATGCTGAAGGCCATCATGCTTGCAGAACAAAATGGTATGGGACGGGTCATCTTTGCCACAGACAGACTGTGCATGCCTAAAAGCTGCGTGCTCTTCCTCTGAATTTGGTCATTCTCCTCTCGGCACTCTTTTCAAAGAGATCAGGTATTTGCTTCAGTTGGGATTCATCGAGTACCGATTAGAACTATGTCCTCGTGTGTGTAATAAGACTAGTCATAGTGGGAAGTAACTTAGACTAGTAACATGCATATGTTACTAGTCTATGTTACTACCTTTATAGTGGGTAGTAACTAGTATATGGTGTCATGCAATGAGTCATTTATTAGATTGTAGAGTCATTTTACATTGAAAAGTGTGATGTGATGGTAATATAGCTAGTTACCACAAGCATATCTCTCCTTATTTAATGACACGCCATGTCATCAAAATGCCTAGTTGGCATTGCATGTGGGTGCATGTTACCACCTTAGTTACTCCCACTATGAGTAGTCTAAACCAGCCCATGTGCTGGCCAGTATCGGTGATCGGGAGAACCTGATCGACCACTCTCTGTGGTTGGTGGATCTTCCCGGTGATGTTTCCTGTGCAGTGGCCGACGATTTTGTCGAGTCCACATGTTAATGGAATGCTAGGTGTTCCGGCTCAAAAAAAAAAAAAAAAACGTTCCCGTCATTCTCCAGCATTAAGTCGGGCAGTGACAAAAGTAGAAAAGCGCATTTGCCGCTAAACCTGGACCCCTGCGGTTCTACTATCTTCGGTACCCAAACCGAAACCTACGGCACCGCGTGAGTTGGCAACATGAGGGAATGGCCGGCCGGCCGGAGCATCTCGCTTGACGATTGCCCCTAATAGGCCTGGCTCATTTTCACAATATTTCTGGTGGATACCCCAATTTGTTCCGGTCAGCAGGAATTGCGGCCGTGGCTGCGATTTGTTGGGCGATCTGGAAGCTTCGAAATAGAGCATGTTTTGATGTAAAAAGTCATTAATTCTCCCGTGGAACTGATCTGTTATTCTTGTGTTTTTATGAAATATTGGGTAGGTTTACATAATACTGCATATCAGGAGACCCTTCGAGCCGGCGCTGATGCTTTGCTCAATCTGGCAACTGGAGGTGGTTCTTCGAGCAATGTCCACAATTCGTTGATGTTGGACGCCCCGAGGCAAGGCGAGGATGATCAAAACGATGACCAGAACTGAGGCGCACGTGAAGAAGTGGTGAAGTTTGAAGCTTTGAGATGTTCCTTGATGATCCTTTCGCTGGTGGAAGTGAACGTTGATCGTGAGCAAACTTGATGGGCTGTTGGCTAGCTCCATCTATGTTACTTAGCATCTTCTCCTCATGGGCTGGAGTTGATATTAGATGTTGGCTAGCTAGTTATTTTGCTGTCTCCAACCGCTACTCGAGCACATCGAATGTTGGTACTATCTGTATTTCGTTATCTCCTGATAATGAAATTTGATCCCGTGGGATCGCGTGAAAAAAAAAATCTCGCTTGACGATTAGACAAGAGTGAAACACACCAGTTACTTAAACTCGTGAGGGTACCCTAAAAAAAGTTAAAATCATGAGGGTACCCTAAAAAGAAGTTAAACTCGTGAGGGGAAATGTTTCAGTTCACCAACTCACAAAACACATTTCAAACACACTCAACTGGAAATAAAAATCCAGATATTGGGTGGAATTAATATCACATTGATATTAATATATCCGCTTTGTAAAGGAAAAGTGAACCTCTTTGGTTTAAAAGCACCTATCAGGTTTTGCAAAATTCCCTGATATTTTTTTCTGTGCACACTAAGCTTGCAATAATAATTTTCCGACATCTATTTCTAGCCACATAAAGTCCCATGGATGGTCTCAACTTCTATGGCAAGAAGATCAACATCTCATACATTGCTGCAATTGTCGACGGTGGTGCTAAACCACTCTGGGGTAATTCCTACAAGTGCTCGAACCACAACCACGCATGATGTCATTTTTGTTCTATGATTGAACCTCAGTCTTTTTTTTCTTTGGTTAGGTCGACAAATTTTCTTGTAAATTCTGGAGTGTGCGATGGTTCTTGATCCCATAGGTGTTTTCCCTAATTGCCTCAAGGCCGTCCATGGGGAGGAGGGGTGGAGGGTTTGGTGAAAATCCCAGGGGACTTGTGCATTCTTGAATTGCCTCGTTTAAAATACACACCAAATATATCAACGTCACACTTGGTTCCTTTGAAACAAAGTGGTTCAGTTAAATGAATTCAGGGTCATGGATGTGCACCCTGCCAGCTTCCGGATTCATACCATCTCACGGGTTATGGAATAGTAGTGTATTTACTCATCAGATAAGAATAAACATCACTTGAACCCGGGAGGGCTAACTCGCAGTCACCTATCCCACAAAACCCACACTGTCACTTTTTGGGCAGCAAAATGACACGAACCACATTGTATTTACCGCTTCCGGTTATCCGTCCAACACCACCATCCTAACCATCTTCCACCGCCGATTGTTGCCATCGTCGCTCCCACCCCGCCACCTCTGGTCCGCCACACTGGGGATGTCTAGTTATAATCTCTTTCCCTATAGACCCAGGGATGTTTTAGTTATTCTCTCTAAACCTGGTGGTGTTTAGTTATTCTCTGATGCTGACACGTCCCATCCCTTCTCTAAGTGTATTTCTCATTTCCGTCGCCTCCTCCACGGCCAGTCGCGCGCCGTCATCGACTCTGATTTGTGCTCCTCCTCACAAGCGCCTTCTCCACCATGGCCAACCGCAACGCCGCTGGATCCGGCTTGGCACGATCGGCCGAGCTCATTCCCGCCTTCTATGACCTCTAAATCAGTGGCCTCTTCTCAAGGCCGACGCAATGAAAATTTTGGCTCGGGGCGAATGAAAATAAATACAATTTATACTAAAATTTCATACTTCTATAGATCTTATTTGTTAGCATGTTACAATTTTTCACATAGTTTAACCACATAACTGACAATATTATTAAATATTACTTGGTATTTTTTGTTGGTACTAAATATTATTAAAAGATCTTAAACTATGTTTTGTAACAAAAGTCTATTGTGAAAATATTTTTCTACAATGCATAATCGATATAGATTATATGTATTTATGGTAAACATATGTATATAGTATGATCTAAAAAATATCTCAATAGTTGTTTCTAGTATATAGTTAAGTAACTTATTTACATAAATTTCTAGGGTACAAACTGAACCAATCACATTACTTTTTTGTAGTCAGTTTTTTTTAACAAATAAAATCTAACAAAGGGCGTGCATGCATGCTCTACTTGGTATTGAAATAACATTCTGTTTAGAGTACTAATGAGAATAAAATGGTGTGGATTCTAATGTGTTTGCAGATGTACAATTTTTTATTTGATATGTTAATACGCAATACGCTTATTATCATTTGGTGCACACCAGTCCCCTGCCAGCTAATAAGATAAAAATGTGTTTGCAATTAAACATGAAAATATAGCTACATGGATTTCATAAAATCTACTGGACTTTCCACTGGAAAGAGAAAAGAATGCTAACTTAAATAGTTTTTGTTGGACACATTGGTTTGTTTTTACGTTTCAAGAGGCATGTGGTTGTGTATTTTTTTCCCGCAAATTATCCATTGTATCATATTGAGATACTCATTTTGTCTCTAAATGTAAGACATGCATGATTTTTCACCATCTTTAATTCATGCATGTGATCACTAATATATGTAAAAGTGTATGAATTTAATTTGTATAACAGGTATCATTTCATTTTGTCATGTAGGATTTTTTCATATTTATTTATACTATTTTTAGTCAAAGTTGTGCGTTGTTGATCAGAAAAATTCATTCATGCTTTATTTATTTTTGGCGAGTATTAAATAGTTTCCTAGGTGTAATGGATAATAGCATATGATTAATATATACTTTACCATTTTGAGCACTTCTCTTCTCGGGGCCCTGACTTTTCTCTCCTTCCCTCGTCTCTCATGTGGTTCCTAGGTAGAAAAGGAGGAAATGGATCAGGTTGCGAGAGAGATAATGGAGAGAGGGTTTTTAGAGTATAATGACTGACCCTCCTTTTCAGTTTGTAATTTTGGTTGCGTTGCCTGATGCATGAATTCAATATGGTATCAAAGACAAGAGGTCTCAAGTTTAAGACCCTGCCAACACATTATTAAAAACAGTTACAGCCTACATCGAACCCATGTCTAAGGACTAAAATAGTCTAGACACGAAGAGGAATGTTCAAATACATGTATGTCTCCTTCCATCGGTTCAGAATGATGGGTGAACTGGTTAGATACATACAAAATGCAATCAGAGATTCAGAGTTCAATATCGGAGTAAAAGCAATAAATATATTGTAGGCTGGCCCCATTTATCATGCGCACGTATAAGGTCTATCAACTTTAGACGTGAGGGGAAGTGTTAGAGTATAATGACTCGCCTTCCGCTCAGTTCGGACTTTTGGTTGAGTTGACTAGTGCATGAATTTAATAAGGGGATACTATTAAACCATGCCATGCTAATCATGTGAGCGCACTAACCGCACATGAGGTCAGTCGCTTAAGAGAGAATTTGATTTGAAAGGAGAAGACGCCATCATCTTTAGTATGATCGTGAGTTCTGCTGTTTTCATTCTCGAACAACTAGGGACAAAAGTCTCATTTAGGTTGTTGCCGCGAAAGCTACATAAGTGAACATCATCCACTAGAATAGAAACACACACCGGGTACATACAAAAAGCCTCAATGGCTGTGAGTTTAGGGTCTGTCACCACATCCATGTCACCGACGTGGGTACCACAGTACAAATAGTTGATACATTGTTGCCCATGTGAACACATGGACAATGGTAGCAAAATATACATGTATATACAAACATAACATCTGATGAATTGGAAACAATCTTTTTGATACAAACACAACATTTGATCATACAAGGAGACTAGACCGAATCGCCATACGATTCCACCAACGTGTCATTCTTCTTTAATCTCGCACTAAAGTACATAAATAAAATGCATAGGAAATCAACAAATTTTCTGGGTAACAAAAGTAACAACATCAAACCTTACGTAACACTGTATGGCGTCTCATTCACTTCACTTTTAACATATCACCTCATACTAGTATTACGAATATGTTTGGTAACTGGCTTAGAGAGACGATTTAGTACTCAGATGGGTGCGTGCGCATGCATTCACAATCGTCCGATATGCGGTGAGATAGGTGAAAAGCTGCTGGCGTCTTTGACCGAGCGGAGGAGGCTAATTATCTGATATGCTAATTGTGTGTGGGCCAACACTTAATTATGTGCATGCATGCACTCATAGGAGTAAGAAAAGTGAAATCACATGGGACCCATTAAAAAAAAGCAGCAATCATCCAGGCTTTTGGCAGTACACGTTAGCCTCTTAGACTAGTATGAGTGCATGCAAGTAAAGAAAAAAAATTGAAAGAAGGCGCCATAGGCTCGTGAAGGCCAGCCTGGTCCACGTTTCTGCCAGGTGATGTGTCATTTTTTTGTTGGCTGAAACACGTCACACACATCTCAGTACTCCTCTGACGAAAAGTTGTTCGCTTGTTCCCCACCCCACCCCATTCGTCTCCTCCACAAGTCCAGATCCATTTCTCCTTTCGCCTGCACGCGAAGCTCGGGACGGCCAAGACCAAGTCTGCGCCGGGGCTGCCCAGGACGACCTCATCCCACCGGAAAATTTCCTCCAGCCGAGCAGCTCACTGCCTCTGTTTCTCCGGTCGCGGTGAGGAAAACCGTGATGGCGAGTTGGCTCTGGATCCACAACGGTGGCCTCTGTTTCAGTTTTTTTTTCTTCATTAGATACTGCCAAAAGCTAATACAGAAAAAGCAAACAGGTCCTCCAAACAAATGTGGACAAGATACTTAGCCAGGGGCAGTTACCTTCTTTAGATTAATCAACTTTGACCATGCAGGACAGGTGTTGGGTAATTGGGGGATGCGCACGCACCCCTCTGAGTACCAAGTCATTTCCCAACTGGCTTAATGGGGTAGATAAGAAACAAAATCTCGTATTCTCATTGGTGTGAGTGCTTTTATTTAGGAAATATGGAATTGTTGTAATGATGTTGTGTTTAACAAGGTGAGAGATGCTCATTTTTTGCAGGTTGTTCACCGGGCTACACATTGGATCCATATGTGGTCCTTCCTCCTACCGTCGGAGCAACGAGCACTTACGGATACCGGATGTTCTCGCTTGATGGCAGTCATTCGAGCTATCTTCAACCAAGGTGGATCGCAGCATACTAGAAGAATACATAATGTGTAGACATAGGGTTCTATCTATTTTTCACTGGTTGATTCATGTGGTGACTTTGGTTGACCCATGAATTATGTAATGGTTACTTAAACTGACGTTTGTTTGATACTCTTTCTATTTGCAATATATAATGGCTATGTGCATCGTATGATGCAGAGGCCGGGGAATGCTCCCCATTACGGAAAAAAATCTGATTAGATTTAAACAACACAATAACTAGTCCAATTGGTCTAAACAAAACTAGATCAAATCATGCAAGTACTGGAAGTGTTTAAAATTTCATTTTTAGATAAACCAAGATATTAAGCAAATACATAAAAATACTTTGCAATCAAATGGGGCCTTAGCATTTTAACCCCAAAAGAATGGTAGATAAACCAAAGTAATTCCTAGACTAAATGAAACAAATATTGAAATGGCAAAGACTTACCGGTTTTCTATTAGTTGGAGATCAAACAAGGTGGGTCACTTGGAGTCGGAGCCAAATTCATCTTCATTGTCGGGGTTTTATCGTAGGAGGAGTCGTATGCATCTTTCTTTACTCCCATATGCACCCTTGGGCTTCAAACTCGGCCAAGGACAGTGCGATGGCAAAATTTGCCTCCTCCGCCTGCCGGTGGCATCGGACGCTCGGGCGTCGGGCCAAGAAGGCGGTGATAGACGCCCTCTCCCTATACTCATTCCTCGCCCTTCTGACGGCCTTGGATCATGTATATAAGGACCTCCTCCTCCCAAGTGTCAGCCTCCTCGGGACTAGGAGAGCGGTGTATCAAGAGATAGTGTTATTAGTAGTTTGTAGAATTTAGGGGGGGGGGGAGAGAGAGAGAGAGAGAGAGAGATAATGGGGAGTGGTCCTGTATACAAGGACCGATCAAATGAACTTTTGGGCTGCCCCACGTTGGACCCCAAAGAAGAATGTTTTTGGCCAATGTGGCCCACAATGGACACTGGATAGCTGAATGTTTTGTGGTCAATGTGGCCTTCACACATTGGCGACCGTCGTCAATAAAGCTCCATTATCGATGTGGTCTACCCGTGGTTGCCCATATCTGGTGTGTCTCATCCATGACTCGCCTATTTTCCGCTATGTCCCATATGGGATCTGTGCCTGATGGGAGGGGGGCACTGCCCTTAGAGTATTTTTGTACTAGTGATCGCTCGAGCATCTTTGAGATGGAAACCCGGAATGGATAAAGTTGTAGAAGAAGATATTGGGATCACACTAGCTTGTGAGATTTGGCAGCCTAGATTCATAAGAAGAAAACCTAACAAGCTTATCGACAATGTTAGAGAATAATACACCTCTGGATCGGGTAAGAAACTGTGGGATGATTATTCCTAGCATCACCACCTCAACCGCCATTATAACACCGCATAATTTTATTGGGTATTCTCACCCCTCAACAGTTCCTGTCATATTTGTCGATGGTCATTTTATTTGTCAAATCAGAATCCACCATAAAGAGCATCTCTCTCAAGCATTTGACTGTGGAGTACTCTTTTTTTCATATCCAAGATGGCATCGTGATATTAATTTCATGGCTTTTCGTATCCCTTTCATGTCCACCTTCATGTGAATTTTTAAATCCAAACCTCTTCTCGAATATCCGACACCATGGATGCCTCGGGCTCGTCAAGCTAGTTGAAACTTCCCAAAATGGAGTCTAGATGCATCCAACATGGCGTATCTCTTTTTCAATTGCCATGATTATTTCGTACTTCGAAAATATTGTATTTGACATGTCCTTTCCTGGAATGGAAAGTCTTGGTCTTTATCTCCTTCCCCACAGTCGTGGCCTTTTCTCTATCACCTTCCTCCACTATATCCAGGACGAAGCCTCCCATCCACCTCTCTTCTCCATGCAGCTTTCTCCTCCTTCAGCTAGAGCAATGTACAACTCCCCTCCCCTCCCATGGACCCTCCTAGAACAACTTAATTGCACCACCTTCAAGGTAGCCCTCTGATATGTTCGTGAGGAAGAAGAAGAGAGGGAAAATAAAGACAAAGAGGAGAGGAACATGAGGAGGAGAAGGAAGAAGAAGGGAAGATCTCTCCATCATTCCCCCGCCCAATTCCTTGCGCTCAAGTTTTAAGGGTATTGAGGTCTGGCTCCATCCAGCGACTTCGTCACCGGTAAAGGCAAGTTCCTAACGGGATAATACTTTGCATGATCCCCTTCACTTAACTTTTATTTTCTAGCACTTGATATTTGTTCTAGTGGTTGGATATTGTGTTCATCTATAGAGACAAAGTGATATGGCAAAGGGCATAGTGGCGCTTGCATTTTTGCATAGCATCTTACATACAGTGCATAGTGTTGTGACCTACTGGGGTAGTCACCTTGAGCCCGTCAATGATGGGTTGCGATCCACATTGTAGGCAATCTCCACAAGTTGGAGTGAGTGGATATCGATAGGTGTCCACTCAAGAGATACCGATATACACAAAGAAAAGTGAAAGCAAAGAGCATGTTGGCATATGGGGTCATTTTTGCGCTATGGCGAGTGTTGAAGGATAATCATTGATGTAGTATTTTATGCGATGCTTATTATTTCTTTATGTACTTGTTGAGTACTTTGTACTCACCCTTGTGGCTTCTATGTTTTTAGGTACCATTGAGGACGACATGCATGGGCTTGGGAGTAGAACTTGTTCCGTTCACTTCACGTATTCAGTCATTCACAATAACCTATAAAGTTCATGTCACTAGTGTATGGTGGTAGATTCTTGTGTACTTTTGTTGTATGCTTGAATAGAGCCTCTAGTGCCCTTTTGTCGAGTTCTTCCTGGGTTGAGAATGGTCCTTTGGGCCATTGGTTTGACTAGAATCTCAGTGATTCATGTTTTGTTAATATTATTCAACTGACTGCCATGCATGTCCTTCGATACAGGGGAAACTCTGCCGAATTTCATATGTCAGCTTGTCCCTTTCTTCTTGTGTTGTAGTTGTGGTAGCATTCCATCTTATTTAGTAAGGTGGGGTGTTACATCCATGACGACGTTATGGAGAACACTAAGCTATGACCTAAAAACACATAAGAACAAGGCAGTGGCCTCCCCTGTACCAATGCAAGAGCGACTATAAGAATGAGGAGAACCAACTCTGATGTCGATAGAGGTTCCCTTTATGCTTTTCTTCAAAAAAACATAACTCACCCCTTAGTGGATCCTCTGTGTTTATTGATAACCGCCTTCTTGGTAAATCTATAAAACGGCCATTTATTCGCTGTCCTTCCATATACATTGTATTTTCCACCTACCGTTCACTCATCCTTTATTCATGTTCTTCTCTACCGATACTACCAACTACTTATCGATATCACGTGCAATCTTCGTCATGAGAAGGACGAAGTGGAAGGTTTTGAATTTACTTGCACAATATGGGTAATAGCATTGTTCTCGAACTTAAAAGCTTTGATCAGGGTGCCAACGCCCCACCATGTTGTGGAATGATACGTCCATTTTGCATCAGTATTTCATATCATAATTTGCTATTATTTATGGATATAATTCATATTAGAATGCAATAATTATGTTATTTTATCTTATTTTGCATGTTTTATGATCATTGGTGATTTGACTGCCGGAGCCCGGAATCAGCTGGAAAAAGCACCGTCAAGATACTGAACTTCTGCAACTCCAGAAATTCCACAAAAATTCAGAGATTAATATTTTGCCAGAAGATGAGGGGAGCCAAAAGGGCGGCCAGAGGGGGCCACATGGTGCCCAGACGCCACCTAGGCGTGGCCCCACCCTTGGCCGCGCCTGGGGCCCACCTGGTGGCCCTATGCCGCCTCCAGCTGCCCCCTTTCGCGTATATGACCTCTTTGACCTAAAAATCAAGGGGGACACTTCGAAGAAATATTCCGACACTGCCTCGGGGGCGAAAACCACACAGAGAGAAAAAGCTCTCCGACAGGGAGAAATCTGCCGGGGAAATTCCTTCCCGGAAAGGGGAGATCGTCGCCATCGTCATCGTCACGGGCTTCATCGGGATCATCATCAACATCATCCTCACCGACAGCACCATCATATCCACAGCTCCACTCCATTCCGCTGTTGCATCTAGGGTTATACTTGTTGTAGTTCATTGGGATCACTTTTCCGGTGTTGATTGCCTTGTGTAGTTGATGCTATTGAGTTTTATCGGTGAAATACTTTTATGACCAGATTGTTAATCATTCATTCATCACCACTGATTATGATCCATATGATGTCTTGTGAGTAGTTCGTTTAGTTCTTGAGGACATGGGGAAGTCTCGTTGCAAGTAGTGGAATTATGCTGAGTAATATTTAATGGTTTGATATTTAAGTTGTGGTGCTATTCTTCTAGTGGTGTTGTGTGAACATCGACTACATGACACTTCACCTTTATGGGCCTAGGGGAATGCATTGTGTATTTAGTTTGCTTGTGAGGTGGTTGCAGGAATGACAGAAACCTAAACCCCCGCCTGTAAACTAGTGCATGAGGGAGCGTAGTATCTCAGAGTTTAAGGTTGTGGTTAGTTAATTATTAAATACTTCCTTGCATTTGAAGATGCTTGTAGGGAAGTGTAATCACAAGTGTGTTCTAGTCCAAGTAAGGGCGGTTCATTAGCATAGGTTCACCCATACAACACTTAACAAAACATTAAACATTAAACAGAAGTATGAAGCGAAAGTGACTTGACATAACTCCCATGTGTCCTCAGGAGCGTTTAGCCATCATAAGTAGAATCACCGGCTTGTCCTTTGTGCTAAAAAGGATTGGGCCACTTGCTGCGATAATTATTGCTCTCTTTTATTTACTTGCACTTTATTTATTCGTTACTATAAAAACCCATAAAAATCCTTCTGTTAGTGTTTGCAGTGAAACCCTGCACGTATCTATAAGCCAATACCTTCTGCTCCTCGTTGGGTTCGACAATCTTATTTATCGAAAGTACTATGATAGATCCCCTATACTTGTGGGTCATCAAGACTATTTTCTGGCGCCGTTGCCGGGGAGCAAAGCGTTATTGGTAAGGAACACTTTTACTACAAGTTCTGTTTTTATTTTTACCTGTTGCTCTACTTCATTATGGAGCCTTCTGAGTTTGAATCAACATTGAGACACCCTCTACGCTGCTCGTGGCAACAAGAGGTCCTCCACCCATTTAAAACACTAGCACAGTGGCCCGCGCACATGCGCGGGCAACCCCTAAATATATTTTCTATCTAAATTAATGAGAAAATATTTTGTTTAATATGTGTACATCCATATATTGTATTATTTAATCTTCAAAAGAAAGACTCTGATCCTTTGTGTAAAGCCACATTGAAACCAGATGAAAACAATTTGGGGGTGGTTATGTGATGAGTAAACATTTGTAATTCGAATTGATACTTTGTGGAGTGATTTTTTTGTATTATTATAAAATATAATGCAATAATCATGAATATAATCAAGAGTTTCTCTAGATTCATTATGTTGGTTGTCATGGAAATATATATAAATAAGTAATAGTCTTGTCATTACGGTAGTCAAACATCTTCTACATTGTACTAGTAAATTTGCACGTGCAACGCACGTCACGACTAATAAAAATGCAATCAATGTAAATAACAACAAAAAACAATGTTTTTTCAGAGATAGACTTACTCCCAGTCATGGACGTATGAGTCAATGACGATAAACATGCATTCACGCCAATGAAAGACAAAATAGTAACAGAGCCCTAGTATACGGCTTACTATTCACATGTAAGTTGGCCACCAATGAAAAGTATGACCTAGAGTTTGATAATGGTGGGTATAGGTTCCAATGATTTTCATGGAATAGATTATGAGCAGGAAATATATATATAACACAGATGAATAAACAAGTAGTAAATGAATACAACCACAAATTAAGGGTGATTACTGATAGAAAAAAGGTTACATTGGATAGCATGGCCAACCATGTTATGACTTGTAGAGTAACTTCAAATTTGACTATCAGGTATCGTCTATTGAAAATAAATAATGCATAAGAATATACCGAAAGGAAGTATAAACACTATGCGGGGAATTTTGCTATTCCCCAAGTCCAGATTATCCACTTGTGAAAGTCTGTCTTCCCTTGAAAAATTATGTACTCTGCTTCCTCTTAAATCAGAATCATTATCGAAAAGGTACTTGAGTTGTTATTGGTCAGCGTACAACATCAGAGATCAATAAAGCAATGATTCGCGAAGGTTCTTCTCATACATGTCTCGCATTAGCGTATACTTACACTACCCACTGATCCATCTTCCAGAGTTGAAGCTCCATCTTCGTAATGACCTTAGGACGAAGGGCATTCCCTTAGCTGAATCCCGCTAACATAACCCTTTTTTGAGCTAAAGAACTGCAGCGAAATATGTTCACCTGATTGTCCTACAAAAATATTTACCAAACATTATAATCTGAAGTTATAAAAATATGTGTATATCTTTTTATATCTCTCTCGGCACTACGCGGTGAAGATTAATGCTAGAAGTTTCTTTTGCCATTTTGAGAACGATATTTCTTGTGCAACTTTGTAACCAAAATTCCTCACTTAATTAGAACTTGGAAAAAAAGAAAAAAATGTGAATCTTCTAGAACTGAAGTAAAAAAATGAGTTGAGGATAGATTTACATCTTGTGACTTGAAAAATGATTAGATCGACAACAACCTATAGCTGCAGGGGCATGGTTAGTGCAAATTAGTGCTATATCTCATGAGGTTGCTGTAATGTACAGTGGGAAATAAATAAAAATTCAGTGCAAGCATGTGCATGTCACTTACCAGGTCCTGCACCCGTAGTCCCGTACTACCCTAGGAATTAGCGATGGTGCACAGGTCAGGTGGTGGTAAGATATGGTGCTCAGCGGGCACGGTGGCGGCAATGACCGGCGGTCACAACAAAGGAAGTACCACCCAGCATAAAGAAAACACTTGGAGGAGGCAGTCAACAGAAGTAAGAAATATCCCTCGATCGGCGCCTCTCCACATGTCGTGGCCTGGCCTGAATCCTGATACCCCGTTTGCGATGTCGGCAGCATTCCCGCGCCTGCCATATTTCTTCCCGGTCTCCACAAGACAACCAAGGATCGTCAGCGCCGTCATGGCAGGGCGGAAGACACCGTGGTGGTGAGTGGGGCGCTTCGAGAGGCTGCGGCTGTGGCATGCGCGCCGGAGGATTCACGTGGGGGGAAGGGGAGGCGACGTCTCGGCGTCCAGGCGGCGGAGTCTTAGGAGCGGCGTGACGGAGCGACGCCGAGTTGATGGGGACTATGGGGGCATCGCGAGAGGGAGGATCAGAAAGAAGGAGGGTGCGGGAAAATCGGAAATATTGAGAGGAATTATCGATACGTACTAACGGATGGACGCGATTTGGGTGGCAATTAATTGATCACGGAATCAGGGTGTTGCGAGCGTGTGGGTACGCATAGCGTCGAGAAGTTTGACAGACTGCGGTCTGCCTGGCAAAACATTTGATCCAAGCCGTTTGATTAGATCGCAGACCACCGGAGTAATTTGGTCTCTTGGATATTTTTATGTGGAGAAGATCCTACGATGCTAACTAATCTGGGTACACAAAGTTTGGTGGCTGTAGGAAAGAAAAAGTTCGCTTTTTTATGAGTAGTGGAGATACTGGAAATAGAGTCTTTTTCTAAGCAAAAATATTGTAATTACATTTTTATAAATATATATTCCAATACTATTATTTTCTGGCTTTAGGCTAATTTGTGCTTATGAATATAATGGTCAAATGCGTGTCGAAGACCATATTTATGAACATAAGAGGGTATATTTGCGCCGAAGGAACTATGAAGCGAATTAAAGAATCCAAAACCACAAACTATTTAGTCCAATAATGCAATGGCTTCAATATAAAGGTGACAAATACATTAATATTGATACACCATGTTCGTTGAAAATAGTTTTAGAAACATGATTAATCAGGTGGACTTCTTATACATGCTTTTGTAAACTGAGATTTCTACCGGCGAGATTGCGTTTTGTGATGAAGTAACTTATCGCTCATTGCAAGAATAAAAGGTTCTATCGCGTACCTTACTATTACTTAACTACTTTTCTTTCAAACTACATAAATTGTGCAATCAAAACATTTTTACAAAAGTATTGGTACAACACATATACGTTCAGCTAATCGTTTGTTATATGCCAAGTCATCTAAACCTAAAAAATCATATTTTATCCGTGAATATTTTTTACATGCAAAATATTATTTGCTTAAATGTCCTTGCTCTAATAAGAAAACTGAGTCGGCATTGATGATATCTTATTCTCTACAAAAAAAAATATTTTATATGTATATTAGTACTCCGTCCTTTCCAAGATTACACATTACGATAAGTGTGAATATATTCTATCCATGCCCCCCTTGTAGCATTGAAAGGAGTGCAAAAACACCACATGTGAAGAGACAAATACGGTAGCTGGATTTAACCCATAAATTATTGATGAGTGTAAAATGTAACAAATAATGTAGTTCCAAAAAATATAATAGGAATATGAAAATGAGATTTTTTTCTCTTTGAAAGTATAGGGTGAGGCGTATATATTGCACGTAATAAAACAAAAAAAACATATTATAAACTTTATTTTAGTTATTCTAGTTTATATTAATGTATGAATTCCATGGAGAGGGCAATGTAGAGGGATTTTTTTGTGCCACAAATAAAACAAATTTTCACTAATACAATGAAAACTCCAAGATATGTCATGTGGTCTCCTAAGTGAGATACGTGCCAACGGTTTTAAAATTAGGTTGTCTGTAGTACCATGTACTAATTGTGTGGTCCAATGAAACCAGTGGATGTGTGGCGTGAAACAAAAGGACGGTACTGTATATTCATGAGAATAAAAATTAAATCAATGAAACTATTTCTCGGATTTAAAAAATCCTAACCTAATATATTACCATCTGAATTGATCTTCTGGTCAACCACATCTTCTATTAAGGGATTTTTTTTGTGTGTCGCGAATAAAACAAATTTTCACTGATATACTAAAAACTCCAAGATACGTCAAGTGGTCTCCTAAGTGAGATACGTGCCAACCGTTTTAAAATTAGGTTGTCTGTAGTACCGTGTACTAATTGTGTGGTCTGATGAAACACAGTGGATGTCTGGCGTGAAACAAAAGGAAGGTAGATTCATGAGAATAAAAATAAAATCAACGAAACAGTTTCTCGGATTTAACGAAAATCCTAACCTAATATATTACCATCTGAATTGATCTTCTGGTCAACCACATCTTCTCTTAAAGAATATTGTATAAGAAGAATCATGAGTTTTTCTTAATATTCGATCATTAAAATATTATCTGTGCAAAAAAGAATGGGGGATACACAATGAACTTTTTTCTAGTGGTCAAAGGGAAATTTTAACATTCTTGCAAACAACACTGAAGATGAGGAATTATGCATAAAATATGAAACAACCATGAATTTTCATATTTAACATATGTACACGCTAGTCGGTTAGTTTTACCGCGACAACGTTGGCCGGTCTACTCCAGTATCTGTTTGGAGAACTTACAACCCCAATAGAATTGGTTTACACAGAGTAAAACACATTTATTTTATTAACTAAGTCATGTGATTTGTGAAATGCTTAATGGAACAACTTTGTGTAATCAACCATGACACATCAGTGGTCTACAGCCATAACCATTTGGAAAATCAACATATTCAGAACATGCATTGGTTTGTGCTTAAGATAACATATTTTATTTTGCTAGCTATGTATTGTGATATGTGGAATGCCTAAATGACACGACTTTGTGTACTCAAGAAAATATCCATCTGCTTTTTCAGTGGAATTGTGACATTATTAGAGTTCTAAAAGAAAAGACTTGACATACGAGAGGTAAGTATGAGCAACCAAAATGCCATACCAATTCGACCACCAAGATCGTTCAAAGTAAGGCAAAGGAAATATAAAACGTCACGACAACCTAATGTTCTACCACATGAAATATTCCATATAGTTGGTATGTCAACGATTAGCCAGATGTAGAGTAGAGCACTCAAATGGGATCTGCAACTCTAAATATCTTCTAGTTTTGCTCTTCAAAATGGTTTCAACAGTACCAATTGTTTTCCAGCGACTTGATAACGCGGTAAGTAAACATCATGTGTCGTTAATAATTTTGGCCCAAACAATTGTTAACCAAGAAGCTAAAATGAGTAAGATATGAATTTTTCATGAGAATAAATCGCATAGTACAACTATTTTAGTGGAAACAAACCGAGAAATAAAATCATGGAATAAATACAATAAAAATACAGTTATTGAAATTTTGTATTTTGATTTCATCTATTTTCATAAGTTTTCTGCATCCCGGGACTTTGTTAATGTAGAATTGAGAGAACTCTTCTTATTTCTTTTTATTTATGTTATGTTTTGCTATTCTTGCTTTTTCAGCACCTTTTGGATTTTCTTAGTTTTTGTAATAAACTAATTATTGGGATTTTCATAACAATCTTGGTGATGTCGTAGACATTTGTTTTCCTTTAGTGTGTCAAAACCACTTTGGAGGACCAAAAAGATACATCGTACTATTCAAGGGCAACAAAAAATCTGATTTAATAATTGACAAACCAAATATATAGATATAGCTAATAGTTAATTTATCACGGTTGTTTGCATGCTTTATATTTCATGTAAAATAACTCCCCGGAAACTACCGAGCACTCCTCATTACATATTTCGAAATCATGTGAGACATCTATAATTTGTGAAATCACAGAAAAAATTATACCTAGAAGAAACGTGAATTAGGGTGCACACATAAAAATATGTATGCCCCTATATGCTACAATGTTTAAAGTTTACAACAGCGCAAAAATTAATTTGCACCCTCTTGTTCTATATTGCTGGAGCTTACAAAGTTATATAAATCTTATGTTGTGCAGTAGAGAAATAGGTGGTGCAGCCAAAAAAAAAAAAAAAAAAAAACATAGTCACGTACCATTAATTACATGGCGTTAGGTTGTCTCTAGCTGTGTGAGGCAAGTTCTCCATCGACCGACCGCTCTGTTGTACGCATGCATGTTGTCTCTACATGGTTTGCTCTCAATCAACTGATCAATCTTTTCACAGCTACATGTCTCGCGCATCAGGTAAGATTGAACCTGCAAGAGTCTGCAACGCCGTGACCATGCATGCCGGCATGCGCAGGAGAGTGGACCGGCAGAGGCCACGTAGGAAAATCCGGCGGCACTGGAAGCGGCGTACGTGAGCAGGGCATATAGGAATACCGAATACGGCCGGAGTGGCTGCGGCACGCGGCGTTGTTGGCGGCGGCAGCAGCTAGCGTTCATCAGACATGTTAGGGCAACGGGATACGGCGGCGGCTCATCTTTGCTGCGTTTCTCTTTTAGCTAGATACATAAGTCGAACGGGTACGGGAAACTTATTGGGGGCATTGGTGGGTAATTTTATTGAACATTCAATTTTTTTCTAAAATCCATTGGTTGTGATCGTCTAGTTAGTAAAACAGATGGCCAGATGTTTCTGATTATTATGGGATTTTCTAGCGTATCTATCTTTTTTCTGGTGAGCCCATCATGTACCTTTAGTATATAATAGATTCCATTTAAAATACCTATGGGAATTGTTTATTGTGTTATGAGTAACCGTTATGCAAGAGATGGAACGGTTCATCCTGGTTATCACTTGCTATAAATATGTGGTTTGTTTGAGATTGCAGGTGTTTCTGTAGAAGTAATCATGCGTAAATTATTCTCATTGTCATTGAAAGACAAAGCTATGGAGTGGTATAGGCTATTGGATGATTCTCATCTTTTGGACTGGGAAAAAATAGTGCCTCTCTTTTATGCTAAATTTTATCCTCTGTATGAAATTCACGAAGACAGGAATTTTATTTATAACTTCTAGCCTCGCAAAGGAGAAAGTATTGCTCAAGCTTGGGGATATTGAAAGCTTTAATGCTTAAGTGCCCTATTCATGATATCCCCAAAAGCATTATAGTTACAAATTTTTATGCAAGACTTTCTCGTCGTGACAAGGACTTGCTTGATGCTTCCTCAGCTGGATCTTTCACAAATAAGAAGATTGATTATAAATGGGATCTTCTTGAGAGAATTCAACGCAATATTGAAGATTGGGAAATAGATAAAGGTAATGAATCAGGTATAATTTTTTATTATGAATGCATTAAATCTTTTGGTGAAACTCCTGATTTCCATGAATTTAGTGCTAAATATGGTCTTGATTCTCAGATCATTGTTGATCTCTTTAATGCTTCTGCCTCTTATATTGATATTCCTAAGCAAAAGTGGAATAAGTTCCATGAACCAATTAAAGAAATCAAAATCACACCTATCCCTGAAAATGCAATACAAGTTTACACTCCTGATCCTATTTTGCCTGTTCCTTATGTTGAGAAATTTTATTTTCCTGCTAGAGTAAAAGAGAATGCTGTGATTACCAAAGTTGTTAAGAAAAGTGGAAAGAAAGCTAAAGAGCATGATGTACAACTAAAAGTTCAAACTTCTGTAGCTTTAGTTAAGGATTTAACAGGGGAAAATGTAGAAGGAGGTCATATAGTCTTTTGTGAGGAAGCTTCTAACATTGTTAGACCTCTAAAAGGTAAAGTTAAAAAGGTTGGTGCACCTATTATATCTGTGAAAAGTGGTGATCATTGCTATTATGGTTTGTGTGATATTGGTGCTAGTTCTAGTTCAATACCCTTTTCTCTATATCAAGAAGTAATGCATGAAACTGGGACTTGCGAAATTGAAGATATTGATGTGGTTATTCAACTCGCTAATAGAGATACTATCTCGCCGGTGGGAATTGTTAGAGATATTGAAGTTTTATGTGGTAAGACTAAATACCCTGCTGATTTTCTAGTACTTGCTTCTGTTGCAGACAATTCTTGTCCAATTATATTTAGACGACCTTTCTTAAATACTTGCAGTGCTGTTATAGATTACAAAAAGGAAAAGGTTTTTACTAAATTTGAAGGTGAAAGTTATGAGTTTAATTTTTCCAAATTTGCTAACAACATCATGAAAAAGAATTGTCTAATGAGGACTGTAAAATTGAAAAGCTTGCTGCTATTGCTATTGCTCCTAATGATCCTTTGCAGCAATTCATGGAGGACCATGAAAGTGAGGTTTTCATGCAAGAAAGGAACGAGTTGGAGGACATCTTCCTCCATCAACCTGCAATTCTTAAACATAATTTACCAGTGGAATCCTTAGGGATGCCGATCCCTCCTAAGGGAGATCCTGTTTTTGAACTTAAAACTCTTCCTGATGATCTTAAATATGCATTTATTGATGAGAATAAAATTTATCCTGTTATTATTAGCGCTAAACTTTTAGGACAGGAAGAGGAGAGATTATTGGAAGTACTTCGGAAACATCGAGGCGCGATGGGATACACTCTGGATGATCTTAAAGGGATTTCTTCTGCTATATGTCAACATATAATTAATCTCGAGCCTGATGCGAAACCTGTCATTGATCATCAACGGAGGTTAATTCCGAAGATGAAGGAAGTGGTAAGAAATGAGGTGCTCAAACTCCTCGAAGCAGGTATAATTTACCCTACTGCTGATAGTAGGTGGGTTAGTCCTGTGCATTGCGTTCCTAAGAAAGGAGGTATTATTGTAGTTGCAAATGATAATGATGAGCTTATCCCTCAAAGAGTAGTAGTCGTATAGAATGTGCATTGATTTTCGAAAATTAAATAAGGCTACAAAGAAAGATCATTACCCCTTACCTTTTATTGATCAAATGTTACAAAGGCTTTCTAAGAACACTCATTTTTGTTTTCTTGATGGTTATTCTGGTTTTCTCAAATTGCGGTCAGACACCAAGACTAGGAGAAAACAACTTTTACCTGTCCTTATGGAACTTATGCTTATAGAATCATGCCTTTTGGTTTATGTAATGCCCCTGCTACTTTTCAAAGGTGTATGTCTGCTATTTTCCATGGATTTTGTGAGAAAATTGTTGAAGTATTCATGGACGATTTCTCCGTCTATGAGAGTTCCTTTGATAATTGCCTACACAATCTTGATAAAGTTTTGCAGAGATATGAAGAAACAAACCTTGTTCTTAATTGGGAGAGGTGCCATTTTATGGTTAATGAAGGTATAGTTCTTGGACACAAAATTTTGGAAAGAGGCATTGAAGTTGATAGAGCTAAAATTGAAGCTATAGGGAAGATGCCTTGTCCAAGAGATGTTAAAGGTATACGCAGTTTCCTTCGTCATGCTGGGTTTTATAGGAGGTTTATAAAAGATTTTTCCAAAACTTCTAAACCTCTTACTAATCTTTTGCAAAAATATGTTCCTTTCGTTTTTGACGATGATTGTAAAGAAGCTTTTGAAATTCTTAAGAAAGCTTTAACAACCGCCCCAGTTGTTCAACCCCCAGATTGGAATTTGCCTTTTGAGATAATGTGTGATGCTAGTGATTTTGTTGTAGGTGCTGTTTTAGGACAGCGCATCGATAAGAAACTTAATGTTATTCATTATGCTAGCAAAACTCTTGATAATGCTCAAAAGAATTATGCTACTACAAAAAAGGAATTCTTGGCTGTTGTTTTTGCTTGTGATAAGTTTAGACCTTACATTGTTGACTCTAAAGTAACTATTCATACTGATCATGCTGCTATTAAATATCTCATGGAAAAGAAAGATGCTAAGCCACAGCTTATTAGATGGGTTCTTCTGTTGCAAGAATTCGATTTGCATATAGTTGACAGGAAGGGCGCTGACAACCCAGTGAAAGTGCATGGTTGCCACCATGTGTGGTTTTGGTAATTAATGACAATCTCTATGAACTAATGTTTTTATTGAGCTATATTTTGTAGGAGTGTCCTTTGCGTTACTTGATCTCCATTTGTTGGAGTCAAGGCTAAGGGAAGAAAATTATGTGTTGATCAAGGCTATGTGCGTGTTGATCGACACTCAAGTCCAAGTGAAGATTTGCCGGAGAGGTGCTTCTCCCATCTTGGTGTATGGGGGAGCATCATGTGGATCTTCACCAAGCGAAGCGCAATCAAGAAATGTGGTGCGTCTTGAGGAGATGAAGATCATCTTCTTCGACCTCAAGCGGATTAATGCGCAAGACAAACATATGATCTTGATAGGGTTTCTATTTTACCGGTCTCATGATGTTAGTTGAGAGACCGGGTTATAGGATAGATAGCCGTACTATCAAGAGGGTCTCTCGACCGAGTATCTTGTGCGTATCATTCGTGGAGACCTCAAACCTTTGCATCCTTGCATCCTTGAAATCATCTTTATTGGTTCTTATGTGGATCTTATCGTGGTGTGGTCTTGGTGCTTGTCGTGCTTATCATGACAAGGCTAAGTTCACCGGAAACGGTTTCATATGCGTCTTCAATTGCATTTTCGGTATTGGAGATTTTGCCAGTTCATCCGTGCGGTAGGTTTCTCTCTTCCAATTATTTGCAAAATCTCCTTTACTTGTTTTATCTTTACAAGGGTAGCATTTGTCGTCCTCTTTTCAACAAAATTGGTTTCACGTCATTTGGACTTCATTTGCAAAAGATATGCCTTTCCGGTTTGCGAAATAGAGGTTGATCCTTTCCCCTTTGGTTTTTATAATATATTGTTGGACTATGATGTTTCTCTGCATAATCTTTTTGTGCTCATTGTGACGATTCCATCGAGTCCAAGATTATCGAAAACGGAGTTCATTTGCAAAAGTTATGGGGTTCTGATTTCACTGTTTGGATCTGGCCCGGAGATGGTCCGGAGTCTCCGGTCACACCGGAGTCTCCGGCCCAAAGGACCCGGAGTCTCCGGTCCCCTGTTTTTCGCTGCCGGATGTTCTTTGTGTTGCGCTACTGTATTGGGGTCCGGAGGTACCCCGGAGATGGTCCGGAGTCTCCGGTCCACCGGAGTCTCCGGCCCAAAGGACCCGGAATCTCCGGCCTCAAGTTTTTCTCAGCCCTTTGCATCTTTGTGGTGCGGTACTGGATAGGGGCCCGGAGCATCCCCGGAGTGTGTCCGGAGTCTCCGGCCTGGCCGGAGTCTCCGGCCCTCTGGACCGGAATCTCCGGCCTGCCCCGATGACCCGATGTACCCGGAGTCTGGCCGGAATCTCCGGCCCAGACCGGTGTCTCCGGTCTGGACAGGCTCCAACGGCTAGTTTTTGGGGGAGGCTATAAATAGCCCCCTTCTTCCCCAAGAGCTGGCTGCTCACTCACTCCCTCTCTCCTCCATTGTTGCAAATCTTGTGAGCTTGATTCCTCTCCTTCCCTCCAATGAATCTTGCCCATTTTTAGGGAATCAAGAGAGGAGATCTAGATCTACCATTCCACCAATCAATTTCTCCTCTAAGTGAGGGGAACCTAGTGGATCTAGTTCTTGGAGTTCCTTTGTGGTTCTCCTCTTTGTTCTTCCTCTCATATCCCTCCATAGCATTAGTTGCTTTGATTGGATTTTGGAGAGAAGGACTTGACCACTTTGTGTGGTCTTGCCTTTTGCATTAGTTGCATCGGTTTGCTCTCCCCATGGTGATACGTGGGATCGAAGTTGAGAAGCTTGCTACTCTTGGGTGCATTGTGTTCCCAAGAGCTTGTGCCTCTTGGGTGCATTGTGTACCCTAGACGGTTGGTGTGCCGAGAAGACTTCGAGTTGTGAAGCTTCGGCAAGATTTGGGAGCCCCCAATTGAGTTGTGGGTGTGTGCCCCAAGATCGTTGTAAAGGCTCCGGATTCCGCCTCGAAGGATTCCGATAGTGGAAGGTGAACCAAACCCTTGGGTGCGGTTCATCGGAGAATAGGGTGAGGCCTTTGTGGCACCTTGAGTAGGCCTCTTGTGGCGAGCTCACACCCCTCCAACGAGACGTACTCCCTTAACAAGGAGGAATTCGGGAATACATCCTCGTCTCCGCGTGCCTCGGTTATTTCTATACCCGAGCTTTTACTTATGCAATTTACATTGTGATAGCCTTCGTGCTTGAAGTTCTATATCTAGCTATCACCTTGTTGCTTGCCTTGCTTAGCATAAGTTGTTGGTGCACATAGGTGAGCCTAGTAATTAGGTTGTTGGCTTGTTAATTTAAACACATAGTTTTATTCCGCAATTATCAAGCCTTAAACCGAAAAAGTTTTAATCGCCTATTCACCCCCCCTCCTCTAGCCGAGATCTCGGCATAGTTTGTTCTTTCACCCAGTTGCTGATAATTTGTCTAGAATGGAAAACATTCTTGATGATCTCCTGTTAATGATAATTTTCCAGATGAACAGATGGCAGCCATAAAGGTAAACACTCGTGAAAATCCTTGGTATGCAGATTAAGCTAACTTAATTGTTTCCAAATTTTTGCCCCCAAATTTTACTTATCAGCAAAGAAAGAAATTCTTTTATGACTTGAGGCATTATTTTTGTGATGACCCACATTTATATAAAGAAGGAGTTGATGGTATTATTCGGCGTTGTGTTCTGGAGTATGAGGAAGAAGAAATTCTGAGGAAATGCCACAGCAGTCCTTATGGTGGACATCATGCTGGAGACAGAACTACACACAAAGTGCTGCAATCAGGTTTTTATTGGCCTACTCTATTCAAGGATGCAAGAAAATTTATTTTATCTTGCAATGAATGCCAAAGAGTTGGCAACATTACTAGACGTAATGAAATGCCTATGGATTATTCTCTTGTTATTGAACCTTTTGATTGTTGGGGATTTGACTTTATGGGTCCCTTCCCCAGTTCACTGTAGATTATGTCACTAAATGGGTAGAAGCCATTTGTACTCCCACTAATCATAAAACCTCTTTGAAAATGCTTAAGGATGTCAATTTTTTCTAGGTTTGGTGTACCTAGATATTTAATGACTGGTGGAGGTTCTCACTTTATTCATGGTGCTTTTAGAAAAACTCTTGCTAAATATGATGTTAATCATAGAGTGTCTTCACCCTATCATCCTCAAACTAGTGGACAAGTGGAATTAACTAATATGGAGATTAAGTTAATCTTGCAAAAGACTGTTAATAAATCGAGAAAGAATTGGTCTAAGAAACTTAATGATGCTTTATGGGCTTATAGAACTGCTTTAAAAAATCCCATGGGCATGTCTCCTTATAAAATCGTTTATGGAAAAGCTTGTAATTTACCACTAGAATTAGAACATAAAGCTTATTGGGCAACTAAAGAGCTTAATGATGATTTTAAGCTTGCCGGTGAAAAAAGACTATTTGATATGAGTTCTTTAGATGAGTGGAGAAGTGAAGCTTATGAAAATGCCAAATTGTTTAAAGAAAAAGTTAAGAAGTGGCATGATAAAAAGATTTTGAAAAGAGAATTTAATGTAGGAGACAAAGTACTATTGTATAGGTCTCGTCTCAGATTTTTTGCAGGAAAGCTCTTGTCAAAATGGGAAGGTCCCTTTATTATCGAAGAAGTTTATCGCTCCGGTGCTATCAAAATTAATTCATTGAATAGAGATAAACCACAAGTGGTTAATGGCTAGAGGCTCAAGCATTACATCTCTGGTGACCCATTTGAAAAAGATGTCTATATAATACAAGTTGTGACTCCGGAAGAATTCATCAAGAACAAATACCAGAAGGATCCAGAGTCAGAATTTGAATAGGTATCAGTTCCCGTAAGTAAACTTCCCCGTTAAATTTCAGAAAATTTATATTCGTTGTTTTTAGGAAATATAATAAATTACGAGACGAAGAAGAGACGGAGTCGGCCTCCATGGTGCTCAGGTGGAACCTGGCCGCGGCCCAGGTCTGGGCCGCGCCTGGGGCCCACCTGAAGCCCCGGGACACCGTCTCCGACTCCGCCTTGTCTTCTCGCCTTCCTTTTGTCTAGGAAATTTTGCTATATATTTACCCAGATCTCTCGAGGTCCGTATCTCATGTTTTCGACGCTTTTTGTTTTCAAGTTGTGTCTGCCAGGTTTTCAAGCTCTAGATCAAGATGTCTTCTTACGGATCAAGTGGAGAGGACTACGCCGCTAGGCGCCGTCGTGAACTCCAACGGGACATCAACACAGGAGCCTTTGCTGGATGGGCAACTGAGGAAGAGATTGCTGCTAGGAGGGATGATATGGAACGCAACATCTTGGAGGAAGTAAGAAGGGTGTCACCACGCCACTCTACAGGGTAGGCAACTGAGACACCAAGGCCAAGCAACCCCACTTTCGTGGGATCCGTTAACTATCAACGTCCTTTTTCTCACAATATGCAGGGCACAGTGCCGCCGAGTCTTGACCCACTCTCAATCCCTGGCATTGCTGAAGCGCACCGAGTTGCAGATCAGTTTTGTGAGCAATACCGCGTGCTTAGGACAGAAGTGGAAATATTCCAAGAAGAGAACACCAGACTCCGCCGGATGCTGCAGCGTTTCCTGACACATATTACTGTAGTTCCTCCATCACCACCAAAGGAGTAATTTGGACGTCATGGGTAATGGCACTCCCTTAGCTTGTTTCAAGCTTGGGGGAGTGCCTCGGTATCATCATTACCTTTTGCCTTTTTATCTTTTAGTCGCGTGTCATGTCCTGAGTAGAGAAGTTATCATATGAAATATTGTGTGCATTGTGGTCGTCCTCCTATCATGTATTAGCTTTGTATCCGTTGGTGTGGTTGTCGTTATGGAATATTAATGAGAAGTCTTGTTTTTACTTTCCCGCACCGTTTTATTCTAGCTTGCAAGTAATCTCTAGATCTCTTTGGAAGAGTGTTGGCCTCACTTTGGGTGCAGCTTTGAAAATCTTATTGGGTGTTGGCAAACATAGCATTGGTCAGTAGAAACAATTCTTGGATGCTTAAGTAGAGAAGAAAGTTTCACTTGCAAATATATTATCTTTGATATCTTACAGATTTGTCGGTTTCCAAGCCTTATATTCTTGAATAAGAACTTTATGCTGACAAGGAAGATGGCTCTCTAAGGTATGATCAATCTTATCGCTGGTAATATGTATTGTTTGTATCTCTCAACACTTATGTTTGCTATAAGCCTTTCTAGCCTAAAACCTTGCATTGAGAGGGAATACTTCTCGTGCATCCAAACCCTTGAGCCAAACACTTTTGCCATTTGTGTCCACCATACCTACCTACATGTGGTATTTCCCTGCCACTCCAAGTAAAATTTGCATGTGCTATCTTTAAACTTTCAAAATTATCCTTTTTGTGCCCCTGTTTTTAAGCTCATGAGGAAGCAGTAGAATGCTAGATATAACCTGTGACAAGCAAGGTCATTTCCCCCTTTTCACCCGGTGTTGATGGTTCACGTCCTCACTTGAATTTGACCTGAGAGTGGCTTAAGCAAAATATAAATATAACTCACCATTCTCCTCCGCACAATGAAAACCTAAGAAATCAGTCAAACATTGGTTAGTGGTGAAACCAAGGAGAAAGAGGAGTGACCTCATTCCTCTAAAACCAGCCGCTCTCAAAAGTCTAAAAGCCTTGCTTGAAATGGGGAACTAGCTAGCTTCTTTAATGTGAAGTCGTTGACGAAAGTATGCATATCTCAAAACTGTTTTACTTCTGTTTCGAAAAAAATTGAAAAGCTCTAGCACATGACTAATCCCTGCTTCCCTCTGCGAAGGGCCATTCTTTTTTACTTTTATGTTGAGTCAGTTAACCTATTCTTTCTGTCCTTTACTCGCAAAACAAATGGTGTTGAGTTGAGATACAATCAATTATATTGCAGCAATATGTTTGATCATGTTTTACTGCAGTTGACAATACCATTATGGTAAACAAGTTAAAAGTTGAGCTTTGCTGAACAATTATCTTCCTCGTACGGTATTTATACTTTTATTGCAAGAATATAACTCTTGGATATGTCCATTTTGCATCACTATTGCATATCATATTTTGCTGTTATTTATGGATATATTTCATATTAGAATGCAATACTTATGTTATTTTATCTTATTTTGCATGTTTGATGATCGTTGGTGCTTTGACTGTCGGAGCCCGGAATCAGCTAGAAAAAGCACCGTCAAGATACTGAAGTTCTGCAACTGTAGAAATTCCGCAAAAATTCAGAGATTAATATTTCGCCAGAAGATGAGGGGAGCCAGAAGGGCGAACGGAGGGGGGCCACAGGGTGCCCAGACGCCACCCAGATGCGGCCCCACCCTTGGCCGCGCCTAGGGCCCACCTGGTGGCCCTGTGCCGCCTCCAGCTGCCCCCTTTCGCGTATATGACCTCTTTGACATAAAAATCGAGGGGGACGCTTCGAAGAAATATTCCGCCGCCGCCTCGGGTGCGGAAACCACACAGAGAGAAAACGCTCTCCGATAGGGAGAAATCTGCCAGGGAAATTCCTTCCCGAAAAGGGGAGATCGTCGCCATCGTCATCGTCATCGTCACGGGATTCATCGGGATCATCATCAACATCATCCTCACCGACAGCACCATCATATCCACAGCTCCACTCCGTTCCGCTGTTGCATCTAGGGTTATACTTGTCGTAGTTCATTGGGATCACTTTTTCGGTGTTGATTGCCTTGTGTAGTTGATGATATTGAGTTTTATCGGTGAAATACTTTTATGACCAGATTGTTAATCATTCATTCATCACCACTGATTATGATCCATATGATGTCTTGTGAGTAGTTCGTTTAGTTCCTGAGGACATGGGGAAGTCTCGTTGCAAGTAGTGGAATTATGCTGAGTAATATTTAATGGTTTGATATTTAAGTTGTGGTGCTATTCTTCTAGTGGTGTTGTGTGAACGTCGACTACATGACACTTCACCTTTATGGGCCTAGGGGAATGCATTGTGTATTTAGTTTGCTTGTGAGGTGGTTGCAGGAATGACAGAAACCTAAACCCCCGCCGGTAAACTAGTGCATGAGGGAGCGTAGGATCTCAGAGTTTAAGGTTGTGGTTAGTTAATTCTTAAATACTTCCTTGCATTTTTACGGATGCTTGTAGGGAAGTGTAATCACAAGTGTGCTCTAGTCCAAGTAAGGACGGTTCATTAGCATAGGTTCACCCACACAACACTTAGCAAAACATTAAACATTAAGCAGCAGTATGAAGCGAAAGTGACTTGACATAACTCCCATGTGTCCTCAGGAGCGTTTAGCCATCATAAGTAGAATCACCAGCTTGTCCTTTGTGCTAAAAAGGATTGGGCCACTTGCTGCGATAATTATTGTTCTCTTTTATTTAATTTCACTTTATTTATTCGTTACTATAACAACCCAAAAAATCCTTCTGTTAGTGTTTGTAGTGAAACCTTGCACGTATCTACAAGACAATACCTTCCGCTCCTCATTGGGTTCGACACTCTTATTTATCAAAAATATTACGATAGATCCCCTATACTTGTGGGTAATCACGGGAAAACGGTCGATGGAGGACGTGACACTAGTGTGGGAGAAGTGGCTATCTTGGTTGCGATGGTGGATCATGAGGGTGGACGGAAGGAGGAGGGCAGGAGGCGGCAGCCATGGATTGAGTGATGAGCGGAAGGAGGTGATAACCAGTGGCGGGGCCACACATAAGATGTGTAGTCAGCTTAGTCAGCTGACTACACTACATTTCTGAAAACAATTCACATATAGAGTAAAACTTTTTTTTTCGAGAGATATAGAGTAAAACTTATGTTAGAAAAATACAAAATCAATAAATACATGTATGTGACATCACAACGAGTGGAGATTTGGTGCTCCCAGCTCCAGTGATCCCGCTAGTTTAAGTAAATCGAAAAAAGAATTACGAGTAGGATGTACCCAATGATGTATTCCACAAACTTGCAAGAAATCACGTCCAAATACTTTGTATTCTAAGCTACACAAAAATGACAAAAGTGTGGATCTGGGTATACACACTTTCGAATCTCCAAATAATCATATTTGTTTATTTTTGTGTCGCCTAGAATACAAAGTATTTGAAATTGATTTTTTACATGGTTGTGGTATAGGCCATTTCCTACACCCGTGAAGTTTTTTCAATATTTGTTGAAACTTTTAAACATCTTTTTTTGGATGAACAGAATCACTGAAACTCGAGATACAAATACACTTTTCGCATCAGAACTTCGTACTCGCCACTGGTGGCAACATAGCCATATCTAGCCGGAGCATTTGGGCAAGCACTGACATTCCCCATCCCACCGCCGCTCTTTTGAAATCCAAATCCAACCCAACACGTACAAACTATCATCTGTGCGACGCACCACCACGGATCCACGGGTTCGTACCAGCGCAGGACGGCAGGAGACGCCGACGCGCCGGCCCGTATATAACCGACGCAACCCACCCCACAGGGCTTCCGGGGCTCCGAGGACCAGGATCAGCAACGGAGGAGAGGGGAAGCAATCGATCAGACGGCAAGCGCCCTCACGCCTCCCTCCCTCCCTCCCCAAACCAGCTCCTCCGTCGCGCGCGCCGATGTCCCCCTCCACCCGCCGCCGTCGCCCTGCGCCGCCGCCTCCCGCGTGGACGCCGGAGCCCTGGAGCGACGGCGAGACGTCCGCGCTGCTCGAGGCCTGGGGCCCGTGCCACCTCCGCGCCGGCGGAGGGCCCCTCCTCACCGTCGAATGGCGCGCCTACGCCGCCGCCGTCTCCTCCTGTCGCGCGTCCGACGGGTGCACGCCGCGCACCATCGACCAGTGCAAGAACCGCATGGACTACCTCAAGAAGCGCCTCAAGGCCGAGCGCTCCGGGCCCTCGCCGCCGCCGCCGCTGTCGGGCACCCTCCGCCGCCTGCGCAAGCTCCTCCGCCAGGCCCCCTCGGTTCCGTTCGGCATCCCGCACCGCCGCGCCGCCATCCCCAAGGTTCAGGAGGAGGAGGACGACGAGGTGGGCGGGGCTCCCCTGCACCGCGACTTGCCGCCGGTGCCGAAGCGGCGGAGGACGGCGGTGGCGCTCTCGCCGGTGAGCTCATCCGTGGGGCAGAGTCACGGGGACGGAGGGGCGGGCTGCACGGAGGTGGCTGCTGCTCTGGACAGGCTGGCGGGGACGTACGAGCGGGTTGAAGCCGCGAAGCAGAGGGAGGCGGCACGGCTGGAGGAGCGGCGCCTGGAGGCCATGCGCGACCTACAGATCGAGCGCATGCGGGTCCTCGTCGACGTCGCCATCCCCGCCCCCACGGATGCAGAAACCCCATCCGCCACCGCCCCGCCGGCGGCGGCCTAGTTGGTGAGTTTTTTTTGCTCTTGTTGCCTGAGCCCGTGTGCAGCATCTCACGACCTGGTTCTACCATTGTCCACCACGTTTAATCGTTGTTGTTTCCTGTTTGAATTTGGATGCAATATGCCCGCAAATCTGCACCTACCGAGAGCACTAGCTTATGCATGATCATGGAATGAGATCATTAATTTTGGTGAGACATTCATTATTGCTGGAAAGGAGGAGGAGTCTGCCTCAAATTAGTTTTGGGATCCGTTCATTCGATTTCAGGAGGCGACGCCATTCTTTCTCGTGAAACTGCTCATGTGTGCAATAGTGCAAGGTTGCTTTGTGTTGATGCTTTGTCCCATCTCCAGTAGAACACCAGTTGAAGATTAGCGAGATAGGCATTAGATACTGTTAACCAATCTACTGTATTAATAATCTGTTCATCATGTGCATGCGCATGTTATCCGTCAGTTCATACGTTGCTGTAAATGTTAGTTAGAAATCATCTGCTTTGGATTCGCAGTTCCCTGACATTTTGTTTGTCTTGTGTTTCTTGACAGAGCTACCAGGACAATAGGCCGGCCACGGTGGTCATCAAGATTCCAGATTATCTTTCCAGGAGATGATTGCAGTGTGGACAAGCTAGCCAATTGACGTCATGCTCTTGCCAAAAGTTACATGGGTTTAGGTTACAGGAAAAGCTTAGCCAAGATATAGGAATAGCACATGATGGGATCTTTTTAGTTCAATGATTGCGGGTTTTACAGCAGTGCTTTTTGCGACTCAGACAGTCTTGTTCGTCGGTGGTAACTACTTCTGTTATCCCCTTTGGTTTCCAGCTGACAAACCGTTAAGCTGTGAAACATAGTCGGTAAATATGATATTTTGGATACTTGCATCAGTGCTAGTTTTTAGAGCATCTCCACCGGGAGCGCCTAAATTGTGCCCGGCACACTCCAATTGGAGGCCCCTTTAGGGTTGTCGGGCAGTTGTCCGGGTTTTTTTTCCCTCCCATGCCGGCATCCCCAAACAAATCCCCAAATACTAAACGGCCGGACCCCAAATAATGAAAGTTTGCAAAAGAGGCGATTTTATTGCATTCTGGCAAAATTACAACTAAAATTTAAATTAAAACTAGCTAAACTACTACTCTATAATATGCCGGGCGGAGGTGGCATGCTAGGCCCAGCCTCGTCGTCGTTCGCCCCCTCATCGAAAGAGGCGGAGCCAGACATGTTGAGGCCGGCAGCATGGTGACGCAAACGCCTGGCCGCCTTGGCCGCCAGCATCTGCCGGTGCTGCTCAGCCGATTGGGTGCGCTCCCGCGCACGCCGACATCTCTGCGCGCACCCCAAGCTCTCCGCCGCCCGACGGGCCTGCTCCGCCATCTCTTCCCTCTCCACCTCTGCTGCCTGCTCCGCCTGCAGCCCCCTCTCCGCGAACTCCCGCTCCTCCCGCACGTCCTGCGCCACAGCCTCCCGGCTCAGCCTCTCCAGCTCCCGCGCCTTGGCGGCCCGGCAGAAGGCGTCATCCACCAGGTGGTTGTGGGCGAGTGCCCTCGCCGTGTTCAGCTCCTCGTGCGCCTGCCGCTGGGCTTCGGCGAAGGAGCGGGCGTACTCGTCCTCGACGAGTGACTGGAGTGACATCTCCACGGCACACGCCTCTGCCGCATCGTTCGCGGCCATGACGAAGTCCCGGAATTTGCGGCGCCCGTCCTGCTCGCGCACCGTGACGAACAAGGAGTAGGCCGTGTGCTGCTCTGGCCAGATTGGTGGCGCCTGCTCCTGCTCCTGCACCTCCTCCTCTGGTACCGGCTCCTCCTCCTCCTCCGTCTCCAGCATCGGCACCTCCTCCGGTAGCAACAGCGGCACCGGCTCCTCCATTGGGTCCTCCTCACCCTCCTCCTCCCACTCGAAGTCCTCGTCATGGACGTCGTTTGTCAGCGTAGGAGAAGGAGGAGGAGGGTTTCCCCCCTCCACCGAGAAACGACGTCGTGTGGTCTGGGTGAGGGTGGCCCATAGGAGAGTGTGTGTCATGTTGGTGGGTGGGGCGGCGGTGTGCTTGCGTTGTCTACGGTGATATGTGAGCACGGTGACAAACGGTGGGATGACGAGGTTCTTATCGCCGGCCGGCTCTGCGGGAAAGCAAGGCGAGAAGCGGCAGGAAAGGATGGCGGGAAACGGTGGCACGCGCGGGAAGCGATGGGTGGGTGGTGAGGCGACCTGCCGATTTAATGCCAACGATACATCTCCACCGCGTCGGTTGCAGCGCCGCTTCGTAAGGCTGCTCCGCCATTAAACTTTCGAAGGGATGGGTGTGAGGATGACAGGCGGGCCAAGCCTGTCAATAGACATGCCCGGACAGTGTCCGACACCGCGAAGCCGGTCCCCAAAGTTGGAGGCCCGGTTCGTGGTGCCGGAAAGGTTTTGGGCTGGACGAGATCTATACGACCCCCCGGTGTGCCTGATTTTTCTGTCCGGCACCCCAAAGGGCTTTAGGGGCCCTTTTACGACCCCCCTCCCCCACCCACAGTGGAGATGCTCTTACGTTGGTTCTGCTGGCATATATACCTGTATCTAGATATTGTTGTATTGCCGAAAACTTGACATGCGAGTGAACAGAAGTACCTCGGCTCTTTTAACCAAGGAAAGGCAAAGTAGCACGCCAGAACCGAAAAGAATTTGAAACATTCAAAAATTCTAGTATTGTGTTCCTCGGTCGCCTTTAGGTTGTAACTTCTAAGGCTGTGCTTGACATTTTGGTGAACTAGCCTGCGATGATTCACAGGATAGAGAAAATTGCTGTTATTTTTGTCGATTTTTTATTGAACCCAATGCTGAAGGGAGCTGGAAAAATGCAGGGTTTATTCCACGATGGATCTAGGACTAGCCTATGTAAGAGTAAAAAGTCTGAGCATTATAAAACCTGAACAACAAAATATAACAGTGTCAATTTTTACCGCTTTATATATTTGACTTTAGACCACCGTGGTGCCTTAAAACAAGGTTGGAAGCTTTTCCCAAAGCTCTTTGGTGGAGTCAATGTTGATGACTTGATCATGAATCTCACGCTTCACACATTGGAGAATCTCATTGAGAGCGGTGGAGTTGAGTTGGCAATTGATCTTCTCGAGAGGTCTCATGCTCCTCTCATCAACAACGGCTTCAAATCCATGTTCCACCACACCCCCAAAGCTCCACGCAACAACTGGAAAGATGTGAATACATCGAGGTTTTTCAAAAGTAAAAGTTAGATTCATCAAGTTGGGGTGGAGACCCCGAATCATTCATATGAGGCATACGGACTTGTTGAGGGGGATACCCATAACAAAAATTGATATAAGAAGGAGGACCTTCCTTCTTGTAGTTGTTCTGTTTTACGGGAGAAACTTCAATATGAAGGTCTTCCTTTGGTGGTTCCGATTCCTTCGAGGGAGAAGCCGAAGGTTCACCAATAAGCAACATCTTAGCAAAAATGTCAGTATAGCGGTCTTTCTTAAGCTTGTTTTGACGCTCATCGAGTTCATGGTCTCACTTAGCCATTTGTTCGACAAATAAATCCTTGACCTTGTTGGCCGTATAAACTTTGTCAATCTCCTCATCCGAGTAAAACATCTCACTCTTAAGGCAGTCAAGCCCTTAGAAAAAGTCCTTAGCTCTGATAACAATTGAAATGATAGAGATTGATCTCAATCACTAGTGGTAGGTATTCAGGTGACCTCTAAACTATCACAAAATTTTCTCGTAGCAATTCCACAACCCAGAAGCTTCCTGGCGACCCAAACCATCTAGGCTTTCCCAACAAAACTAGGAGTAACAAGCAAATTGAAAACTCAAGCGGGATTCATGATTTTGCTCGGTATCTCCTCTCTTGTTTCCTCAAAGAGAATTGAATTTGGCTGGAGTAAATGGGAGATCTCAAGCTTTTGTGGTGCTCAACAACGATGGAGAGAGAAAGTCGAAATATTCCATTGCAGCTCAGAACATTGTTACCCCCTTCGAGGAAGAAGAGGTGTCTTAAATAGACCCCCACTAATACTAGCCATTTGGAGCAAATTTTGTACGTCCAGAGTTCGAAATTCCTGACCATTCCGGATATTTCAGATGGGCTCCGGAATGATTCCGACTAGATGAAGAAGCAAATGTACTTCGCACTGAATCACTTTGAAACCTACTCGGAATATTCCGAACCATCCATTCATAATTTCATACTGATTCCGGATAGTATAAACATTGGCTGGACATGCAATTTTCGGTGGAATATTTGATTTATTTTATGTGTGATTAGTCCCTCTTGTCCAGCAAGAACACCCATCTTGATAGTGCGGTCTACCTATGACTCAAATAAGTTTCAAAAAATGCAAAACTCGCCGACATATTTTCTTCCTTTCGAAATAGGGGGTGGGGGGGTCTCCAACCATCATTCACCAACACCTTAAAGGACTAAATGAGTAGAAACTTCATAGCTAACGTTAGTCCTTCTCTACCTCCGTGTCATCTTAACCAAAAACATTAGTGCTAAAAAGCCCTTACTGTGGTGGAGTATTTGGGTCCAACCACCCCGGACCCGATGCGCCCATGGCAGGCCCCGTATTCGTCCCTTATGGCGAGTAGTAGGGCGGGTCGCCAGCATCGGTCATATGTAGGTCAGTTTCTATCAGACCCTAATATTTATTTTTTATAATCTCATAAATATATTTAAAAATTCATTTAATATAATTAATTTAATATTAAAACACTCATTGCAAAAACATGAATAAAATGTTCACATACAAAAATTGTTCGCAGTACAAAAAATCATGTATTTAAAAAATTCTTCATGTATTTCCTAAAAAAGTTTTCATCTATATCAAAATAAGTGTTCACGTATTTTTAGAAAATGTTAATGCATTTTTAAAATGTCCATATATCTTGATAAATATTTTTATGCTATGCAAAAAATAATCATAGGTTTAAGAATTTTTTTCATGTATCTAAAAAAAGAATTCATATGTTTCCAAGAAAAAAAAACAAGAAAAAAGAACGAAAGTTTTCTCTTATAATTATCGGTGCATATAGTAATTAATAAGAGGGAGTTGTTCAAAAAGTGTCTTTGGCTCCCGAGCTCCATTGGTCCTGGTATTTTTTTTATAAAAAAATCGGAAAGAAGTATTTACGAGTTTCAAAACATTTTTAAAAAATCTCGTATGTAGCCAATGATTTATCCTACAAACATGTAAAATATTAAATTCAAATACTTTGTATTTTAAGCTATATAAAAATGACAAATCTGAAAAAATTGGAGATTTATAAATATGTAAAATCTGATCCACAAACATACTCATATTCCTTTTTCCAGCCCAGACCATATCTTTTTCGGCCCATACCCCATAGTCAACGAGACGACGATGAAAGACATGAAAGTATGAAACCCTCTTCTCCTTGCTCTCCCTCCTCCCCCTACCCAGCCGCAAAAAATCCAGAAGAACAAGAAGAGACTTGCAAAATTGATCTATCGAGAGAACGTACTCTTCGAACTATGAACCGGCAATTCCTGTATATGGTGGCCATGAACAGCAACAGGACCTCGTACACGCTGCACCCAGGGCCGGTCCAATAAAAAACTGGGCCCGGTGCAAATCAAAATAAATAAATTTTATACTAAACTTTTATACTTCTCTAAATACATTTTTTAGCATATTATATTATTACATACATAATTTTATGTTTTCGCATAAGTCAACCACATAACTGAAAATATAATCAAATATTAATTGGTGGTTTTTTGTTTGAATTGAATATTATTGAAAGATACGGAAGTCTGTTTTAATTTCTTTTTACAACGCATAATCCTATATAATTTATATGGGCTTATGGTGAACATAAGTAAAGAGTATGATCTAACAAATATCTTAATAGCGCTTTCTAGTGTATGATTAAGTAAGCATGTTTATAAAAACTTTTACAATATAAACTGAACCAATGACATTACTTTTACATTGTAAAAATTGTCTAACAAGTTTGAATTTAACAAAGTGTGCATACTTTGTACCTAATATTAATACAATGTTGTTTAGAATAACTACCAATGAATATAAAATGAAGTGGATTATAATACATTTGCATATCTAAATTTAATATTTAATATGTCATGTGCTTACACCAATTTACTTAGATTCTGTAAAATCTATAGTCCTTCCACCAGCAAGAGAATATCATGTTAATTGAATTTGTCCTTACTGGTCATATTGGTTTGTTATTGTTAACTAAAGTGTTTGGGTTACCACGTTAAATGATATAGTTATATTTTTCCGTATGAAATATTTCATAATATTATTTATAGTATTTTTAGATATAATATAAGTGAAAATCATAGTCAAATTTATACGTTGTTAATCAGAAAAAATAATTCATACTTTATTTTTTTTACATATAGAGTTTTTTTTGTTATAATGGATATTATTAGAAATTTTACCATTTTGGGCCCTTATCATCTGAGGCCCTGTGCGGTTGCACTTTTTGCCCGGCCTATGGGCCGGCCCTGGCTGCACCGCTTCGACCCATCGCGATTGTTTTACCCCAAGGGACCTGATCGCGCGGCCGCAGCAGTGGAGCTGGAGACCTGCTCGCTGCCGCCACCAACAATGAGTTTTCACCCTCCCCAACTAGCACATAAACGTGAGAGAATGGAGTTCATGCTCTTCGGCAGAGACAGGGACAAGATCGTCTGCACCGACGAGAAAGGCCGAGCCGTCTTATACGACGACGACGCGCACGCCGTCCGCATGCTACCCAACCTGAGGGCGTCCAAGTGGGGATCCGTGCCCCTCGCCGTCGGCGTCGGGGACAGCTTGCTCGTCATGGAGGCGGTCCCCATGAACGACCAGGAGAAGCACCATCAATCTCTCGAGCAACTTGTCTACGGCAAAACACCCAGCATGTTTAAAGGGGACGATTTTTTCTGGCACCCAATCCCGCCGCCTCCTTATGTCTATGCCCCTGGCTATGGCGGCGACACGGCTGGCATGATTACCGCGCGCACTGTGGACAGTGGCGGCTCAGGCATCTGGATATCCACGGAGAGCTTGGGCACGTACTGCTTCGACACGGTGAGCGGGGAGTGGAGCAAGGCCGGCGAGTGGCCGCTGCCGTTCAAAGGACTCGCTGAGTATCTTCCGGAGTACGACCTCTGGTTCGGCATGTCAGCGGACACGGAGGAGGGCGGCGGCATTCTCTGTGCGTTAGATCTCGGTACCGCCTCCGCAACCCGGCCGCCGGTGGTACGCCATGAGTGGGAGGGCTTTGCTGCCCCCGAGGGTATCGAGATACAGTCGTACCTTCACCACCTGGGCGCCGGCCAGTTCTGTGTCACGAATTGGTACAAGACAACGAGGCAGGATACGTGCTACCACTCGTGCTGCTGTCGATTTGAGACTACCCTTGACATGCTTGTGATGTTTACTGGCGTGAAGATCCAGCGCTGCGGCACAGAGCTTCAGGTTGTCAAGCACAAATCGCTCCGTTACAGTATGGGCGGCGCAGGCAAGTTGCTCAGGATACTTTGTTAGTGAAATAAACTGACACCGGTTAGTCCAGTTTGACCCGGCAGGGGTATGTAAATGGTTGATAAGGCAGAGTATGCCACGTCATTTTTAGAGATGACAATGAAAACATGATGTACATTGGTTGCAACTCATGCTGGGTTTTTTTTTCACATGCCTAATAGTATCTTGGACTACCAACAGCCAAACATGGTGCTGAATCACCCTGTGTCAATGAAAGCATACAGACGAGGAAAAATCCTGACTAGAGTCAGAATCAAATGTTGACTTGCGTTTGTACTTTCATATATAAGGATAGAGCAAGAAACCCACTGACTGCTGTAGAAAAAGTCATGGACCAAAATTTGGGCCATGAAAGAAAAATATTAAATGAGAAAAGAAGAGATATGCAGTTTCAGTATGAACTGCCTCATTTAGTTGCTGATACTATACATAAGTATGCTGGAAAGCCCACCTCCTACTGCTTCAGTTCATTCAAACAAAAACAAAGGAAAACACATTAAAGAGAAGCATACAGCCTGCATTTCCATTAAGACAGGACAGTAGTGACAAACAATACAGCCCCCTCCCTGTTCTATAAACCTGATTTTATCTATTTCATCCATTAGGCTGAACATTCCTTGTGCACTCTTCTGTAAATAGGCATGAGCTGGACAATATGTTGATGTTTCACCGCTATGTTTTATGCATTACTCGTCTATCATACCTATGCAAAATTAAACAAGATGCTAAAAATAAGTGGTGCGCTAAACGAGCTAAACAATCAACAGCCAGAAGGCCTGAGATGAGCTAAAACTTGAAACGAAAAATTAAAAATAAAGGAAATACGCGAAGCAGCATTTGTACATTGAACACACCATTTAGAACTCCCCATATATTACTCAAATTTGATGTTCCATGAGACACTATGCAGAACTGAAACCACAACCACTTCTGGCAGGGTAACTCAATATATGTGCAGTGAAAAACGACATGGATGAGATATGCATAGGCATACTAAAAAATGAAAAGAGAAAGGGTTAAAGACTTCGTGAAGATAGACTACCATAAATCTGAACAATGAGGCATGGGCTTTGACAGTAGAAGAAACAAAAATGGAAACTGAAGAATGTAAAAGAATAAATGAATACTTATGAAAAAGTGAATTTTTTTTTTTTGAACAAGGAGCAGCCCCAAAGGGCTTGGATACCATTAGTGGCGGGTACATTTTACATCAGAGAACAAAACAAAAATAGAAAATACAACCAAGTCCCTGACTTTTACATGATAGACCCTACAGAGAAAATCGGGAAAGCAATTGGGTCCTCCGCCATTATCCGAGACGAGAGAGCTCGAGCCGCGGCCGTCTTCCTCCACGCCGGGGACAACGCCACTTGACTCGAAGAGGACGTTGAGCGCCACAGCGAGCTCTGCAAGGGGCCTCCGCATGGAGGTTGAACAAACGCCGAAGAACTCCGGCGAAGAGCTTGGCCACCAGATGGCCTCTAGGGGTCGATCGGCCACAAACGGCCGCCGAGATTGTACTGCGAAGTTTGGTATCTCTACTCCAAGGCAGCTGATTGACAACATCGCATCCGGCAAATTGCCTCCTCTCAACACTTCCACCGTGAGCAGAGGAGCAAGCAATTACCTCATCCTTCACCAAGATCCAGCTGCCGGCCTCCAACCACCACACTTTTATAGCAAATCCGCCATCAAACTCCGCACTTCCGCCACAAGTCAGAGGAGGCAGATGCATAGAAGAATCGCAAGTAGCAGAAGACCAAAGAGCAAGCCTTATTGAAGAAGCTGCGTGATACCTTCGCCGTCACCGCTTCTGGCTCCCACCTTGAGAGCTCCGCTGCAAGACGAAGCACGACCACGCAAAGCCAGGCTCGGCTCGAAAAGCCCGACTCCAAAGCTTCGATGCAGTCCTTATTTTGAGGGATGCGCAGCCTCCACCGCCTCACTTGCGCCACCGCCTGCCACCAGCGATGCACAGCTCGACGGAGAACAACCACGGCGCCATGGATCTGGCTGCAAAGACCCAAGTTCCTACCCTCCTTCTCCACATAGGGCAAAGCAACAGCAAGGAAAAAGAAGAACCTAATACTACTATGTACAAGAGGAGCTCGTCCTCCTACGCCATCTCCACGCCGGGCGCCGTAGCCGCGGAGAGAAGGGAGGCGAGGGGCGGCGGAGAAAAACAAGATGCGACTCTCAAACCACTGTTTGAGAGCTCAAGGCTATCCGCTTCTTCGACCCCCAAACAGTCGAACTGATAGAACCCCAACTGGTTATGAAAAAGTGAATGAAGAGAGCAAATTATAAAGACGACGAAGACTGTACACTGAAGACAGAGAGTCTGAGAGAGGGACTGGTGAAAGAGAGACTGGGGACCGAGAGACTAAAGGAGAGACTGAGTACAAAAGAAAGAGAATGGACGTTGAAAAAATGAGGGATGAAAGAAAAATTGAAAAGTGGACTAAACAAGGAGTGACTGAAAACTGAATAAGTGAGGGAAGAGACTGAAGAAATACGAAACATAGAATGAAGAAAATGATGCACATAACGCACATGTAACTGAAGAATCTACACTACTGATTCTGAAGAATAGACACTTAGAGACACTTATAGATCGTTTCTTTAAGACTGAAGAATGAAGGACCGAAGATGGGAATAGACTGGTTGCAGACTGAATACAGAATTGTAAGTGAAAGTAAGATAAAGAACTGATAAACTGAGCCACAGAGAAAAGATAAAGACCGATGAACTAAAGACTGAGGAAACAAATCAATTTAACTAAGAACGCAATGAAGAATGAGAAACTGAAGACATATCAAATGAAGATTTAAAAAAAAATCAGACAAGAAAAACTGATGAAATGATGGAAAAATTAGACTGAAGCTGATTGGTGACAAACTCTTGATTGTCATACAGGAAAACAACCCCCAAACCTTCTGATGATTTATCCCTGTAAAAATAGCAGAAATTACTAGGACAAAATGAGCAAGGACATGCAAAAAAGATAAATGATCATCTATCAGCATTTTCAGGCATGAGACTATCTGAAGAGAAGCATGGGCATCAAGTAAAAACACAGGGATGATGCGCATTAATCTGTGAACATTCACACCAACAACTGTAACTAAACCCTAAGGAGAAAACTAAACTAAATTAAACGGAAACAGTAGAAATTACACAAAATCATGCAAACAACATCAAAAAATCTCATAAGCAATGCAGATACCACACCATTAGGGGCATACAGCAGATCGGGATACCCACTGAAAAACAAGATTAAGCCAACAAAATCTCTCTTGGCTAGCTGTAACATGAAAGGGGTTCTAAAAATTAAAATTACAACAAAGATGGGAAGAGAGAACAAAGACTTACACTCGTTGAACCATAATCTATTCGAGTTGTTCGAACACCACATCATGAACATTGGGATCTAGACAAAATACAAAATAAGGGGGGGGGGGGGGGGGGGGGACCACCAACCGATGATCCCACCGTGACACCTCTGCTGCAGCTGCGTCTGAATCCGAAGTCTGCGAGTTGTGCCGCCAGAATCGGCCCATCCCGCAGCTCCTCTACCACATGCGAACAACATATGTCGCCGGCAAGCAAATGAAGAGCTATGATCTTGCAGACATAGGGGTGCTGTTGAAGGAAGTGTGCAGCATCTGTATTGGCTCTTTCAAGGCCCATGTCTTTCAGTATGTATCGCCCCACTCTCTATCCTAGCATGGCCTGCATGCCGATGTTGCTTCTACTGGCAGGGTGGGTGTTGTCCAGACTTTGTATCTGTCCTGGTTGTCAGCGATGTTGCTGAGCACCGATACACAGGCGTACTTCTGGATAAAAAAACACTCAATGCATAGGCCGGGCGTACTGCCTCCTTTTCACAGTAAAAACTAAAAGGATATAAATTTGCACAAACAAGATATAAGTTGATGCTAAGGCATCTGTATCTCTGTATTTGGATTTCTCTCTCTCTCTAATAATGCAAAAGCAGAAAGCCTGCTGTTACGGTTCAAAAAAAAAACAAGATATAAGTTTGCACGAATAGCATATATCTACTACACACCAAATCTGACCCACCTATCAGTCTGACCTCATCAAGTAGTAGCTTGCAAATCAAATAGATGATATCTGTAACAAATCAACGATGCCCACAGTGAAGACATTCGCACAAGGAAAAAATAGTCTTGGCACTAGAGTGGTGGAGAGTAGACCGCATACAGTTATAACTTGCAGATCTTTGAATAATAGGCAATGAGACAACAATTGACAAGCATGGCTACATCCGCTAATCACCATTGATATAAAGTAATAAGCAGCAAGTAACAGTTCGACACCATCAGCGATAACTTTACTGATGTTACTATAGTAAAGTGAGCAATGCTCTACAATTACAATCGACTCACATGGACAACTGAATAAAATGCAACAGGAACCCACAGACTCGACCCACTTTTCCGAGAAATGGCAAACCACTGCCAGTATACGAGCTTGACAACTACATATGATCTTACGTAACCTTGTTTCATTTTGCAACACAACAGGACATATATGCATGGGACTCACATCTGCAAATAATGCATTTGGCAAGAAACAAAAATAGTTGGACGCAATATGGCCGCAAATCTGCACCTACCGAGAGCACTAGCTTATGCATGATCATGGCAATGAGATCATTAATTTTGGTGAGACATTCATTATTGCCGGAAAGGAGGAGTCTGCCTCAAATTAGTTTTGGGATCCGTTCATTCGATTTCAGGAGGCGACGCCATTCTTTCTCGTGAAACCACTACGGGAAACGCCCGCTACGCCGACGGCCTTTTGCTGTCGGCCTAGCACCCTTTACCGTCGGCGTAGGTCTGCGCCAACGGCTTTACCCCGTAGGCATAGGTAGAAATACCGTCGGCGTAGCGGATGCCGTCGGCGTAGGCTACGCCGACGGCTTTGTAGTCGGCATAGCTCCCCATACGCCGACGGCTTTACCGTCGGCTTAGGTTTTTCAATTATTTTTAATTTTTGAATTTTTTTGAACTTTTTTTTAAATTTCGAATTTTTTTGATCTTTTTTAAATTCTTTTTATTTGTATTTCAAATTTTCTGACTTAGTCACATACTTAATCCTTAATTGCATACTTAATTATATGTCAAAGTACCTACCGTAGTCAAACTTCTCATTTGGTCACCCATCCTCCAGTCCGAGCACGCTTAACTTTTGAGTTCCTTCCAAAATGAGAAATTAGAACTTACTGATATTAGTACGTTATCAATCATATTAACCCCTCGGTTATGATGTTACACTTTTCATTGTTTAAATTTTAAAATTTTGTTTGAGTAAAGTAACAATGATTATGTAATAGTATATTTCGAATGAATAACAATAAAATAAATTTTAATTTATTTTTTTCCTTTTTATATTTAATCTGGAATAATTCATATCTTTAAATTCGTAAATCGAAATTTGAAAAATAAAATACCTAAATCGATTAGAAAAATGAGAGGAATTCAAATATTTCATCCATATCATCTTTTGCATCACAAAAACCTTAATAGTTTTAGAAAGTTGGGGAAATACTCAAAAAAGGGTTATTTTATAAAAAAAACTCATAGAAATGAGCTACGAGGTACAAAGATGTATGGTTTTCGACTGAAATGAGCTAGGATATGACATTTAACATAGCAAAAATGTCGGAATGAGGTAAGATTTGACACACTGGTGTATCTTGGTTGTAGAATAGTATTGACTAAGTGGTTTAGGGTTTTCGTTGAATAAAAAACCCATTTTTCATTTTTTTTACTGTCAAAACAGGGTTTTTTTTTTTGTGAAGCAGCTATCAAAACGGCTCACCGAAAAAGGAACATCCAAATAGATAGAAAATAGTATACCACCTTATAAGTGCATTTAACTCTAGGTTTGGATATAAAAACATACTTAGGTATTTGAAACAATTCAGATAAGTTCCTGCCGATTTCGTTGGAAGTGGGGTCTGATTTGAACTACGAGTGCCACATAGTTGGTCATGATTTTTTGAAAAAAAATCACTTTTAGATCCATAATGTATACTTTCTTTAGAGATCTTTGACGGTTTTTGCTGGATCGAAGTTACGGTTAGGTTTAGGTTTATCGTTAGGGTTTACGGTCTCGGTTTCGGGCTAGTGTTAGACATAAGTAATTCAAAAAAATCAAAAAAAATGGAAAACCTTCACATGACATCCTTTTATGTGACCCTAACACCTGAAAAAGTTATAAACATGAGTTATGGAGATTTTTATAAAAAAACGTTCACAGAAATGAGCTACGAGGTATAAAGATGTATAGTTTTTGACTGAAATGAGGTAGGGTATGACATTAACATAGATAAAAATGTCGGAATGAGGCAATATTTGACACACTGGTGTATCTTGGTTATAGAATAGTATTGACTAAGTGGTTTAGGGTTTTTGTTGAATAAAAAAACCCATTTTTCATTTTTATGTCAAAACAAGCTTTTTTGTGAAGCAGCTACCAAAACGGCTCACCTAAAGAGTAACATCTAACTAGATAGAAAATAGTATACCACCTTATAATTGCATTTAACCCTAGATTTGGATATAAAAACATACTTAGATATTTCAAACAATTCAGATAAGTTCCTGCCGATTTCGGTGGAACTGGGTCTGATTTGAACTACGAGTGCCGCATAGTTTGGTCATGATTTTTGAAAAAAATCACTTTTAGATCCACCATGTATACTTTCTTTAGAGATCTTGACGGTTTTTTGCTGGATCGAAGTTACGGATAGGTTTAGGTTTATCGTTAGGGTTTACGGTCTCGGTTTCGAGCTAGGGTTAGACATAAGTAATAAAAAAATAAAAAAATGGAAAACCTTCACATGGTATCCTTTTATGTGACCTACCATCTGAAAAAATTATAAACATGAGTTATGGAGGTTTTTATAAAAAACCTTCACAGAAATGAGGTACGAGGTACAAAGATGTATGGTTTTCGACTGAAATGAGCTAGGGTATGACATTTAACATAGCAAAAAATGTCGGAATGAGCCAATATTTGACACACCGGTGTATCTTTGTTGTAGAATAGTATTGACTAAGGGGTTTAGGGTTTTCGTTAAATAAAAAACCTATTTTTCATTTTTTTAGTGTCAAAACAGGCTTTTTTTTTATGAAGCAACTACCAAAACGGCTCACCGAAAGAGTAACATCCAAATAGATAAAAAAATAGTAGACCACCTTATAAGTGCATTTACCTTGGGTTTGGATATAAAAACATAGTTAGGTATTTCAAACAATTCAGATAAGTTCCTGCCAATTTCGCTGGAAGTGGGTCTGATTTGAACTACGAGTGCCGCATATTTTGGTCATGATTTTTTGAAAAAATCACTTTTAGATCCACAATGTATACTTTCCTTAGATATCTTTGACGGTTTTTGCTGGATCGAAGTTACGGTTAGGTTTAGGTTTATCGTTAGGGTGTACAATCTCGGTTTCGGGCTAGGGTTAGACATAACTAATTCAAAAAAATAAAAAAATGGAAAACCTTCACATGGCATCCTTTTATGTGACATAACACCTGAAAAAATTATAAATATGAGTTATGGAGGTTTTTATAAAGAAACCTTCACAAAAATGAGTTACGAGGTACAAAGATGTATGGTTTTCGACTGAAATGAGTTAGGGTATGACATTTAACATAGCAAAAAATGTCGGAATGAGGAAATATTTGACACATGATGTATCTTGGTTGTAGAATAGTATTGACTAAGGGGTTTAGGGTTTTCGTTGAATAAAAAACCCATTTTTCATTTTTTTTAGTGTCAAAACAGGCTTTTTGTGAAGCAGCTACCAAAACGGCTCACCGAAATAGGAACATCCAAATAGATAGAAAAATAGTAGACCACCTTATAAGTGCATTTAACTCTGGGTTTGGATATAAAAACATATTTAGGTATTTCAAACAATTCAGATAAGTTCCTGCCAATTTCGCTGCAAGTGGGTCTGATTTGAACTACGAGTGCCACATAGTTTGGTCATGATTTTTAAAAAAATCACTTTTAGATCCACAATATATACTTTCTTTAGAGATCTTTGACGGTTTTTTGCTGGATCGAAGTTACGGTTAGGTTTAGGTTTATCGTTAGGATTTACGGTCTCGGTTCGGTCTCGGTTTCGGGCTAGGGTTAGACATAAGTAATTCAGAAAAATCAAAAAACAATGGAAAACCTTCACATGGCATCCTTTCATGTGACCTACCACCTTGAAAAAAATTATAAACATGAGTTATGGAGGTTTTATAAAAAAAAACTTCACAAAAATGAGCTACGAGGTATAAAGATGTATGGTTTTCGACTTAAATGAGCTAGGATATGACATTTAACATAGCAAAAAATGTCGGAATGAGGCAATATTTGACACACTGGTGTATCTTGGTTGTAGAATAGTATTGACTAAGGGTTTAGGGTTTTCGTTAAATAAAAAACACATTTTTCATTTTTTAGTGTCAAAATAGGCTTTTTTGTGAAGCAGCTAGCAAAATAGCTCACCGAAAGAGGAACATCCAAATAGATAGAAATATTATACCACCTTATAAGTGCATTGTTTAAGTGCCAAAAATAATTTCCACATGATTTCATAAATATGATTTTCCATTTTTTAAGTGCTAAAAATGACTTTTTAAGTAAGCAAGTATCAAAAATATGTTACAAAAAGTCATATGCATGGTGAAAAAGATTATATGGATGTCATATTTGATTCCTCTCATTTTTCTAAACGATTTTAGACATTTTATTTGTTAAATTTTGATTTACGAATTTAAAAATATGAATTATTTCATATTAAATGAAAAATAGAAAAACAAATCATATCTATGCCGACGGTGGCCGTCGGCACAACCATCCTACGTCGACGGCAAAGGTGTGCCGACGGCCACCTCGACCGGCCTGGCCTGCCAGGGGACCTAGCTCATTCATGTAGTGAACTACTCATGTGTGCAATAGTGAAAGGTTTGCTTTGTGTTGATGCTTTGTCCCATCTCCAGTAGAACACCAGTTGAAGATTAGAGAGATAGGCATTAGATACTGTTAACCAATCTATTAACAATCAGTTCATCATGTGTATGCGCATGTTATCCGTCGGTTCATACATTGCTGTAAATGTTAGTTAGAAATCATCTGCTTAGGATTCGCAGTTCCTTGACATTTTGTTTGTCTTGTGTTTCTTGACAGAGGTACCAGGACAAGAGGCCTGGCCATGGTGGCCATCAAGATTCCAGATTATCTTTCCAGGAGATGATTGTAGTGTGGACAAGCTAGCCAGCTGACGTCATGCTCGTACCAAAAGTTAAATGGGTTTAGGTTACAGGAAAAGCTTAGCCAAGATATAGGAATAGCACATGATGACATCTTTTTAGGGCGCGTTTGGTAGCTCGCAGAGCAGTTGGCTCGCAGCTGGGGAGCAGATTTCGGCCCGTTTGGTTGCCCGCAGGGCCTCCATGTTGTGGCCAGCGCGCTTCTCAAAGCAGGCTCGGGCCAGGCCCGAGAGGCACGGTCGAATCGACCGTGCCCGCGGAGCCAGGTCTGGCGGAGCGCAAGCGCGACACGCGGGCAAGCGCGCGGGAGACGCCAAATCCCCTCACCGCCCACTCCTCTCCTCTCTCCTCTTCATTTCATCTCACCGCTCGCTCCACTCCTCTCTCTCCGTCGGCGGTTCCTCTCCGGCGGCGGGTCTTCGACAGCACCGCCGCTAGCATCGATGACAGGACACGAATCACCTCCGCCGCCATCTCTCCATCGTCGACAGGACACGAACCACCTCATCCGCCAACTCTCCATTGCCGGTTCTTCGGCAAGGAGTTCATCAATGGCGGTAAGATCATCCATATGCCTCCTATGCCTCCTAATCGTCTTAGATCTGTAGATCAATGGGTGTTTAATTGTTTACCATGACATGCACGGTAGATCTAGGGTTCTGCAGTAGGGTTTCTAGTCAGTGTTTTGTGTAGATGATACCATGTTTTGTGCTTCCATGTACTTTTGATTAGGTGAAAACAGTACACATTTCGGTAGATCTGTGCAAGAGTTTGTCATCTGCCTAATCTTAAGCCAGTGATTTAACTGTGCCGACCATACAGCAAGGGGATTGTCTTCATAACCTGATAGTTTATACAAGATGTATGCTTGTATGACAACTCGGTTCCTGAGGACAATCCCTTTGCTCGGGACTGGCAATGTGTTATGAGGCTTGATGAACAACTTGATTCAAAAGGTGTCTATTAGTATCAGTTATTGTGGTCAGTGAAATCCACTGTGCATGTTTCCTGGTACTAAGAGATCATCTTTGAGTGTTCTCTGACTTCCAAAATTCGTGTTTAGTTTGCTTGATTAGTATTGGCCAATGATGAATCTGTGGCTACCAAACGCGCCCTATATGGAAGGGGTAATACCACTTTACCATGTGCAATAGACTAATTATGATGTGTTCTTGGTTCAGTGGTATCATCTCTTCCTACTTTAATCCATGTCTGAAATGCAATCCTGAGGCCTAAATGTTCTGTGTTTTCCATGAACTCTTATTTGAAACAGCCAATGATTAAAGCATGGCATAAAATTACTGCAGGGAGATGATTCTACATGACCTTGTGCATTGTACAAACACATTGTGCATATCACTTAGTCCTGCAAGAGTCATCTCCCTGGAATATTTGTTTGGTAATTTTAATGAGGCTAATTTCTTCTGCATCTGATTTGGGTCGATGATGAGGTGTGATAGAGCTGATACCAGCAGACAACCAACAAATGTGAGAAGCAGGCACAAGGTCATGTGCCTGCTATTTGCTTTTGGTGGTTGTTCTGGTTGTGCATACATGCCTCTGCTAACACTGAGACCAACGAGCATGATCTTTGATGTCTACAAGCTGATGATTAAATGTGACGGCACATCTATGCAAGGAGTGATCCTTACTACCTTGTGCACTGCACAATCGAGTAAGATGTGCGTAGCTCTTGGTAGTATGGTATTACTTCTTGGATAAACATGGATGCTTGCTACTATGAGGCATTTGCACTTGTCTGGTGGTAAATATAAGTCATGTCGTAGGATATTCAGCATTCTTTGACATCTGTCCATACTTGTAGAATGTTGGAGGAAGTTCCAACGGTAAGAAGGCGAACATTGGCTGGATGCAGGAAGATGTGTCCCCTGACCACTTCTGCAAGGTGCTAATCGCCCTTGGCTTAGGAGTCCTTCTAGTTCCTGACACCTTCAGGCCATACTTGGGAGAGGTGCCTGCAGAGATCACCCTCAGGACGAACACAGGATGCGTCTGGACAATAACCCTCTCTGATCTCAATGGTACATCATGCCTTGATCGGGGGTGGCCAGCTTTTACCATTGCTCATGACCTGCATATTGGTTATCTTCTCATGTTCAAGAATATCGATGTGAAGGAGTTCAAGGTGATCATCTTCAACAAAACTTGCTGTGAGGTGGTGAAGCAATGCAGTCAGCGTCTAGAGAGCTTGAAGAAGAAGACGGTCAACTAGAATAGTGGATTAGGAGATTATTTCATGCAACCTTGTTGTTTAAGCTCTTTTGATGTGCAATCGTACTTCTTTAAGCACCGGTTTATGAGACTGCAATGGTAACTGCACTGCTTTTGTTTGATCGTCGTCATGTGTGTATGCTATGGCTGGTAACCTCACCGAGTAAAGAAGAGGTTACCGTATCGGCTGTTCCGCAGCTAACCAAACACACGGGTGGTCACATTAGAGCATGCAAAGCAGGTAACCAAAAACTGGGTTTCATGTTTTCCTTTGGTGCACCAAAAAGGCTTGCGACCTACCAAACGATATGCACAACATGACCAGGAGGGCGGTTTTGTGAGACCTTTCCCTGGCCATCCTAGTCTCACAGAGCTCAAAATTGGGTGCCGTCTACCAAACGCGCCCTTAGTTCAATGATTGCGGGTTTTACAACAGTGCAAATTACCTGGACGTATCGTTTTGCGTTTTGCGAGTCGGACAGTCTTGTTCGTTAGTGGTAACTAATGTTGTTTGTCCCCTTTTGTTTCCAGCTGACAAACCCTTCCGCTGTGAAACATAATCGGTAAATATGATATTTCGGAATATTTTATCCCGTCGCATACTTTTGCTTTGCTGTTAAACATGGTGTTCGTAGTCTCGTACTCTCTCCGTTCCACAATATAAGATGTTTTAAGCTTTTTCCACATTCACATTTGGACCACATGTATCTAGACATGTTTAGTGTATATGTCCATTCTCTTTCCATTCCTTTTAATCCGAATCTAGACAATATGTGAAACACCTAAAACATCTTATATTGTGGAACGGAGGGGAGTATATCTTTGCATGTGTGTGCCATTTTTTTGCGTGTTTGTGCACGCGCGCCTTTCCTTGCTCATTCCTGTACCTGTGCTGAGCAAAACTTGAGTGAAATGCATCTACAATCCTTGAATTTCCTCGCTATGTCTGAAGCGGTCCATAAACTCATAAAATAATCTAATACGGTCCCTAAAGTCACTTTCTATGTCTACATACGGTTCAAAATTAGAATCAAACCGTATTCGGAACAAAAAAATTAAAATTAAAAATTCATATGTTTTATTTCCTTTATCCAAAATTTACAAATTGAACCGTTTTGTAAACCTTGAGATTTTTGCTAGAAAGTTTGAATACGTTAGTGCCTACAGTAGTCAGTAGGTTTGGTTCTACAGTTAAAGGCTAACTGAATTTTGTACTTGTCTAATCGATCAAATTATGTTGACATAGAATTGATAATTATGACGATTCGTTGATCTGACTGTCGTGTCTTGGATCACGGACACCGGGAGTAAAGGATACCCCCTTTTTAGGTTCGGTATGGGGCACGAAGGAGTCTGGGAAACACCTTCCGCCGGGAGAACTTCGTCTAGACCTCCAATCTACGTACTAGCAAGCAACATAGGGACACAGGGAGTTTACCCAGGTTCAGGTCGCCCGGAGGCTAACAGCTCTACTCCTGCATGTCTGGATTGTGTGGTTTATCATGGTGTAGCTTTACAGAGGTAGTAGTAGGTGCGAACCGGAAGGTGTTGGCTAGAGGTTGAAGACGAGCAGATCCTGACCCGAAGGAGATCACCTCTCGTTTCTGCTACTCTTCATCTTGTACGCTACCTAGCCTAGCCTCCGACTCCTTGGAAATCCATCCCACCCTCGGGTGCCTTAGTCCTCCTTTTATAGGCTAAGGGGATCCCACAGGGGCACATTTGGGGGCGGAGGGGTTTTAGGCGGGAAAACCCCTCCGGGTTCTACTTATGGGGTGATGTGGCTTCTTCCCGTCCAAGTATTCTTATGAGGGGGTTAGGTGCGGTCGCCCACCTTTTGCAGAGCGGGTGAACAAAGGCTGACACCTTTTCTGACCGTGTCCCCACTTGGCGGCTCCGTCTTCTTGGCGCCCAAGTCTTCTAGGAGCTTCCAGTCGGAGTTGGCAAGCCTATCCTCTTCGCGTGTATAGAGGTTGGATCCCGGGGATGAGCCTGGCCTCCTGCCGGGCGTCGGGGTCCTCGGGACCTCCGCGTCGTCTGCCGGGTTGAGGGAGACCCCGGGAGGTCCCCCAGTCCTTAGCCGTGGTTGTCGATGTCGTCCTTGCCTGGTCGTCATGGGGCAGATGGGGGGCCCATATGCCAGTCTTGAACCTTTGCCTTGTTCGCTTTCTTGGTGGGCCCACTGGCGGTGGACCCACTTTGACCACATCAGGGGAACCCCGTGTTCCACTGTTGCGACATTGACTCTGCCTCTTGCAGGGTGTTGTCGAACACATTGCTCGAGGTTTCATGGCGCCGAAGCTCGGAGAGCTGAGCTTCTTGCAAGAGACGTTTGTGCTATTTAATTTTGTTCTCGACTGTTATCTGTGCTGGTTCGACCATGAATTTTAAATATTGCGTATGTATGTATACGAGACGCTCGGCAATGGCCGCCATATGACATGTAGGCAACACACGCAATGTGGCTGCCATTACCATCCATGATGCGCCGATGGCACGTGCACATTGATGTTGGTCTATTTAGATATTAATAAATTGGAACCCTAAATATGGACGCAAATAATGAATAGTTATCTTAAATTGGAACCGTTATCTTAAACTTGGCAGAACCTAGTTCAAATGCCACGGGAGGCAATATTCGTAGATTTTTTGCCAAAATTCTAATCTTTACAAAAACGTTCAATTTGTAAATTTTGGATAAACAAAATAAAACATCTGAACTTTTATTAACATATGTTTTGAATCTATACATCGACACGTCAGCAAAATACAACGTGATTCCAATTTTCGACCATATGTGGAAATAGTAAGCGAGTTTAGGTACCATATTAGATCATTTTCTGAGTTCAAGGACCATGGCGCCCTTCGTATTCTTCCTTCTCGCCGCGCACCGCAAGCTTCTCCCTCTTCCCCTGCCCATGGCGCCCAAGCAGGAGAAAAAGACAGTGAGGAAAGTGAAGCAAACCACCAGGATGAAGAAGACTGCGGCGGGCCCTGCCCGGGCCGCTCCTCTTCCCCACCGAGGGTAACACAAGCCTTGTTCTATCTAGCACGTTTGCGAGCGAGAAGGGGATTGCTTGCGCCCGTAGCGTGCTTGCTGCGGAATTCATCGGGGGCGACCAGGTGAAGATCCGCTTGGTCGCAAGCCCCCAGCAAGACGGCGAAGTGGTGACCTTCCACGACTTCTCCGTGGTGGGATTGCTCCCTCCTTTTTCCGATTTCTTCATGGCAGTCCTGGAGGCGTTCGGGCTGCACATGCTCCATCTACATCAGAACACGGTGCTGATCTTGGCGACCTTCGCATACGGTTGCAAAGCGTTCGTCGACGTGATGCCCTCCGTGGAATTGTTCCGACACTACTTCATGCCCCCACGGGGAGGTCGAAGCTCTCCTCCCGGTCATTAGGAGTGTCGTGGGGTTGTCACGGCAAGTACTTCCCCTGGGAAGCTAAGTTGTGGGACCATTGGCAACTAGGACACAGGAGAGGTTAATCTCGACGAGGGGACAAGGAGTTTACCCAGGTTCGGCCCCTCTGTTTAGAGGTAAAGACCTACTTCCTACTTGTTCTTTATTGCTGTGGACTTGATTTCGATTACAAGGTTCCGACTCCTCTAGCTTGTGAGTTGGCGACTACGGGATTGGTGTTGCTTGAGAGCTTATCGATCTAGGGTCCAGACCCCCCCTTATACCGGTGGCCGGGTCCCTGGGCTTACAACTTATGCCGAGTTACACTTGAATACGGAGTCCTGCTCTAGGTCTTCACCTTCCTAGTTGGTCCTCTGGGTTGTATTTGGACTCCAGCCTTTGACGGGTCCTTCCCTTCTGTCGACTCGTAACGGGCTGGCCGGCTTGTTCCTTGTCCACCCCATGTTGCTTGAAGTGTAACACGACTTGGGCCTCCTGGGTCTTGGCGGGTCCACTTTCCGGCTCCATTGGCCTACCCGGAAAGTATGCCCCCATCAGTAGCCCCCGAATTTATCTTGGGTGCAGTCTTGGCATATTCGTCTGGCTCCTTTTTCTCCGACTTCTTTTGGAGTTGATAACTCGGAAGTCGCCTGCTGCTAGATCCAAGATGAATTCCTGCATAAACATAAACAAAACTGATAAAAAACAAGTCGGCCCTCTCCTTTACTCGAGCCTCGACACTCGACCCCCCACTCTCTGGTGGCCATGTGGCTGTAGCCCTTTACGAGTTGGCTAGGAGGGCCAACTTCTTACTTATCCATATTGAGGACTCGTCTTTTAAAAGCGAGTCGACCTTTCTGAATTATTCTATTATCTCATTTCCGCACATGTCATTCGTGACTGTGGTCGCCTGAACGCCTAGATTTCACCGCGTATCTTGCAACGGATAAATCCTGAGATTCCCGCGCATGCAGCGCAATAGACAACGCCGCAATTCACTAGGGTTCCACTTATCCCTTTTATTTAAGCAGGGGAACCAGATCTCACTTTATCCTTTCTGTTCCCGCTTCGTCTTCTTCCTCCATACTCTCGCTCGCACGTGCCCTTTCGTAACATGCACGCGCATCTCTCCCCTGCCATGGCACCCAAGCTCTCCAAGGCCGCCAAGGGAAACAAAACATTGGGCTCGGTGGTCGACATTGCCTCCGCCGCTGCTGTGCCCGCATCCAGGCGGACCATCTCTGCCAACTGTGGCAAATCCTTGCTGACCCAAGACACCCTCAAGGGCTATGAGGAGTCTGGGCTCATCTCTTCCAGCATCTCCTGGCGTGCCGCCGGCGAGGAGACTGTGCCCTCACCAGCCGCCGGGGAAGTCATCGTTTTCGGTGAACACCTCTTCCACGGCTTCACTCCCCCCTGGCAATCTCTTCTTCCGCCAGGTCCTTGATTTCTATAAGCTCAGAATCCACGATCTCGCCCCCAATTCCATCTTAAATCTTTCCAATTTTGTCACTTTATGTGAAGACTATCTTCAAATCAAACCGGATCTGGACCTCTGGCTGGAGTTTTTCTACTGCAATCCCCAGCCCAAGTACTCTAGTGGCCCACTTCTCAAATGTGGAGCCGTTGCTCGGCAACGCCGCCAGGGCTCTCTCTTTCCCAAGCCTATTTTGCCGAGTCATATCAAGGACTGGCAAAAAACTTACTTCTACTGTAAGGACACATCCCCTGTGGACGAGCCCCATCTTCCCGACTTCTCTCTTGAAGGCCTCCAAATTAATGCCAACATGAAGGCAAAGTGCTCTGAAGATGCTCGTCCGAAAGTTGACTCTTTGATGAGACGGCTTCGCGCTCTTGTAGCGCATGGACTCGGGGGTATGGATCTGGTACTTTGCTGGATGACTTGGAGGATCCAGCCACTTTGTCCCAGGACTCGGCTAATAGTCGAGTACACTCGCTGTGTGACGGATGACCTCCGAATGTCGGAGAAATAAGCTAGGACCACCGATATTAATCGGTTGGTGAAAAAACTGACCGACAAGATGGTTAAGGACCAGGAAAGCTTTTGTCAGGGGGGAGCCCCCGAGTGGGGTCAATGTGGTAAAATAAGGATAACTCGGAGTTGACCGAGTCAACGGAAACCGACATATCGTACTTTCTTATTCGGATTTGTCCGAGTTAGGTCAAACCGACATAGCCTTATGTCGGATCGTGTTATTATATGTCGGACTATCCTTCGTTGTTCTTATGTGGCAGGAGGGAGTAAACCGAGTTACCAGCTTAAGGCACACTTATGCCGGATGGGGTCATCTCGGACGGTGGTCCAAGCTCCTTGGGACACGGAGCGAAACAAGGGCGGCGGCGTGCTGCAAGTGGACGGCGTGCCAAGCCTCGGCCACGCCTCTGACGCGGGCGGCGCGGCACAGTGGCTCTAAGCCTAGGCTTGGGCGTGCTGTCGGGTGCAGCGGCGACCGTGGCGACCAGCGCTGCCACGGTCTGGGCATGGCACAGCGGCGCCCGTGCCGGCCGGAGACCAAGGAGTATGGCGCCAGTAGCATTGTTTTACACTGTAACCCTGGGTTTCCCTATATAAGGGGTACCAGGGGCTCCTCTTACAGGGACGATTCACAGGCAAGAGGCAGAGACGCTGAGCAACTACTTAGCAGTTTCTGAGAGCTAGAGGAGAGCCAGAGAGCTGTTCTGAGACTCGGTTGAGGCTCAGATATTGCAGTTCTTCGCATACAGCTCGAGGAGCAATCTTGTAACCAGTTGTAATCCACATATAAAGCAAGCAGCAAGCAGGAGTAGGGGTGTTATCTCCTCACGAGAGCCCCGAACCTGGGTAAATCGCGTGTGGTGTGTGTGTGAGTGTGTGTGTTCGTGTCTGTACGCAGTGCGTGCAAGCCCTCCCCGGTACCTCCAGCGTCCAATCGGCCCCACATCAAGCCTATATGGCATCTGCCGTGACACCACCACGACAGTTGGCGCCCACCGTGGGGCTCGCAGCGGCGCTGGCTGGTGTGTTCATCCGGACGGGTTCCTTCATCGAGTCGGGTGAGCGCATCCTCTGTGGCCTTGTCCACAGGTTCGGCTCGCTCAACGTCGTCAGCGACAAACGCCGGCTGTTTCGGCAGCAGGCCGCTACCCCCCGGAACGGCTGCCTCATCGAGTTCGGCTCCCCTCACCGTCTACGTCGCCACCGAGGTTCCCTGCCGGTTTCCCGAAAGGGTGCGGGTTGCAGCGGATCCCCCGCTGTGTGCGCAGCTCGCGGCCGGCGTATCGCCCGTCCCGCCGCTAGCTGTGCAGAGGTCATGATGACCGCCCCGGTGGTTGATGCCGAGGTCAGCACCAGAACTGCCAGGACGGCGCGCCCGCCGTTGGAGAGGCCGGAGAATCGTCCGGAGCAGGCCGGGGTACATCTGCTGTGCCGGTGACGCCGAGTCCTCTTCAGGGCGCGATCAAGAAGCTGACGACTCCAGTGGCTCCAAGCGCAGATGTTGTTCTAACTCAGGCGGAGTTGGAGCAGCAGCGCCAGGAGATACTTCGAGAGGCCCAGGAGGTGGCCCGAGTTAAGCAGGACTTCGACATATCTCTCCGTGAGTACAATATCGCTCATGGTTTTACGCCGGTAGCCAACCCGGTTAGTCGCATAAATGAAGTACGTGCTAGAGGTAGAGACCTCAATGCCGAGATAGCTAGAGATGGTAGGGCTAGATCCGGTAAAACTGCTAGTCATGTGTCGGCAGGCCGGCCAAAATATAGTACCCCGGGCAAGAATCTTAGAGCTGCGGAGGCTGCTATTGCTGAGTTACCTAACTTATCTGGCGACGCTCGTAGTAGGCAGCAGGACCGAGTTAATGAGTTGGTAGCTGTAGCCAACAGGCAGAATGAGGCATACCGGAATGCAAATCCGGGTGTAGGAGGATCCGGGTACCTTTACTCGGGTGGAAATGCTGGAGGAGCGTCCAAGGGACAGGCCTCTTCGCCATATGTCGGCCCAAGCCGTGGCCAGAGTGTGAACTCTGGCAAGAACAAACAGTTGCAGGCGTATGATCCGGTATATGCCGGAAAGCAGAAGGCTGCTCAAGGCGATGTCGGCCAGGGAGGCCCAGGACCCGTTCAGGGCAGGCAAGAGGCCAACCGGGTCAATCCGGTGAATCCGGTCAGCCACCTCGGTATCCGGCACCCCATTCCACCTCGTCATCAAGCGGGTGCCGGTATGCCGAGCCGGCAGCTGACCGGTACGACGATGGTTACTCGGCCATGGAGCGTGCCGGGTACACAAGATACAGAGATCTGGTGACCGAGGGTGCACTCGGTGCTAGGCTGGGAGCTCGCCAGTTACCAGCCCATGATGTACGCAACAAGCTGGACAGAATCTATCTGTCTGAATTGCTGGAGGAGCAAGGTCCACCGGGTCCTGCATGCTTTGGACCCCGGATCATGAAGCAGGCACCGGTGCCGAATTTCCAGCTCCCCCGGGGTGCAAAGACCTATGACGGCAAGCACCAAGCCGGAGGACTGGCTGACAGACTATGTCACCGCTGTGCACATTGCCGGCGGAAGTCGCAGATGGGCAGTGCGGTATGTACCGCAAATGCTGGAGGGACCAGCCCGAATCTGGTTGAATAACCTGGAGGAGAACAGCATTGACTGCTGGCTCGACTTCTCCGACGCTTTCGTCAGCAACTTCTCCAGCACTTACAAGAGGCCGAATCGACCTCAGCAGCTGTCTATGTGTCGGCAGCGAGAAGACGAGACAGACCGGGAGTACCTGACCCGGTGGAGCACGATCCGAACTCCTGTGAAGGAGTGATCGAGTCACAAGCCATTGCGTGGTTTGCGCAAGTGATGCCGACATGGCTCCATGCTTTGGCAGAGACTCCAGAGGGAGATGCCGGCCACCTTGGCCGAGACAATGTCAATTGCTGACAGCTATGCACTCGGTGACCCGACACAGCCATTGTTGACCCAGGTCGATGTGGGCAGGAGGTATCCTGCTCAAGACCGAGATAGATCAAGCCGGCGTAATGATCGCCGGATAGCCGAAACAAGAGAAGAGAC